>CAJNDT010000048.1:148414-327907 GCA_905221615.1 Symbiodinium sp. CCMP2592 | reverse complement strand
GTCCAGATACGACGGTGGTGGCATTGGCAGACTCTTTCCGTAATCTTTGCCCTTGCTTTTGCCCTTTCCCTTTCCCTTGCCTTTGCCCGTTCCCATTGCTCCCTGTGCCTTTCGTCGCTGCTTTTGCGACGGCCACTGCTGGACTGGCTCCAGCTGATGCCCCTCGCGCTTCGTTGGCAGGTGCGATGGGATTGGCCGATGGAAGATTGACTCGAACTGCATCAGAGGGGTCGGCTCCTCCCTCATCATTGAATTGAAATCCATGGATGGCAGCAAGCAGCCTGGCGGCAAAGAACACTGTGCAGGACTCCCGGTGTCGAATCGCCGGGCCTTTCCACTCAGCGTGACACAGCTGGCACGGCGACCGCAGCACAAAGGAAGAGCGGCGGCAAACTTCGATCACTTGCTGAATGAGTGTTTCCTGATCCTTGTGTTTGTGACGCATATGCTTTTTCACCTGTCCGCTCCTGTTGGCTACCCAGAGGTGACAGAGCGGGCAGTGCTCTAATGCGACCTGGCGAAATGCCTGCAGCGTTGCCAAATGCTTCCATCCGCCCTCTTGCAATGCCTGATATGTACTAGCACGATCACGCAATGGCTGGTTTTCCAAGGAAGCTCCCTGTGGTAGCGGAGGCTGCTCACCGTAGTCTCGGCCTGAAGGCAGGGCTCCATGCAGTACGGGGCAGACTTGGGCCATGATATGATTTCTGAACTGAGGGACACCAGTAAATGCTCTTTCACAGTGCCGGCAGGTGGGCATGCCTGCCAGAGCGTGGTCTTCAAATCGAAAGGCTGCCTTCTCCTCCATTGCAAGACGTCTTTCAGAGTGCCCATGCGATGTGGTCATATGATAACGAAGTGCCGGGGTGTTATCAGCACGAAAATCGCAAATTTGGCACTGCAGCGAGTCTGAGGACTGACTAGGCACATCACCTGGTGTGGCATGTGTTCCAGCAGACGACGTCCCGGTGGGCGCCTCCGGCACAACCGGTATGCACTCCGTTTCTCGGCTATGCTGATGCTGAGCAGGTGCTCCCGTGGGTTCTTGTGCCGGCATGGGTGGCGCTGAGGGCAGAGCATCCGCAGGCCCCAAAAACCCGGTGGCTCGGAGTGAGTCTGTTCCGTCGTAGCTGTCCCGGCCTGTCCGAGGTGATGGAGCTGCTGTGTGGCCTGGGGCGTGGTTTCATGCACCTTGGAAGGGCCCTCCTTGAGGGTGTTGGCCACGGCCTCCCAAACATCTCCCATACCTTGCGGTTGAATGGAGAACACCTGCGACCCCAACGTGCGGGTGTGTCTCTCCTGGGTTTTGGCGGTCATGGCCTCCAGAGGGTGAGGCACAGCAAGCCTAAGGAGCAGCATGTCATTAGATTCTCGGGTGAGATGCACCGGCGAATTTGCTATGGCTCTGAGCTGTCTGAGGGTCGCGGCACACAGGAGTCTCCTCCCAACCACGTCAACACCTGTACAGTCCAACCCGTAGGACAGTGTCGTCCAGACTACGGATTTCCACAACCTGAGTCTGTTACGCAGAGAGAGTCTCCCTGTCCGTTTGACCGCTGCCTGAATGCGGGAAAAGCTCGCTTGTGCACATTTGATGCGGTACTTGACCGATTCCCGCTCGAGGTGTCGATACGACAACATGATCCCAAGATATTTGTGGTGTGACTTAACAGGCAGAAGAACACGTTCATCTCTACAGTTGATCTGCACACATGTGCCCAGCTCAGGGTCAGTCACCAAGTGTTTGCTCCAAATTTTGGTGTGGTGGGAGCCCGCAAACCTGGCCAAGATCACCGTTTTGCTGGTGTTTGCACTAAGATTATGCATTTTCAAGAAGTCGAGCAAGAACGCAATCTGTTTAAGCGTTTTGTCGAGCTGGGTTTGATCATTGATCTCCCACTGACCCAGGGTGTCGTCAGCAAAAAGCGTCAGCAAAGGCTGCAAATCACTTTGATCGAAGATCGGTATGAGCTTGCTAAGCAGGTATCCGGTTATGCACGCCCACACTATAGGTGCTAACCTACATCCCTGCCTCAACCCTCTACCAGTGGAAACCGATCTCGTTTCGCCTAAGGCAGAGGTATAACAAACTCGCATGGCCTCATGCGACATCCAGGACCTCTGTGGGGACCTCAGCCCATTTAAGGGCGTCACGGATGAGGTCGCGGTCAATGGAGTCAAAGGCCCGTCGGAGGTCAATGCTGAGTGTCAGGCTGCCCTGAATGGTTTGCTGCCGGATGCCTGCACGACGATGGTGTATGGTGTATTGCGTGCCCAATCTCTGCCGGGTGCGGTGCACCAGACCGCTCTATCCACTGCATCAGCCGTGGACCGCCCAACCAAGTATGCGAACTGGGGTATGGACGCGAGCTTGCGAGTGATGCTCTCCCTGACTCGGTACATGAGGAGCCCTGCAAAGGACTTGCCCAGTGGGTGCAACAATGAAATGGGTCTAAGCTTGGCTATGGCATCCAATCGCTGATCTGTTTTCGGGAGAAGGCATAAAAAGGACAATGCCCAGTCCCGGGGCCATTGATCCCGAAACGACCCCGAGCTAAGTTGACCCTGAAACTGTTGCACTGTGAATTGGCTGATGGTCTGTGCGCAGAGTTTCCAGAGGGGGGCGGGAGCACAATGTTGCGGCAGGGCTTTGTGTTGGGGTAGTTCGGAGAGGGCATGATACAGCTCATCGGAGTCAAAGTAAAAAGGACATTCCAACTGGGTGTCTGCCACTGCAAGCTCTGAAGCAAACACTTCGGAGTAGTGGTCTAAAATTAGAGTGGCCTCTTCTCTTGGCCCCACGAGTCGCCCTTGAGCATCACGGAGCTGCAATTTGCGGCGTCTGATTTTGGGTGCGATACGGCGCAACACCTGATACAGGGCACCAGGCTGTCCCGTTGAGCTAGCTTGTTCCGCATCCACCAGCTGCTGCTGGATTTTAGCACGTTTGTCCGCCTGTACCCTTCGCTGAATGACTCGCCTGATGGATCTATATCTAGCAAGATGGTGCCACCTGGACAGCAGACTGTGTGCCTGCATGGCCAGTGCTCGATGTTTCCACATGGTGGCCAGTCTGGCATCACTAACAAAGCCCTCCCGGGGATCACCCACAGTGCCAAAGGTTTGGTCCCAAGCTTGAAGCAAGACTGTATTGATGCAATCCACCGTCGGGGCCTGCTGAAGCATTTCGTTCACCATTTGCTGAAAATGCTGAGCCTTCTCAGGTTCCCGAGCCAAGCAGGCTGAAGCCTTGTCTGGGGTAAGACGTGAGTCCTGAGGCTTGGATCGGGGGGCGATGGGGCGAGGAACAGTGACTCTCAGCGGAAAGTGCCACATACCTTCAATCGGCAGTAGAGGGAAATCCCGCATGATCTGTACCCGCATGCTACGATCATCAGCCTGCTCCCTCCGCATCACCACAAAATCAATTTGTGAGCCTTGCATGGGCGTGTGCGAGGCGTTGATGTATGTGCTGGCGGCCATGCCCTCCTTACCGAAGCTATTGAGAACCTGAAGATCCCCATTGCGAAGTACATTGATCAGGTCATCAAGGTCCGGTGCGGGGTCGGGGAGAGGTTGAGAGCGAGGTTTGACATTACGCCTAACACCACTCCCGACATATGGGAGGCAGGTTCGAATGGGGCAATTGAAATCACCGGCGATGACAACTTGGGCCCTTGCCGGGGTGCTCTGCACGAACTGCTGCAAACGTCGCCATATAGCTGCTCTTTGTGTTAACAGTTTATCTTTAGCGGTGGTGCTCAAGTCATTTCGCCATGAGTGCTGGTAAATTGCAATGAGTTCAAACGACGGATCCATAGCGAGCTTGATGTGCAAAAGTCTGCCAGGCTTCAGCTCATCATATCGCAGTTTGTCCGGTGAGCATAATTCACGAGCAACCATGAGCAACAAACCGCCGTCTTTGTTCCGGTTGGTACCCGAATGCACATACGAGTATTTGCTATCTGTCCACTCACTGGAGGTTTTCCAGAGCGTCTCCTGAATGATCACAATCTGCGGCCGTTGGCCGTCAGGGGTGGTGTGCAACCACTGTTTGAGCTCAGCAAAGCGTGTGGATGTGAGTCCACCGCAGTTCCAGCTTAAGATGTCGATTCCGGGTCCGGTGGGGCCCCGAACGGGGGATGTCTCGTCGGCTCGGTCCTTGGGAGCGGCCGAATGTTGCCCGCTAAGCCACCTACCTCTATACATGACCCCTCCTGCTGGATGTGCGCGTGCTCGCGCCAGTGCGCGCCTATAAGCTCGCTTCCTCGCTGGTTGCCAGTTGTTGCGGGTGTGCTCAACCCTAACCCCGTCTTTTGCATCCGTAAGAATGTGCGATGAACGATGGCCGATAGTGGATGCTCCCGGCACGTGGCGGGGACCAGAGGTGCCAACCCTCACTCCAGACACTACGATCATGCTGGCCCAATGTATAAAGAGCACAAGGTAAAGAAATGGGCGCAATGAGATCGACTGAATGTAGTGCCTCCCGGACTTGGGACCGGGTCTAGTGCGATTCTGATAATAGGGCTCATGCTCTTCGGGGAGAGACAATGCTTCCTTGTCGTGGTTTCTGAATGTGACACGGTTTGTAGGCTCACAATGTGACTCTCTGCCTGCACTCATGCTAGCCGGTACTTCCATTGAGCTTGCAGGCTGTAGCAACCAAGGGCAGGGCCAGTCAGCCAGCTTCCGGAAACGGATCCAGGCATGCCTCCATGATGAGGTCTCCTGGTAGCACCAGGTACGGCCGTACCCGGGTGGATGTGCCGTTCGGATTGGGGCTCGGACTTTTCGGCGTCGGCCGGTGGTTGACGCACTCATGTAGCAGTGCAAAGTGGCATTTGCATCGTAATGATGCACGTACCAGCATCTTGGCGCACGCTCTTGCCTGCCTGCCTCGGGTCCCGTGGCCCGTGTCTCGTGTCCTGAAGCAGCAATGTGTTGGCATAGGAGCAGAGACAATAGGGCGAGGCCCCGGCGTCGTGCCGTGGCTCTTTGGCGGCTCTTCTGCACTGCAGTTCTTCGGCGATTGCACTGCCGACATGGGTTCTGATGCAAGCTCAGAGCTACCAGGTAGAGAAGCACACTCGCAGTCAGAAAGGGAGTCCATTTCCACTCCAGGGTCCATCGAACGAGACCTCGGGTCTGGTGGCATAGGTGCCGCCTCAGTGCTGGTGCCAGGTCCTTCAGTGCTGCTGCTGCTTTCGCTGCTGCTTTCGCTGGTGCTATATCGGTCGGCCCTTTTGGCGCGGTTTCGTCTCCCAGGTGTGTCACGAGTGGCTGTCTGCTTGGGTTTGGGCTTTGCTTTGGATCGCTGCTTGGCTCTTGGTTTACTAGTGGTGGCCTTGGCAGAGCTCCTGACCATGATGTCGAGGTGCCCCAGAAAGTGATCCACAACCTAGAGAGGTCAATGCATGGAGCCGTGCTGAGTAGTGCGGTGGTTGCAGAAAATCGAGATTCGCACACGGCACTCAGCATGCGAAAGCCTGACAAGGGGCCGGCAGGATCGCCTGGTTGGTAAAGTGAAAGCTTTGCTGAGGTATCGACTGGAGCACACATCTCCCAGCCGCCCCGCCCACTCCCTGCTACCAAAACAGGTCCCTGATGAGCCCCAGAGGACTGTGTAGAGTCTTCATGTGTCCCATAGTCCTGTAGACACCCTCCCCACGGAAGAGTCCGACCTGCAGGTGGTACATACCCTATTGCTCGAGCGGCTGTCACGTGTTTTCCTGCCGCAACATGTTGTTGTGTGCTGTGTGGCCGGATTCGCAAGCACCTCAGACATGCGATGTAAGCATTTGTGCAAGCTGACCGACACAATGCAAGAGCATCCATGTATGCTGCAGCCGTCTTCCCGCACTGGTTCGGTCTGCCCCTCTGCTGATCTGAGACCACCTGTGGGCGATAAACTTCACAGGGCAGAGGTTCAAAGGTAACATAGGCACTGTCACTGGAAGTAGCTTGGTGCTTGCAGCCCTTGGCCTTCTTGTCAATGCTATGCTCTCCGATCCCTGCAATAGTCTCGTCGACAGAAACAGCAGTCGAGCTATCTCGCTTCAATGTGGGCATCGCATGTGTCCGGTGTTGAAGCAGTGAATCTGTACTCTCGGGATACTGCAGCACTCGATGTCTAGGCAAGGGAGGCTTCGGTGGTTGTCGCAACGGGGGCCCCGGGGCAGCTTTGGCTTTGGCCGTCTGCTTGATGATGAGTCGTTCCCGGCGGCCCGGTCTGCAAGCCGATCTCTTCTGCCGCGAGTCACTGCTGTGAGCGCCCATGTGGAGAAATGTGTTGTGCTCTGAAAGAGACACGGGACCGTGGCTGGCTACGGCGGCTATGCGTCCCTCGAGCGAAAACTTACCGGAGAGAGGCATGGCAAGACCAGTAGCAGTGGCTGAGTGCATGAGACGTCTGAGCAACGGTCTGGTGCAGTGGCCTGCACGGCAGCCTCGTTGATGATTCCTGCAGGTCAAGAAGCGTATATGAACAGGTGCAGGTGCAGCATCACCAGTTCGGAACCCTACACGACAACACATGCGAGTGTCAGAGTGCACGAAGCCTTCTGTACATCCAGGCTCGTTCCGTCGAGAGACCTGAGGAAGCGCGAGGCGGGTACACCCAGCACTCACCGAACCGGCACACAGTGCCTGGCATAGGCAATGAGCAGCTTGTACTTTTTGCCCTGGCAGCGTGGGTGCACCACAGCCACCAGAAAGGATCACTGGACTCACTGGCATGGTGAAGGAACAACCCAGGCCTATATAAGCAGCATACTGGTACCTGCGGGCTATGCATTCTGCTACGTACTTGGGCCGGGAGTTAGAAGAGGACGTTGGGCACTCCGCTGCAGCAGTTCGCAAAGGGGAGCATGAAGTAACCTCTAGCCACATGTCGTGAAAATGCATATCCCTGATTGGCTGAACCCAAGCTCCTGACCATGTCACCAGCTTGCCGAGCACATTGGATCTGGCAGTGTGGATGCTTAACAGCGTGGTGACACCACAACTGTGTCTGGAACAGGGGACTGACCCATCATTCCAAGCGAAGACTCCTCTTGGTCCCAAGGACCTGCAAAGGGGACTGAGTCTCGGCGTGGAGGCACCACAGCCATGACTGAGGTCGCAGCAAGCAGTAGCTAAAGTAAGCCAGACATGTGTGAGGTCAACTCAACACTGCAGCAAGGCAGTCGAATGTGTGTCCCAACATGATGCTGTGAAAACTGCAGATGTTGCCCGGGCCTCTCGCAACAGGGCCGGGTAGCTTGTTTGAACCATTGCAAGCAGAAGGGAGCGTTCCCTAGAAAACAGCAGGTCGCATGCTCGTAGCAGAACTTGCTTCGGGCAGCTGCCTCGTAGCAGCTCTTTAGCCAGGTCTGTTCCATATCGAGACTGGCTCGCTGTTGCAAGCTGCAGTGTGTCTGCAACCAAGTCCAATGCATATGCTCGAATGTGCGTGGAAGTATCAATACCCGTTGCAGGCGCTTCCCGGTCGGCCGAGCTGTCACATGATCCAATGGACCCTGTAGGGCTAAGAAAATATCGCCGAGGAAAATCGATCGACGAGCTTCGAATGGTGTGTGAGCTGCTCGAGCTGCTCGTTCGTCTCCTCTCTCTCCGACGCCTCCGTTTTGCTCGGACCCGAATACGCCTTCCAGGCGGCATTCTCCAGAAAAGCAAAAGCAAATCTCGCAGGAAATTGCCAAGAAAAGAGCGCAGCAAAGAGCCAATCGGAAAACCATGCAGCGAAAACTACGGCCAACTTGTTGAAGGTTCGAGGGCCTAAAAGCCAGTCTAGAGAGCCTTTTACCGTTGATGTCGAGCCCCAGAAAAGATTTCGGCCACGACGGCCCCGAATTTGAGCGCCCCATAGAGAAAAATCTGCTTTTGCTTGAGCTGGTTTTGGATAAAGCACGCCCTAAGGTCAATGTGCCTCACCTTCCTCAGCCCATCAGCCTTGCTGATAGCAACTGCAGCCTCGCTGTCACAGAAAAGATGGGGCTTTGGCAGATCTTCCCACCCAAAGACATGCGAGATGGCGCGGCGGATAGAGAGAGCCTCTTTCGCACCCTCCACAAGCCCATAGAGCTCGCTCTCAGCAGAACTCAAGGCAACAGCCTGTTGCAGACGGCTCCAGGCTTTCAAACAGAAGCCTCCCAACATCACGCACCCTCCGCTGATGCTCTTCCTGTCAACATTCTTCTCGCTACCCCAAGAAGCGTCTACATAGCAATCAAGGCGCAGGCTCTCCTCAGAAACTGGACTCACCACCTGCTTAAAACCCTGAATATACTTCAAGTAACGCAACATAGCCCTCATAGCTCTCTCGTGCTTCTCAAGTGGATTCGCCTGGCCTCGGGCCAGCATGCTCACATAGTAAACCACATCCACTCTTGTCATCGCAAGCCATGACAGCCTTCCCAGGGAACTGCGAAACCTCGCAGCAGCTTCAGAAGACAGGGGTTTCTCCAAGCAAGGATCTTCTTTGTCGTACAACTCCTTTAGGTTTGGCGGCGTGCCGCACGCAGTGACCTTGGAGTTCCCGAAGAAACCCTTGTAGATCTCTTCGTAGTAGGAATCGGACATTGTGACGCACAGGGAGTCACTAGAATGCTCTCGGGCAATCTGTCTTCCAAGGAAGGTGATCTGACCGTCACGGTCCAGATCGGCTGTGACCTTCACCTTCACAGCGGTCTTCAGCTGCTCCACCACATGGTAGATAGCCTCGTCGCTGTCTCCAGTGATGAGAAGATCATCAACGTAGCAAAGAACAACCACCCGCTGGCCTCCAAGCACGGATCCTGAAAACAAACAAGCCTCAGTTTCGCAGGGCTCCAGGTCACAGAGCTTCTTCAGCAGCTTTGCCAGGTGACGCGACCAGGTCTGAGCTGCAACCCTTAGACCATAGAGGGCCTTCTTTAGGCGTAAGTAGCCGCGGCGGCCGTCCTTGCTCTTAACTCCGTCCGGCAGCCTGACCACAATGTGGCCATCTTCTTCGTCGAGCTCCGCAAAGAGAAACGCGGTGCTCACATCGAATCCAACCCGACGATGTTCCTCCTCTTGGAACCGGCGTAGAAAAGAAAGGTTCGCAGCGCTTCTGCGGAACTTGTGGCAGCAGAGATACCCAGCTGCGCAGCGGTCGCTCCCTGCGCAAAGTCACGAGCAACAACCCGACACCTGACAAGCGGATTCTCCTTTCCCTCAACACGCTCGACCTTGGCATTTGAGACCCACCTTGTAGAGATCACCTTCTGCTTCGGTTCAACATGCCACACAACATCACCGACAGCAAGCGACTCAAGAGCACGAAGTTCACGCAACATGCCCTCATAGGTCAAGCCAATATCTGCCCAGTCACATCATCCTTTGCAGAAGCTGACACTTCAACAAGCAGCTTCTCCCCCCCAAGCTCAACAACCTGAGGAGTAACAACCTTGGTGGTGGCGGCCCCTGCAAAGCAAACCGACGCACCAGCAAAGGAGATGGACTCGCGATACATCACGCTAGACACCATAGCCTCCCGCTCTTCTTCTGGGAGTGCTTCAAGAGGTTCCGGCTCCACTTGCATGAAATCAAGCTCGCCCGGGCTCGGGGCCTCGATCTGCTCGAGTTCTTCTCCAACTTCTATGTCATTCTCAACTCCAGGCAGGCTGGGCTCATACTCAGCCAAATCCTCGTCCAATGGAAAATTCGAGAAAGGATCAAGATCATCCGGCACATCAAGCCCAAGATCAACATCAAATCCAGCACCCAAATCATCAAGCCCAGTCGGCTCTTCTTCAATTGGGGCTTGACCGAGGATCGCCCGGCTGGGATCGAAGGAGTTCCGCACAAACTCAGCGTATCGATCACGGCATCTCTGGGTGTGCCATGCCTTATCCGCTGGAAAACCGCGCAGCCGGCAAGCTCGACACCTTGGGGTTCTTCCGTTTTCTTCAATCCAATTTGGTGGTGGTCCTCGGGTCGCGGTGTTCGGTAAAGGGAGGTCGTGCACATTTTCGCCAGTGCTCTCGGGGAGCTTCTTCTGGGCATCATCTCTCCTTCCTGGCAACATGCGACAAACACCTTTCAAGCTCGACACCTCAAAGGTAAGAGGAACCAACATCCGGATTCTTGCACTTCTCGCAATCTTCAAGGTGCCATCCCGCAGCCTAAACTGCACAATGTGGCTTCCACTTCCGACTTCTGGTCCAAGGTAGGCGGCGTGGCCGTAACGGCCGGTGATCTTGTCACGCAAAGAGGGAGGAGGAGTGGCAAGCACAGCGGCACCCCAAACATAAGCGGCATGCGGTCCTCGGGTGGTCTTCAAGCAACGCTGTTCTGGGGACAGCGCCGATCCAGGATGCACCTGGTACCGGTTATAGACCTGGGCAACGTGCATCAAAAGATACGTAACACCCTTCCCGCAGGGCTCCAAGCCGACCTGTTCCAACCCAGCACAAAGTGTGTTTGCACCTTCCTTGATGGTCCTCACCGCACGCTCTGCAACAACAGCATGCCGACCAACAGGGGCATCCACAACCTCGATGGCACCGGCGGTCAAACCATCAGCAAAACTCTGTGCAAGGTTCTTCACAACACCCTCAATGTCCGACTTCACACTCACCGTCAACTCACTGGGAGCAACACCAACCAAGCCAACGCTACGACTCCATGCCGACATGTCATTCAACATGGCTTCCTTGGCTGCTGGGCCTCGGGATCCGCTCACCTCACGGTACGGAACCACACCGAGGGCAAAAGCACCAACCAAAACCAACACCAGGAATGCGAGGCCCTTATAGAAAAACTTATCTATTTGCACCTCTCTCATCCCTGAGTCCCGGGGCCGATCCTGGCTTCTGGCGGGTTCAAGCCCACGGCCTTGCACACACTGCGGGCAAGACGCATTGTACGGCACATGCGATCTAAGAACATGTTCTCGCTCTAGCTTACCGCAGCTTTCCTGCAACAACAGTTCCCGATCCCCTCTAAGCAACCATGCTTCACTCTGGCTATCATGGGCCTCGCTCCGGTCACGCTGTGGTCGGTCCTGGCCAACATGCTCAAGCAACTCACCATGCTGCAACTCATGCTCATCCAAGCCACCAGCACATGCATGCTCACCAAGCTCAACTGCAATGCAAACGCAACCTTTTCTTGCATCAGAAGCGAGAGTCCCAAGGAAGGAGGACCATCGGATATTCCTGGATGGTGGGCGTCCTCGGAAGATTGGCGGGCGTCCTTGGAGGATCCTTGTGCACCGCCGTGGCTCACTCTATCTCGATGCTCCCCATGCTCTCCAGCTCCACCACCTCGCCCCGGGAGTTGTAGATCTTGCCGTCTTCCCCAAGATGCAGCTGCTCGGCTCTCCCCTCTGCTGGGGTTTCCCTGGCCTTTGCATCCACCGGCACGCTGGAAACTGGTGACCATGGCGGCAGACTGGACACAGGTGACCACTCTGCTGTTCTCCGTAACCGTTGTGTTTAGGAAGGGCGCTGTGAGCGAAGTTTACGAAACTCAGTTCCCTCATCAGAAATTTTATTGCCCAGAAGATATATTGGGCAAACGGAAATATCGGCGAAGGTATAAATGCACCGACGGTATCCCCGGAGAATATATGGGGTATAAATTCTCATATCTTGCTTTCGCCTCTTGGGACTCCAATCAAATGTATCCTCGCCACTTAATGATGAATATCTAAAGAGATAGCAACTGCCGAAAGGAGCACGCAGGATGTTTTCAAACGGATGGCGGCAGGCTCACGCAGGCATCTAATTCTTGAACAGGTCTTTGACGTGTCGGGAAGGCGCACCTGTGTGCCTGTGCCCCCCCTTCCGCAGGCCGGCACGTCACCAAGGAGACTTCTCTCTCTTTCTCTTGCCTCTGAAGCGTGGCCTGCCACCGACCGTGTCGCGGATGGAATCCACTTCACGGCTGCTCAGCTGTGCACGCCTGGCTTCGTAAAGAGTGTGAAGAAAGGAAAGCGGCAATTCGGAGTACTGCACTGGGACCCGCAACTCCTCAGAGAAACGGTCGAAGATTTCGTTGGTTAAATCATCGGCCTCCTGATTTTCGTCCCGTGGACGCCATCCCAAGTTCAACCGCAAGCCGGCCTTCATGAGAACATGGGTGAGCTGCATGTTAACCATGAGCAAGGGCCAGCGCGTTGTAGAACCCTTGCGAGTCAAGCCCTCGTTAGACTTATTATCCGTCTGAGCTAGAACCTCAACCTTCATCAAACGCCTAGTTGGCCCGGCTTCAAGGTGACCGAAGATGTGCAGGGCAGCCAGCGTGGCCAGCAATTCAGCCGATGCCGAAGCCCACTGACTGTGACCTTCTGAGTCGAAGAGGTAAGGGGCCTCTGAGGGAGTAAGTCGAAGTGAGAACCATCTGGACTCCTGAGTTGTGCCTGCGCAATCCCAACCCCCAAGGACCACGTACCCGTCCGCGCACTTTGCATCAGTGCGGAAGGCCACGCCTTCTCTTTTGACCGATCTTGCTGCGGCGACCTTGAACGTCATGTCCCTGAACGTGAGGTCAAGATATTCAAGGGTAAGGATGACGGTGTCGGGCATCCGAGCGACTGAACTGTCGTTCACCGCTGCCCTCCAGCTGTAAAGCGGTGCAAGGTGTGCCTTAAGCCAAACCAAAAGCCGAGCGACGAAGCCCAGCCTCCCTAAGAACTCAGCAAACCTGCGAACCGAAACAACAAACTTCGAGGACCGAGCCTCAGCGATCCATTTCAAGAGCCACTGGCCCCGCGATTCGGAAATTCCGACCCTCTGGTCTGGATAAGAAAGTTCGTAACCCACAAAAGCCGAAGTGAGCCCACCGCGGAACTTCTTGTATGCGAAAGGTGTGCCAAACATCTCGAAGCATGCTAGCCACATGAGCAAATGATGAAATTTCTCCCTTCCTGCGAAGTTGGCGTGAACATCATCTACGAAGACGAGGTGATAGAACCACAATGTCAAAAGAAAGCGCGCGGTGCAGCGGCCGATGATTCCAAACAATCTGGACCAAAGGAAGGCGGATGATGATATACCGAACGTTCCTACTTTGTTGTACCAAACGACCGGCGTGTCGTTGCGCACCTTACAGCACAACAAAGGCCAGTCGGCCTCTCTGACAAGGAACAACCTGTGAGCCGCCGTCACATCGCCGGTGAGGCAAAAGGTGGCCTCCTGACTTTGCTTTGCGCTGCGCACAAGGTGAACTACCTCCTGGGGTCCGGGATTGGATTGCTGATTAAGTAGCCTAATACCATTGTTGACATGCACACCGTGGGTGCCATCGTGTAATGGCCGAGCGGAACCGTCTGGTTTAATCAAGGAACCTAAAGAAGCTATCCTAACCCTATCCCGCCCGTACTTTTGCTCAAGAACCGGCAACGTGGAAGGCGCCATGCGCCCAAGAGCCTCTTCCTCTGCAAACTTCTTCTCAAGCTGATCCGATGTTTCGTTTGCCGACGAATAGTTCTCGCGATGCCACTCGGCATCCGATTCATCGAGCTTGCGGGACTTGTGTTTGTACTCGTACACCTGTGGCAAGTGAGGCGCGGGGCAGTCATAACCGATCGCGACCCCGCTGACATAGGAGTCCTCCTGGCAAGAAACGGCTTTCCAATCTGGGTCCTGCAACAGCCGAGCCGTCGCAGACACAGCATGCAAGAAGAATGGCTGGCCACTCGGCACCACATCAAGATCCGTACACTTGCCTCCCGAAGCAACCTCTATGCAACTAAACCAATCCTTCCTAAGGACCCCTAACATCTCGGGAGTGAAAGGCGATTCCTTAAGGCGGCCTAGCGCAAGCTCCATCGCCGTGCGCTTGATATCAGGCACAACGTCCGCTACAAAGTCTCGAAGCACTTGATGCATGGCAGTGGCGAACTCCAAAGCCTGCTTGGGCAGCAGGCCCCCCCTGGCTTCCGGAGGCCATCTAGTGGGTGAGCAGAGTCCAAAGCCATCCGTGATCGGCTGAGTTTTGCCATCCCACTCGAGGTTCAAAGGCAGCCCGATGTTGTGGCACTCCTGATGCTTGAAGGGCTCCGGCCTTTCGACCTCACCCCCCTCCAGCACCTCCGAATCATCTGACTGGACCGCCTC
This sequence comes from Symbiodinium sp. CCMP2592, assembly GCA_905221615.1. NCBI lineage: Eukaryota > Dinophyceae > Suessiales > Symbiodiniaceae > Symbiodinium > Symbiodinium sp. CCMP2592. Next base: position 313,820 of record CAJNDT010000048.1, on the reverse strand, counting down.
AAGATCAACACTGTGCTCTTCGCCCGGAAGGACGAAACCATGCCCGCGAAGAAACGCGAGATCCTCATCGCATGCCTGAGTATGCTCCGATACACTGAAAGCTATGATGACTAATCTCTTACCTTTCCAGGGCATTGTGAGGTGAAGATCGCGGTAGGCATGTATGTAGGTGGGTGTCTCACTGATCGGAAGAAGGTGACCACTTAAGCGCTTACCGTCAACAATCTGAACAGACTCCCCATCCTGGGCCTCGACCCAGATCTCTCCTCCTACGAAGTCAGTAACCCCTATTATCCCATTGGGCAAAGGTGCGTTCCTGGAGTCTTTGTGGGGCTTGGTGCCAGTGTTAAGGTAAAGGCTAATCGTGGTAAAGGGGTGCCCGGGCATGTTGCTACGCACGAAGGATGCCAAAGCTTCTGTGGAAGCCGGGAAGCCTTTGCACGCGGACCTGAGCCCGATCAGGCCTCCACCCTTCCGGTACAAGCCTGTCGAAAAGCTGCTAGGAACCCAATTAGAGGACACCGCCGACCTAGGCGGAGTCTCATGCGGCAGCAGTTTGAAGAGAGCATGGACCTCGGCCCGAGTCGGGGCTCTCGATGAAGAAACGATGCGTGCGAACTCCTCGGCTTCAACTTGTTTCTTAACCCCCCTAGGTGCTGCCTTCGGCTGCGGTTGCCCCGAAGAGTCTGGCCCCGAAGAGTCTGGCGACGGCAACAAAGTGGAAGGAGGTGCTTCCGACTCGATCAAGCCAACCGCCTCTACCCTATCAGTAACCGCCTCTACCCTAACGGAAACCACCTGGTGCAGCCCCTGCGGCACTTCACATAAATCCTGATGCACCTCCTGCGTTGCCTCGTGGGATTCCTGCATTGGACCTGCCTCACCTGGAACGGAGCTGTGCGGCGCTGACCCAAGTCCCCCCTGCGAAGCGGAAGCAAGCACAGCATGCGCAAGCCACTCACACAACAGAGGAGGATAGGCTGCTGATGACTCGGTCGCCCAGCGGGAGCCTTCTCGGCCTGCAAGTACTTTGTCATGTTTCCCGTGCGGGCAGCGTGGCGGCAACGGCCCCACGTAGCGATCACTGGAGTCGAAGCGTGGCCATGAAGCAAAAGGCGGAGGCTGCTCGACAAAGGCCCGTAGATTAGTGAGAAGGCGTGTGGGTTTGGAAGTGGGAGCCTCAAAGCTGCATTGAAAGAAAGCAAAAGTGATGGCCTGAGTGGAAACCTGGAGCTCACGCAGAGCTGGTAGCTGCCAGATGGAAGCCGGTAACTCGTGATCCGGCGTTGCGCCGAGATCCTCCGGGTGCTCCAGGACATACTGCCATGCAAGTTGACATGCCGTCACGGTCTGATCAAGAAAATAATTAGCCTGCTCCACCTGCTGCGCGTGCAAATTGCTTAACCATGGAAAACCTCTAGGATAAAATGCTGAACGTAGTGGCTTTGGCCCGGGGTGGCGATGCCGGACTCTGGAAAATGTCTCACAAGGAGGAGAGGCAATGAGGCTCCAATCCCCTTCGCCAAGCAATTGAAAGATGTGCTGCCACAAGCCTTCCTTAGTCAAGTCATGCTCCGTGGAGCGCTGAAGATCGAACTGAAGAAGATTAGTGACATTGCCCAATGACTGAAGGTAAGAGCCCACATCACCTTTGCGATGGGGCCCCGCGAAAATGTAGAGCACACGAAGCCCGCTCGGACTGTACAGCTGAGGCTGGTAGGCGATGTGATCTGATGTCTCAATGGTAGAAACTGAATCATGCGATAGTCACTCCTTGGGCTTGCTGGTCTTAAGCTTATGCTCGGTCGCTGAGTGGGGCTGATAACAGCCCTTGACCCGGCACACATGCAAGCGTTCGCATGAAGGATTGGTGCAGCCCTGCGAGTTGAATGCAAAGCAAATGTCGCGGCCCTCCGGCGTGCGCCAAACCAACTGAAGGCCCTTAAGAGCCGGGTCCGAGGGGCTTTTGCCGTTCTTGCCCCCCTTGGAGTCTTTGCCCTTGCCGCCCTTTCCTGTCTTGCCTCCGTCCTTGCCATCCTTGCCCTTGCCCTTGCCTTTGTGCCACTTGCGTGGTCGCTCAATGATGGACAAGGCGAGCGGCGTCGTGAAGTAGGTCTCCTTAAGCTCCGCTGAAGAAATGACTGAAGCCAGAGCGCCTGCCAGAGTATAACCCTGATCATTGACCAGACGGAAAGCCTCCTTGCGCAACCGGTGCTCATAGGCCAAGACTACTTCCCAAGGTGGCGAAAGTGAAGGCACATCGGCTGGCTGATGAGACGTAGGCACTGAGAGCTGAGCGACCTTTTCGCCAAGGATGTAGTTCACGAAGTGGTCGAAGTCAGACAGCTTAAGATCCTGAAGCCACTGCTTGGATTTAAAGCGGGATGCCATGCATAGCCACGTGAAAGCTTCCACGCGAAGGACCTTGCGATAAGCTTCTGTAGTAGTCGGGAGCTCGCTCTTGGATTTGTGCTGAGTAATATGAATTCGCCCCGAAGCGTCAAGGCTGGACTGGATGCTCGTGGTGAGCGTGTTCTTCTTCGAAGTTATGGCATCCAAGGTTGAAGCCTGAGGCTCATTGGCTTCGCACTCCTCGCACTTGAGAGCGAGGTACTCAGACGATGGAGTCTCCGACTCTCCCAGCTGCCCGTGAACGGCCGCTACCGCCTTGAGCATTGCTTGCCTCTCTGTGACTTGCAAGATTCGCGGCTGGCCTAACACTTTCGCCTCTGCTCGTGTTTCCGTCTCTTTGCTGATTACGTCGCGTGCAAGTTCCCATGCAGCGACGACCCCCGCGATTTGTTGTCGCCCATCAGCAGCCCCATCATCAAGACCAAAGTCCGCCTTCCCAGCAGCCCGAGCTTCCGGCCGGGAATCGGCGATTGCCTGGAATCGCCTAAGTGTCGTGTGTCGTTGCACAATGCGATACTGGGCATCCAGAGACAAGCCAGCTTCTCCGAGCACAAACTGCAAATCGCTATCTGCTTTGGTTATGAGCTCGCGCTTCTCGGCATCTGTGGCGGCCATTGCGACAACAGTAACTAACTCCCGCTACTCCTGATGCGAAGGCCGCGCCCGGCCTGTGGCCCTGTAGGACTTGGATTGCTAGCCGCCCTGAGGCCTTTAGCTGCACTGCGATGTGTCCACCCGTCGCCCTGAGGCCTGTGACAGGATGCGGAATCCGCCGGCACCTCACGGCCTGCGCCGAGTGAGACTTCCTCCTGCTTGAACAGCGCCAGCACGTGCACTTAATCAGCATGAACTGTTATCGCGAAACAACTTCAAGATGCCCTGAGAAAAGTCAGCATGGACTGTTATCGTGGATCTACTTCAAGGCGCCCTTGCATAAGCAACTCATGCCAACTTCTGGCTAGGACTTGCAGGGCACAGCCTATCCACAGCAGTCGAAAGCATCTTTTGCCTTCACATCGACTCGCTCCCACTGTCACTGCTGGAGGGGTCTGATTCCTCCTCTCCGGCCTGAGCCTTCATTCTTGCTTTGCAATCTTTGCAAATGTTATCGACGTCCTCCGCGCCGACATGACTGACAAATTTCACATCATAACAATTCTCAGGCTTGACATAGCAGCCCAACATGTGCAGACGCCTCAGGCCTGTGGTGCGAGAGGTAACGATGAAGTAATCCCCCCGGCTGCCTGGCATCGAAACCTGCTCGACTGGAGAAGGTGGTGCCGCAACACCCACTTCCAATGCCAGAGTTGGCCACGACCCGCCCAAGCCTTTGGATCCCTCGAGGAGGGTGTGACGGCGACGAACCTGAGACTCGCTCTCCCCCGCCTTAGCTGCATAGTCCGTCAAAGCCTTGATGGAATCCACCTCGATGTAGTGCTTTGGCTGTCCGGTGACAAGGGAACAAGCAATGTGACTCTGGAGACGATGCACAACCTGCCTAGAAGTGCGAATGTAGGTTGCAGAACCTTCGCCACCTACCTTCCAGCGACCCAGATAATCAAGCTCCCTGGGGTCGACATCGATGGCCGCTCCGACCGAGCTAAGGAAGTTCCTCGCAGAATGTCCCGTAAAATGACTGGAAGTGTATCCCGGGAGCAGCGGACGCTGATCATTGGCCTTCCATGTGCGCCCCTCACGCTTGGGCGTTTTCAACTCACTGAGAACTTTGCGGAAGTAAAGGGCCACCGTGGAGGAAGGCACCGACTTCTCCAGGGGTTCCGTGAAACCTTCATTGGCCTTCAAAACCAGATAATCCCTCTCAAAATCGAAATCCTTCCAAAGTGCATATCCGACCTTCAGCCAATCATGCCCTGTCAGAGAGATACTCCGTTCCACGAAGACCTTGACGGTGTGGGTCCTTTTGTCGGGCCCTGTAGTCTTGGACCGCGCGAGATCAATGCTAAGCCCTCGCTCGTCCAGAAGCATGGTCTGCGGCAAGAGCCCCTGAACATCATCAGCCCGAAGCGATCCCCAAACCATCAATAAGCAGACAAAGCCCAATGCTCTCAAGTAACTAGGCTCCCCGGGCGTGCAAACGAAGATCTCACATGCAAGAACGATAGCAACAGTGAGCATGCTGGCTGGCTGCTCCGGCGGTGCCGCCGAAACCAAATCGGCTGTGTAACTTTTGAGCTGCGCCTGCCATGTGGGATCCTGAGATATCTGCTGCGTAGACGGCACGCGCCCTACACCTTCAATTACACTGAGAGAGGCTTGCAGGCTTTCGAGAACTGTCTTTCCACATCCTTCCTGGAATCGTTCATTGGCATAATCTAGCACATCAGCTACCCCTTCCGGATAGCTCCTGCCACGGCTATAAAGCAACCATTCCCGAAACTTGTCCCAAGCTCTAAAGCGATTTCTCAATGTCTTGGATCGACGGGTCCCGAACAGCCGTGGCCAGGCTTCCTCGGCATTGCTGACCCCTGCAAGCACCTTGCACACCGGCAGTTGCGCCTCCTGCATGATGGCTGCAAGACGCAATGCATACTCCTGCCGAAGCCGTATCTCCTCAGTGGCCCTGGCACCGCGATCTACGACCCTATCAGTAGCTAACTTCCGCTTGCGAAGAACCGGAAGCAACGCAAGTGGACTCTGAAGTGCAATCTGATTGTAATGCTCATGCAAGCTAAGGCCAGTTCCCGGGACACTGGGCAAGCACTCTGTCAAGCGCCTCCTTGATTCCCTGCGCCCACTCGCAACTGTGCGAGCATTGTCTGCATGCCATTCAAGAAGTGCATCCGCAATCAACTGCAGGCTACTTTCAAGAAGCGTGTTATCGCAAGCCCTAAGCAATGATACAAGCTCTTCCCTCGTGTCGAATGAGGCATGCAATTTCTCAGGCGTGCTAAACCACTCTTCAAGGCGGTTGCGGTATGGTGGCACTAAAGCGGGCCATCCGAGTCCTGTGCCACTCATGGCCGACCATGGGCCGCAGGGCCACCCTTCTACCGCTTTCGTAGTCCTAAAGTATGGAGCTACCGTGAAGCTAAACTGTCCAGTCATGCGTCACAACGATGCTTGTGAATGCTAGCCCCATACAATCAAAATTTTCCCTGCTCCTGAGCCTGAGCTCTGCGTCCATGATAAGCATTGAGATTGTGCGCGCACTCAGCTTCTGGCTCCATTCTGAAAAGCGCACGATACGTAAATAAAATAGAAACTCAAAACTGCTCAATAAAACTTTTCTCTTTGAAACTGCGGAGATCTTCGAGTTGGTCCAGTCGAGGGAACTCCTCCTACCCACAGAGACACCCCGCCCCGCCCACCCAAAACGTTTACTCTAAACAGCGCCGCCGGGCAAGCCCGGCAGGGCAGGGCGCAGAGGGCCCTCGTCCGGCTGACCTGGGTAGCCTCCTCCTTGGTGGCACCGGTGGTGGGGGATTGATCTCCATGCCCTCCACCTTGATGACCTCCGGCACCTTTGCTGCACGCGCGCTCTCCACCTTGACCTCCGGGGCCTTTGAAGCTCGCGCTGGCGTGGAAGGAGGGGTCTTCGGCTGTGGCACCGGCGGTGGTCCCCGAGGCTCCTTGACGATTTCGGAAATCGTCACCTCCACGAACGGGATCTCCAGCCCCCTGATCTGAGCATAGTGGTCCTTGATATGCTTCTCCCAGGTTCGCCTGACTGGCGCGCCCTTCTGCTCCTCGGCCTTCTTCTTCATAGCGTTGTTGATGGCCTTCATGAGGTAGCCGCTCTTCTTCTTCTCCTTGGCCGGCTGCGAAAGCATTCTCAGCGCAGTGTCGGTCCGCCCGGGAATCCCGCGCTGGGCCCGGCTCTTCAGGACGATCTTTCGGACCTTGGCTGGCATTGCCTTCACCATGGGCGGCTTGGGCTGCCTCTTCACCAATGGCTGCGGTGGGTCCTTCGACCCCGAAGACGGCTCTGCCCTTGCTCTGGCCACACTGCCCTTGGGCTTCTTTGTCTCCACGGCCTCTGTGGCTGCCTTCTTCTTTGCCTCCGCGGCTTTGCTGGCCAGCTTCTCCGCCTCGGCTGCTTTCTTCTTTGCCTCCGTGGCCTCGTCGACCAACTTCTCTGCCTCGGCTGCTTTCTTCTTCTTCCCCTCTGGGGAATCGCTGACCAACTCCACTGCCTCGGCCGCTTCTTTGCCTCCGTGGCCTCGTTGATCAACTTCTCCGCCTCGGCTGCCTTCTTCTTGGCGCTCCTTCACGAACTTCTCCGCCGCTGCTTTCGCAGCTGCCTTTGCCTGCTCTGCCGTCTTCTTCTTCACTTCCGCGGCTGGCACCAACAGCAGGTTCTGGCCCGGCGTAAGACCCACCATCGAGGTTGCCGTAAAGGCGACCGTGGATCCCTCGAAGTCCTCGTGCGTCCTCGTAACAGTGGCCGCGTGCTACTCCGCTAGGTGGCGGCGACCCGAAAGGCGCCACTCCTGCTCCGAGTCGGAAGAAGACTCCTCTGGTGCCCGGTTGCTCCTCCCCATCCTTCTTAGAAGGCTTCCCAGACGAAGGAGCACAGCCGTCACTACGCTTCAAGCTCGCTCGGGCGGCAACTGCAACGGAACGGTCAAGCTCAACAGCACTCGAGAAAACCCATCCGCAATTGGAGACCCATCTCGTGCGAAGAACGTACCCAGCGGCCTCAACTTTAAAACTTGGCAGGAAATCCACAACCCAGCTCTTGCCCAGCAAACGCCCTAAGGACAGCAGGTTAAACTTCACAGGAGCAACAAGCACTTGGAGTTCTGTTACCACCGTCTCGCCTGAAACCAAAACGAATGGAACCCTGACAACCGCAGACCTCCGAACTCCAATGCTGTCACCCGTGCAACGTGCACCAGCTCCTGCGGGAGCAGAAGGGCGCTTGCGCTTTGTGTGGGGCCCCCATCGAGCCCGGCGGCTGCGAGGCGGACCACATCGTGCCCGTCCACCAGGCCTACTACGGCCAGACCCAGCCCATGCAGGCCCTCTGTATGGAGTGCCACGCCTCGAAAACCTTCCTGGAGTGCTCCCATGCCACGAGCCTGGAGAGCCGCTTTTGCCGCCACGTCCTGGAGACCTACGCCCGCTCGCCTCGACCGCCGGCCCTGGTCTGCAAGCTTTCCAAGTGCGATCCCGACCGGGTCTGCCACGGCGTCGACGTGGTGCGCTGCCGCAAGAACGCCCTGGCGAACGCTCCCTTTCCGCTGCCCGTGTTCTGTCCGCTCGACAACATCCGCGCCGCCGAGGAGGGGAAGCTGGCGGATTTGACCTTCGTCAGGAAACGGGAGGATCGGCGCTCGCCCTTCGTGGGCAGGTTGCCTTACCTCGGGCCGGGCTGGTACGGCAAGCCCGCCACGGCCTTCATGCTGGAGACTGGCCTCGCCACCTGAGTGGTCCCTGGACGCCATGGCCCACGTCTCCCCGGACTGCTTGTCTCGGGCGCTGGAGATCATGGAACGGGCCTGGCCGGAGGGCGAGGAGCACATGGCCAAGCTCTCCGTGAACGCCCTCATCGGCCTTTGGGCTCGCTCCAAGGACGTCTTTTACTCCATGAGGACCAGTGATCACGAGGTGGACGGCCGGGGCTGTCAGTACCAGCAGGTCTTCTTCGACGACCAGGGGCGATGCCACTACGACCATGTCTATGCCACGGAGCTCTTCTCCAACTACTCAATGAGGCCGGCGCACGACTTCGTCATGGCCAGCGAGCACGTGGAGCTTGCCAGGATCCATCGGGCCCTGCGCGAGGTGCCGCCCCGCTACCTCGTGGCGCTGAAGACGGACTGCCTGGTCTTCCAGAACCTGCCCAAAAAATTCCTCAAGGACGTGGAGTCGCTCGCCAGGCACCGGCACCGGGACTGCACGCCGAAGTATCGCTTCGAGGAGGTGAAGCGCCTGGAGGGGGAGTACAGCGAGCCGCGATTGGAGGCCGAGCCGCCGGCGCAGCAGCACCCCTGGACACACGTGGAGGATCCCGTGGCCCACTGCTTGGAGGGGAAGAGCCTGCTGCTCTCCGGGATGGGCGCACAGACGGCGGACCGCTGGGCACGGCGCACCATCCGCGCTGGACGCTGCTCCCTGGACTGGCTGGTCGTGGAGGAGGTCACGCAGCTCGATGTCGGGCTGTGGGCCGACATTGCCGAGCTCTCCACGAACCGCCAGGTGAGATTCCTGCTCCTGGGTGATTTTAGGCAGCTGGGCCCCGGTGCTCCGGAGCTTGAAGGAGTCCCAGCTGCTGCACGACCTGGCTGGCGGCTGCGTGCACGAGCTCACGGAGAATCAGAGGAGCGACGAAGGGATCTTTTCCTTTCTGCGGTGGCTGAGGGTGGACGAGGCGGAGCAGGTGGAGCTGCGGGACGGTGTGCAGAGGGCCCGGGAACAGTTCCCCCGACGAGGCCACCCGGACACGTGCCTGGTGATCTCCCACGCCCACAGGATCGCCATCAACGACAGGGAAAACCGGCGACTGGCTCGCGGGTCGGGGCCGGCGGGGACCAACCAGCCGCAGACCATGCGCGTCTGGCCGGGGCTGAGGCTCGTGGGCGCCGGCGCGAAGGTGGCCAAGGGCCTCTACGTCGAGGTCAAGGAGGTCGGGGAGCGGTTCGTGCTGGACGACGGACAGAGCTTCTCGGGACCCGAGCTCCTCCGCTACACGCGGCTCTGCCACGCCATCACCTACGCGAGCTGCCAGGGGCTCACGCTCCGAGGGCGAGTGTGGCTCTGCGACGCCGACAACCCGCACTTCTCGATCAAGCACCTCTACGTCGGGGCCTCGCGGGCCACGAGCGCGGAGCTGCTCTCCGTGTGCTGATCGGCGCGCGACGGGTGCCCCAAAAAGGTGCCCCAATTTCGGCGCGCGAAAAAATTGGGGCACCTTTTTAGGGCACCTCCTCTTCCGGATACAGGCGCAATCCACCGGGAAGCTGCAAAAAAAAGGGCAGCATTCCGTTCCCCGACAGCCCCCCGCGAGGGAGGCTGAGAGGGTATCCCGCCCAGGCACACAGGCCTGGCGGGGGGTGGCGAGGCTTCGGAGGCGCCCCATTCCCTGGACGCCTCCCCGGTGCCTCACGGACCGGCGCGAGCTTCATCGGTGGCTGGCGGTTACTGATAACCCGCCAATTGAGCCTTGAACAGTCAGGCACCACCTCCACTCGCTGGGACCGCCGTGCCACAACCTAGAGCCTCTCCCCGCAAGCGAGGATCATCAGCACTAGGCCCCGGCTCAGCGTGCCCCACTAGGATAGAGTAGAGTAGACGGCGGCGGCGGGTGCGCGGCGAGACGGCGGGTGCGCGGTGCGAGGTGCTGAATCGGGTGCTGAATTGGGTGCTGAATCGCGAGGTGCTGAATGAGGTGCTGAATTGGGTGCTGAATCGCGAGGTGCTGAATCGGGTGCTGAATTGCGCGACAGGACTGCGCGCAGGTGAAAGCACGCTCTCTCTCTGGACGGTTTCCCCACCCCGCCCTCCGTTCCTGCTGAGAGGATCACGGATCTAAAATTTCGAGAGGACCTCGGAGGCCTTATCGGCTCTAAACTGCAACAGAGTGAAGTTTCGGGTCGAACAGGAGCTACGCTACAGCCGATTTCGTTGAAGGAAATCTGCGAGGGAGGAAGTCGAACAGAGAGCGAACGGAGCGGAGCGAACTGCAGTGAGCGAGTGGAGCGAGCGAGCGAAAAACGAAGCGCTAGCGGAGTCCGCGAGCGAGCGGAACGAGCGAAACTGCAGTTCGCGGAGCGAGTGAGCGAACTCTGTTCGACTTCCGATTGCGAGCAGATTTCCTTCAACGAAATCGGCTGTAGCGTAGCTCCTGTTCGACCCGAAACTTCACTCTGTTGCAGTTTAGAGCCGATAAGGCCTCCGAGGTCCTCTCGAAATTTTAGATCCGTGATCCTCTCAGCAGGAACGGAGGGCGGGGTGGGGAAACCGTCCAGAGAGAGAGGTAACACCCGCGGAAAAGCACAGAATAACCCTGCAAGTCTCCAAGCACAAGCTGGCAATCTACTTTACCGTCCAAGAATCCGGTGGATCCGATCAGGTCCTAAGTGGCACCCGTGTCGAGGATTGCATGTCCGGCAAACATTAGAAGAAAATACTGTCAATCACCCTTGCAAGCGGATCCGGTTGATCAGAACATCAGCCAGTCTCTTAGCGACACAGAAAGGAGAAGGCAACCTTCGCCGCCATCAGAATGTCAAAAAACGATCTTGCACACCAGAACTTCAAGTTTTCTTCGGGGAAGCATCATCGCCTTTGAATCTGTAGAAAACCAGTGCTCTGCCCGTTGTGTTTCAGTTTTCCTCGGTACCTGTATAGTTGTATAGTTTTGCTAGTTTCAGGTGGTCAGTGCCTGTAGAACGTAGTTTGAGCGTGACGGTTTGCGGTAGCCTCAACCTGTTTTCCCTTGTTTTGTGTGCTTGGGAGCTTTTAAGAGGTGCCACGACTACTGTCGTTTGGCTCAAGACACGTGAGACCAGCAGTGAGCTGAACGTGCTAAAAGTGTGAACTGTCCGAGTGTTTTGTGAGCTTGCTTTGCTTGCAAGGTGCTTGGAACTTGTTTGCCTTGAACCTGAAGAGCTGTTCGCCTTCTAGGTTTTTAACGTGGTAGCGGAGCGTGGAAACGCTCGTTGCCTTGCAACCAAAAGAAAGAGCCCAATACGTTGACTTGAAGCGTGTTGCTTGCTTGGTTGTGCTTGTGAGAAATGGAAGGCCGTGGCAGGCCAAGCTACTTCAACATCGGTGATGGGCCAGGTGAGCCTGGTATGATCCGAAGGAATAGCAGGTCAGACGCTGCGCCGCCTTACCAGAGGCCGAGAGCGAGCAGTGTGCCTCGGGGTGCTGCCTTTAGTCCGGTGTCGAACTTGTCGGCTCTGGAACGGGGGTATGCATCCAACCGGAAGCCCTGTGGTGGGAAGCCCAGCTGGCTCGCCGAACCCTCTTGGAGGTGTGTTGCCACCCCCGCCAGGTTTGCCAGAGTTTGGTGGAGTTTCGCCAGTTAGTGCACCACCGCAGCCCACCGTGGAGACGTTTCTTTACCAGACGGTGCAGCAACAGCAGCAGCAAGTTGCTCAGCTTACGTCTCTAGTCCAGGCTCTTGTGAGCAGGGATGTGCCTGCGCCACCTACTGCGAGAGGCAAGGGCCACGGTGGAGAGCTTAGCTCCATCTCCGATTCGTCGGGGAAGATGGAGGTTGATGAGGGAGGTGCCCCCATCAGGAATCCCAAAGCTGAAGCTTATGTTCCCAAGTTGCCTGCAATTGATGGTGGAAAAATGAGCAAAGGCCGTCGCTCGGAGATCGAGGGGTGGGCTGAATTCTTAGAGCAGTTTTTGCCTTGGATCGCCCTCTTTGACGATAGGATCCCGGAAGAGCTTCATCGGTCGATTGCCTCGGAGGTCACCATCAAGCAGTCGTCGCTTGAAAAGGGACAGAGCGTGCGTTCAACTAGGACCTTCTTGTACCTGAAGCAAGCGTTGCAGGGGTTTGCTCGTGGGCTTGACTTGGTTAAGCAAGTGGAGAAGGAGCAGCTTGGCTCCCCAGCTGGGTATGAGTGCATGAGGAGATTGCATCAGGAGTTGTCTGTTGCGAGCCGCATCGAGGCTTCGACGCTTCGGAATGAGGCTTTGCAGTACCGCGCGAGCACTCCTGCCAATCGTCCACTTGACATGTTTCGGAACATCCAGTTGGAGCTTGCCAAGTTTACCCGCTTGACCGCAGGGTTCCCAGATCTTGCGTTGAGTGAAGCAGATCGTTGCATGATTGTTTTGAGAAACCTTGATGTTGAAGTGAAGAAGTATGTTCTTTTGCATGCTAGGGTTGACTCCATGGATCAGCTTGAAACTGCTTTGAAGTTTTATGATGCCAACCTTAAGATCCTGAATTTCCAAGAGAAGGAAGGAAAGGGAGCAGCAAAGGACCACGCGAGTGCTTTGACCTTCGAAGACAAGGGAAAGGGCAAGAAGGGTGACAAAGGAAAGGAAGGAAAAGGAAAGGACAAAGGAAAGGACAACAAGAAAGGGAAGGAGAAAGGAAAGGAAGGAAAGGGGAAAGGTGGAAAGGACAAAGGCAAGGACAAAGGGAAGACCGCAGCCGCAAAGGACGGCAAGCAAGGTTCTGGAAGCGACAAGGAGAAGGAGAAGGAGAAAGCAGAGCGCTTGAAGAACGTCAAGTGTTACAACTGTGACCAGTTCGGGCACTACTCGAATAAGTGTCCCAAGCCCAAGAGGGAAAGAGCATCAGCAGCTGCATTGCTCGAGCCGCAGGTCGCGGCTGCCTCTTTGGAGCCTCAGATTTTCGCAGCAGCGGTTGATCTGAGTTGTCCGGTTGTTGAGCTTGATGAGGAGGATTGCTCAGATTTTTCCCAGGAGGTTTGGGAGGAGTTTGTTGCATCTTATGAGTGTGCTTGGTCGGAGCCAGTTGTGCTTGAAGGCGGTGAGCCTGTTGTTGCGCATGAGGGTTCCATGTTGCACGTTGCGCTTGACAGTTTTCCTTGTGACAGCCCAAACAGAGCCACAGTTGAGCTTGCAGAGTCCCGCGGTGTCCCAAACAGAACCACAGTCGAGCTTGCAGAGTCCCACCAGGTTCCAGACAGAACCACAGTCGAGCTTGCAGAGTCCCCAGAGTTGAGCTTGGAAGTAGGTCGTTTTGTTGCAGATTTTCAAAATGGCGTTGAGTATGGCATGTTGCATGGGGTAGGTAGACCTGACCATGGCATGGTAGCGCACGAAACAGCAGCAGCCAGCCAGCAGCATGACACCATGGACTGGTGGCGCGTCAGCCCACATCATCAACGAGGACACTTTGAGCCGGGTGCACGTTGTGAGCCACAGTGAGTCTGCCAGTGAGTGTGTTTCTGCCCCCGGTCACGGCGAGCTTTGAGGAGGGCAGAAAAGACCTGGCTGGCCGCCCCGGCGAGGCGCTGCCCCCGGTAGCCGACGAGGTCCAGCTTGGTCATCCAAGCCTCAAGAGCCTCGGCGTCCTCCGGATACTCGTGGATGACGCAGTCCCCTCCCTTGGCTCTGAGGCGCAGGTAGCGCCAGTCCACGAGGCCGCGCATCGCGACCCTGGGCTGGTGGCCCTGGCCAAGGAGCCGGGACCGCGCCAGCTGCAGGTTTTTCGTCCAGAAGTGCCCGGGCTCCACGATTTCCTGCCACTCCTTCCAGTCACGAAAGAGCGGGACGGAGGACTCCTTCTTCTCGCCCCGATACTTGGGCTGATCCCGTGGCTCCCCGTCGCAAAAGGCCACGGCGCGGGCGTTCCGATAAAAGAAAGCGTGGTCCCGATACACGCAGCAGGCCACGGCGCAGCGCTCCCTGTCGGCGGGCTCGTAGCAGTCCAGCAGCTGCCCGCGGCAGTTCACGATGAACAGGGGCGCCTTGCGCCACTCGCAGAACTCGCGCATCTGCTGGCAGGTGACGCCCTTCCTCTGCCAGTTCCTGGGGCAAATGGCATCGAAGTCACTGTAGACCTCCTCGAAGGGGAGCCTCAGCAGCTCCGCGAGCTGGCGCACCACGCAGAGCCGGTCGTCCCGCTGCTCGAAGGCGCTCTCCAGAATCTCCGAGCCCCGGAAGAGCTGGAACGACACCTCGCGGAGCACGCCCAAAGGCCGGTTCAGCGCCACCTGGGTCTCAACACGATTGTCGACCACCTCCATGGTCTGCTTGGAGACGCCCCAGTCCCGGGAGGCGTCGTAGGTATAGACTTCCTCGCTAAGCTCCATGACAACCCCCCCATCTTCGGGATCGCCCATCTTCCGCAGCGCCGCCGCGATCACGTTCTGGTGCGCCTGCGCCTCGCCGAGCGAATCGCTCTGGCGCCCCAGGCCGTCCAGCGTGACAGGCAGGAAGAAGTCGCGCTCGTAGGGCCTCCCGTTCCGCCTGCGCCCCCTGATCTTCACCGGCATGTGGGCTATGTAGTCGGTCCACTTGTCCTTGAAGAAGCTCCTGCCCAGCTTGGTGACCCGGTAGGAGCCGTCGGGCTGCAGGCTGCGGACCAGCCTCTTGGCCCCGCCTCGGAGGTAGATGTAGTCGTTGGGCCCGTCCCGCACGAGCTGCTGCCGCTCGTCGAAGCGACGGGAGGGAGCCCGGCGACCGGCCAGCTGATAGTAGAACTGCCCGGCGCGGGTGGGCTGTCCGTCAGGGCGACTCAAAAGAAGCTGCTGGCCGTTCGGCAGCCGCAGGAGCTCGGAGCCCTGGGCGGAGGTCCTGGCGGAGGCGCCGGCCTCGAAGGCCCGGCGGATGTTGTTTCGTTGCTGTGCCCACGATGACATTTATTAGCCGCCTCGGCGGGAGGGCCGGCCGCTCAACGCGCTAGAAGGGGCACGCGGGCTTGGGCGGCTCGCTCTGCTGGAGCATCACGTCGGTGATCTCGGCGAGCAGGCCGCACTGGCTCGACATCAACCAAACTTGCCTCAGCTCGACGCGGAGCTTGCACTGGCACTTTTGAAGGCTCAGCTTCTCCGACGGGATCACTTCGCCCTCCGGGCCCCAGATCTGCACCTTCTCCCAGTGCAGCTTGAGCTTCAAGAACTCCGTGCCACGGGTGCTGGTTTTCAGGGCCGACACCAGGCGCTCCTGCACCTCCTCGGGCTTGAGAAACTTGCCGAAGAGGCGGGTGTCGAGGCTGGAGCGTTCGGACAGCTGAGAAGCGACGTTGTTCTCGAAATCCCGGAAGAATGTCCTGGTGGCGTCGTCGGGCTCCAGGCAGACGGAGACGCGCACGGCCTCGGGCTCGCCGTAGCAGGAAGGCTCCCAGAGTACGGTTAACCATTCGCTCTTCCAGGTCGGCGGGTCGGTTCCCTCTCCGCGGAGCGGCAAATATTTGCCTCCCTTGGAATTGGTCTGGATGTTGCCGAGTTGGATCCTCATGCTTGCCGGTTTTTTATCGGTAAAGAAAAATGCACTGGGTGACTGAACGCACCGACGGCCCCCTGAGCCTCGGAGAGTTCGT
This sequence comes from Symbiodinium sp. CCMP2592, assembly GCA_905221615.1. Lineage (NCBI taxonomy): Eukaryota > Dinophyceae > Suessiales > Symbiodiniaceae > Symbiodinium > Symbiodinium sp. CCMP2592. The sequence goes on along the minus strand of CAJNDT010000048.1, from coordinate 298,465 downwards.
CTGCCTCTCCCTGTCCCTGGCCGCCGCCGTGGCCCTTCTGTGGCTTGTCACCAGACCCACGGAGGAGCCGGAGATGCAGCCTTGTCTCCGCGGCGAGCGCATCTACTCGTGAGCCGCGTTCAACCGCCAGCCCGTCGGAGGCAGCTGCGGCGGCGGGCGACCGCTCGCCTGTAGGGGGTAAAGGCACCGAGCCACAATTCGCAACCATGCCGAAGCGTCCGCGCGAGCCTGCACACTACAAGGTAAATGTGCCTCCACCAGTGCTACAAAGCGCTTTGGAGTAAAAAGCACCATGGGAAAGGTGAAGCTCTTCCCGAGCCACAGCTACGACGTCAAGCAGCCGCGAGACCCGGCGGTCTGCAGGTCGCCCTCAAACGGCATCCTCTGCGCGCCGTCCGCATCCGGGAAGACCGTTCTCCTCGTGTCGATGATCCTTGAGCAGTACAGGGGCTGCTTTGAGCGCGTCTACATCATGAGCCCCAGCATTGACATGGATCCCCAGTGGGAGCCAGTCAAAGAATACATCCGGAAGGAGCTGGGGGTCAACACGGACCGCGAGCAGTGCTGGTTTGACGAGTGGGACGAGGGTGCCTTGCGCCAGATTCTGGCTCAGCAAAAGAAGATCACGCAGCAGTCCAAGCAGCTGGGCATGAAAAAACTGTACCAAGTATTGATAGTTTTGGACGATATGGCCGACTCCCCGCAGGTGCACAAGAAGACCGGGGACGGCATCCTGGACCTGCTCTTCATCCGAGGGCGCCACTACTGCATCAACACCTGGGTGAGCACCCAAAAGCTGCGGCTCATGCCTTCGGCCGTGCGGGTCAACACCATGTTCTACTGCGTCTTCCGCTTGAGGAACCAGCTGGAGCTGGACGCCCTGGTGGAGGAGCTCTCCGCCATGCTCCCCAAGGACGTGCTCTACGGCATGTACGAGGAAGCCACACGAGAAAAATATTCCTTCTGGTTCGTGAACCTCCGAGCGCCAAAAGAAGACATGTTTTGGGTGCGCTTCGACCGAAAGTTCCTCGTAAACGATGGGGACAATCCTGAGCCAGGTGGTGGGGAAGCTCCTGGGCAGCGGCCCGATTTGCGACGCTGAGTGCAACAATCTGAGCTGCTGCACGAGCACACAAAGGGTCGTGGACCCGCGCTGGCCCTATCCCGAGCGGACCCGGCAGATCAGCGACTCCACGGCCTCCGAGAAGTCGACGGGGCGGAGTTTCTTCCGCCGTATAAGAGAAAGATGAGCTGCACCATATACGTGGACTCCCGGAAGCGCGTCGCCGGTGACGACAGCAGCTTCACGTACGACCTGGGGGAGACCCTGCACCTCCAGACGGGCGCCAAGCTCTCGGTCTTCAAGCTTCGCGTCGCCGACGCCTTCCTCAGTACGGACCGGGGCCAATACCTCTATTGGATCGACGAGGCCCTGCAGACCCTCAACTGGGCGGTGCTCCCGGTCGGGGCCTACACGGGGACCAGGCTGGCCGCCTGGATCTCCTCGAACTTCGCCTCGGCCACCTATGTCGACCAAACTAACGAGATCGGCATCGCTTACGATGGCAATCGCCGCGTGCTCCAGGATGCCGAGCTCCGGGAGCTCTTCTCTGACGCCGCGAGCTACCCTGCGGGTGCCACGCCCAACCGGCCGCTCAGCATCAACCATCTCCTGGGGCCCAGTTTCATTGAAGGCGCGCTGCAGATCTTCACGTTTGTGACCATGGCGCCGTACAACGAGCTATACCTGCGCTGCTCCACGCTGGCCACCGCGGCCGACATCCGAGGGCAACTAGGCACCGACATAATTTGCAAAACGATAATCGACAAAGGTGTCGGACACATAATGCAGTCAAGAACAGACGAGGGCCGTTTCGTGAAACTCCATGGCCCCATTACCTTGCGCACGCTGCGCTTCAAATTGACGGACGTCGACGGAAACGTGGTGAACACCCGCGGCACCAGCGTTTCTTTCGCGATTTTCCTGAATTACGAGGACTGAAAATGTTTATTACACTAAATGGCGGAGGAAAATGAGACCGTGGTGGATGCTCATCCGGCGACTGAGACCCCTGCGCCTGCTGAGGAGCCTGCTCCCGTGCCGGAGACGCCGGCCGAGCCCCCCAAGCCCGCCGAGCCCGCCGAGGGCTCAGCCGGAGGCTTCGCAGCCCCGAAGCGACGAGGACGACCTCCCGGAAGCAAGAACAAGCCGAAAGCGCCCAAAACGGTCCCGGCCGAAGAAGTCCCAGCACCGGCTCCCGAGCCCGCGCAGCCTGCGGCGGCTCCAAGAGCTGCAGCGGCTCCCGCACCTGCCCCCGTACCTGCAGCTCCCGCCGCAGAGCCAGTTCCGGCGCCTTCACAGCCTGCCTCCGGGCCCTCAGGGGTGAGGATGACCCCCGCCCAAGAGAGGGCTCTCCGGTACATGCAGCGCCAAGATCGATACATGGAGCTGCTGACTATCCCAGCTACAACATCAACCCCCTTCTCCGGAGAAGGCACCAGCAGCTCGTCGATGCCCAGGCCTTCAACGAGTGGCTCTCGAACCGCCGCCTCCGCCAGCAGGGCGAGACCTACGCCGACGAGCTCGGCAGGATGACGGAGGCCGTGAACCGACGGATCCCGCAGCTCCGCTACGCCCCCGCCGAGCGGGCGGGCGTTCAGCGCATGGCGAGGGACGTGGCCGCAGGAAGAAACACCAGCGAGTCCCAGGTTTATGGCGGCCTTATGTGAGATGAAGCTGAACCTGCAGCTCGCGAAGCGCGACGACGTCTGGCTCCTCGAAAGTCCCGAAGCGGAGATCGCGCTGGCCTACGAGGAGGACCTGGAGGACGAGGACGGCCGGGAGATCCTGCGGCTCCTCCGCCGGCGGTGGGCCCGGCCGCAACGGGTCCTGGTGCGCTACGAGGCGGAGACCAAGCTGGTCCTGAGCTACCTGTGCGAGATCGTCCAAAGGGCCAGCGAGAAGAGCTACCTGGGGAAGCGCGGTCTTCACATAAATGTTCGACAGCCTTGCGGAGCAGGCCTCCGAGAGCGACTGGTCGGAGCAGGAGAAGCGCGACTGGTATAGAGAGCGCCCCGACGACGCGGAGTACTACCGCATCCAGCGAGAGCTCCTGCGCGACGGCTTGACGCGCCGAGCCCAGCTGACGCAGCTGCCGCCCCACGAAGAGGGCGGGCCGACCTTGTGGGCCATCGGCCTCGAGGGGGAGTCCCCGCTGAAGCGGAAGGAAGCTCAGCACCACCCGCTGCACGTGTCGCTGGCCTTCGACGACGAGCTCTCCGAGGAGCAAAAGCGGGCCCTGGTGGAGGAGTGGGGCGAGCCGCGCGACACGAACTTCCAATTCTACAAGTTCACCAGCGGCGCCAGCGGGGAGCTCTCGCTGAAGTGGGACCCGGTGGCCAACTCGGAGAGCGTCCAAAGAGCTCGGGAGACCAGCTACTATGGCCAGCGACGGCCCCTGCACATCAGCTTCTAAGTAAAAGATGGAGGAGCGCAGAAGCAACGGCTTCCGCGTCAAGCCCTCCTTCGGCCAAGTGCTGGGCTACATCCAGGAGGGCGAGCCCCTCACCCTGGACCTCCCCAATCGCAATGCGAGCATTTTCATGTCGAGTCACTTCTACCTCGATGACTATCCAAACGCCCCGGAGCCCCTGAATGACGCCCCGCTGCCCCACACCACCATCAATCCCGGCGCCGCCTTCGAAACTGCCGACGAAGGCAGCGGCTACGACGGAGTCCCCTTTCCCCGCCCCCCGAGGGAGTTCACCAGGCCCAGCTTCCTGCCCTCCGACAGCGACTCGGGGGGCATGGACCCGGGGCAGGGCCCTGCGCAACGACGGCCTTGACCCGCCGAGGCCCCCGAGCCTGAGGCGATCATCGCCGGTGGCGTTGCAGGGGCTGCCGCAGCGACACGAAGCGTGGCCGAGAACCAAACCCTGCTGGCCCTCCGAAACGGCGGCGACTGGCTGGATCGCACCCTTCGCATCCCCAGGCGACCGCCCGGGCTGGCCCCGCCGCCCGACGAGGTCCCTCCCCCTCAGATCATCGGAAGGCCCTCCGAAGTGAGCCCCTGCTTCAGAGAGCCGGGCAGAGGGCGGCGGAGGTGGAGCGCGCGGCCGCTCAAGACATCGAGGCCTTCGCTTCGCAGCAGATGGCGGAAGCAGAGGCCTCCGAAGGCTTCGCCACGGCGGCGGAGGCCGCGGCTGGGGCGGCGGAGGCAGCAGCGGCGGCGGAGGCTGGCGGAGGCATGCTGGCCCTGCTGGGCGAGGGGGCCCTGGCGACCGCTGGGGCCGTGGGTGCGGCGAGCGGCGGGCTGGCGGTGGCCGCCGCAGGCGCGGCATTGGTCGGCAAGGGCTGGGCCATCGATTGAACGCCGCCTCGGCCCTCACGGGCTGGGGCGCTGCCACGGGCGGCGGCACGGACTCGGACGCCTCGCGCCCGAGCATGACCACGGACCTGGCGACACTGAACGGCATGCAAGAATCGGGCGCAGTTGATCACTTCTTCATCCAGGAGCAGCGCCGGGCGCAGCGGAGCCAGCCCCAGGTCTTCCGCATCGACACGGACTCGGAGAGCGAGCCGAGGAACCGGCCCCTGCCCCAGATCCGGGCCCGCCCCGCCCGGCGCCCCAGGGCCCAGCCAAGGGCACAAACGCCCTTCGGCCTGAACAACATCCCGATCCCTGTCTCTTCCGACAGCGACCGCTCCCGCATCAGCCGCCAGTCCGGCGGCGACCGCGGGCCCCTCGGGACCCAGCCGTCCTTCGAGGCGCTTCGACAGGCGAGCGATCCCGAGGCAGTGTAGAAACCGGAACGGGTAGTAAAGAGATGGAGCAGGTCACGCAAGCCGTCGATGATCAGCTCGTGGCCAGCCTCGACTACAAATTGTCCACGGGGAACACCAATTACATCCAGTCACGCAAAAGCGTGCAGTACTACCCAAGCTCCCTATCCACTTTTACCCCCACGACCTCGCGGGTTTGCCGCATCCCGATCACTCCGGGAATCGATTTCGTGGACCCTGAGTCCGTGAAGCTCGCCTTCACGTTCAAGAACACGGACGGCTCGGCCGACATGCTCTGCGGCTCGCCGGACCCCAGCTGTTTCATCGAGCGGATCCAGCTCTTCGCCAACGGGCAGCGGGTCGAAGACATAAGTCATTACGGGCGGTCGTGCTTCATGTACAGCCTTCTCAAGAACGAAGACTGGTGGAAGGACCTGCACTGGGAGGGCCTGCCGGTCGACGCCGGCGGCTGGGCGCAGCCGGTGCAGCCCGGGCAGAAGCGGGACGTGCTGATGCACCCGCACCTCCTCGGCATGTTCACGGCAGGCAAGATGCTGCCGCCGCAGCTCAACCTGGTGATCGAGATCGAGTTCGCGGAGCCCGAGCACGCCATGCGCGCCGGCGTGGGCTCGAGTCTGTCGTATCAGATCGAGAACGTACGCCTTTTGGCGGACCAGGTGACCCTTGATAGTGCGCTCCGGGAGTCGTTCGAGCGCATACTCTTATCCAACAGATCGCTTCTGTTCAGCTTCCCGAGCCTCCATGTGCAGCAATCCAGCATTCCGGCGGGTTCTACGAGCTATAACGTCAGTGTCAGTCGTGCGTTTACAAAGCTGCTCGGCGCCTTCGTGACTTTCAACAAATCCGGAGAGAATTGGGTCAGCAACATGGAATACCCGGGAGAAGCCTTCCCCAATGTCTCCGCAAATACGGTCCTGGAAAGCCAATTACAGCTCGGAGCGATGCAGTTCCCTAGGAATCCGATCAAGGGCATAGCTGAAAGTCATCATTTTTTATCCATCATGGCAGGCACCTATGATAGTAAGATTCGCAACATGCGCATTCCGAACTACGATAATGTCCACTTCATCGCTGCTTTCCCCACCGAGCGTGTACCCAAACATCCGACCTCGGGTCTGAGCACCCGATCCGGCGACCTCGCGAGGTTCACATTCCGCCAAATGCTCGCGGACCGCGTGGACCAGTGCTTCATTGGCCTCGTTTCCATGCAAATCGTGACCCTTTCCGGCAGCGGGGTCAGCGTCTTGGATTAAGCGCGTTCACCGGCCGGGAATGGACAGGTGCGGCGGCGGGCGACGGCTCGCCTTAGCCTACCAAAACAGCCACCATGGCGACACGCACGATCCGCAAGAAGTGCCCACACGGGCGGCAAAAGTATCTCTGCCCCGACTGCGGCGGCAGCGGCATCTGCCAGCACAGGCGGCAGAAGCACAACTGCCGCGAGTGCGGCGGCAGCAGCTTCTGCGAGCACGGGCTGCGTAAGCATCACTGCCGCGAGTGCTGCCCCAGCAACTTCTGCGAGCACGGGCGGCAAAAGTATCTTTGCCCCGACTGCGGCGGCACCGGCATCTGCCAGCACAGGCGGCAGAAGCACAACTGCCGCGAGTGCGGCGGCAGCAGCTTCTGCGAGCACGGGTTGCGCAGGGCGGACTGCCGCGAGTGCGGCGGCAGCAGCTTCTGCGAGCACGGGCGACGAAAGACCCACTGCAGCGAGTGCAATGAATGGAGTTGTGAGCTATGCCAACCGGCTGTGAAGCTTTCGACGCCGGCCAATCTGCTGCATCACATGCGCGCCTTCCACGGCGACAACCCCAAAGCCCTGACCAAGAGCAAGGAGCTGGAGGTGCATCAGCTCCTGAGCAAGTCGGGCATCCTCTTCGAGTATCAGCACCACCTGACCTTCCGAGGTTGCGGCCTCGAGTCGGAGACGACCCGCGCCTTCGCAGACTTCGTCCTCTACGCTCCCTGGGGCGCCATCATCCTGGAGGTCGACGAGAACCAGCACTCCCACCAGGACCCGAGCTGCGATGTGCGCCGTGACTTCGACATGGCCGCGAGCATCGCGCTGGGCAGCCAGCACAATCTGGCCATAGTCCGGTACAATCCCGATGCCTTCAAGGTCGCGGGTCGGACAGTCCGCACTCCCAAGACCGAGCGCCATCCGAAGCTCCTGCAGCTACTGCACAGCCTGCTGCAGGAGGAGCCGGAGCGGCAGTTCCAGCGCCTCTTCCTCTTCTACGACCGGGCGGCCGAGGACAGCGAGCTGCCCGCCGTCGCGGAAGACTGGGACGTGGTGGCCCGGACGGTGTCGCGGGCCGTACAGTAAATCATGTCCCTCTTCCCCTCCACATTGACCGGGCGGATCCTGGACGACGGCGCAACACCCCCGCCGGTCATCGAACTCCAAGGAATTAGCGCTGGCCAGCTCGCCACAGTCCTCACAGCCTACACCCCGCAAACGGAGCACACGGCGAACACCGCGGCCATCGGAGTCAACGCTGCAGCCATCGCGGCGCTGCAGGGCCAGGTGGCCGCCCTGCCCGCAGCTCCCGATCTGACTCCCTACGCCCTGGCGGCGGACCTCGCAGCAGCCGAGGGCTCCATCCTCGCCAACGCTTCCGGCCTGGTGGCCGTCAACACAAGCCTGACCCAGGGCCTGGCCGCCAAGGCCAACCAGTCTGCCCTTGATGCTCTTCAGGTCGAGGTCGATTCTAAGAGCACGCCCGCTTCGGTGGACCTCAAGCTGGCCAACCATCCCACGAATGCTGCGATGAACAGCAGCATCGCCTCCGCGAACAACGCGACGCTCGCCAGCGTCGCAACCACGTACGCGCTGAAGAGCGTCGTGGACCAGCTGGCCCTGGACGTCGCCGCCCGACAGACGGCAGGCGACGTCAACCAGGCCATCGCCACCGCGCTGCTCCCCATGGCCAGCACCAGCGACCTCACAGAACCACGCCGCTGGACGTGGACACCAAGATCGCAAACGCCCTGCTGCAGTACGTGCAGCAGACGGCCCTGGATGCAGCGCTCGCCCTGAGAGACGGCCGGCTCGACGCCGCCGAGGCGCTGCTTGCGGCCCTGCAGGCCGCGGGCTACCAAACGAGCGGGGACCTGACCACAGCGCTGCTTGGGTACGTCACCCAGGGCGCTTACGACGCCGGCCAGGCCCTGCAGGACTCCCGGCTGGACGCCGCCGACGCGGCCATCCTTGCGCTGCAGAATGCCGGGCCCTTCGCCACCAGCGGCGAGCTGTCGCTACAGTCCGCCATCGACGGGCTCCTGGCCGAGATCGCCACCCTGGGCGGGGCCACCAATCTCGTCAACGCACCCGCCTGGCCGGCGAATGTGACCTGGGACCTGCTGGCCGGAACGAACCAAATTAGAAACTTGCACGCCGTGGCGCCGCTGAGCATCCAGCTGGCAAATGACAATTGGACTCTGAGCTTCACCTGCGATGCATACAGCACCGCTCAAACCGATGCCCTCCTGCTCCCGAAAGCCAGCGAGTCCTGGGTGCTCGCCCAGCTCGGCAGCTACTACACGACCCTGGAGACAAACTCCGCCATCACGGCGGCTCTGGCCGACTACTTCACCAGGGCGGAGTCCACGGCGAACATCGTGGCCGCGATTGCGTCGGCCAACACTTACACCGACACCCAGCTGGCCGACTACAGCACCACGCTGCAGATGACCCAGGCCATCGCAAATGCGCTGGTGCCCTACGGGACCGTGGTGCAGCGGGACGCCGCGATAGCGGCAGCGCTGGCGCCTTACTCGGACACCGGCGCGATGAACGCAGCAATCGCGGCGGCGCTCGCCACCATCGATCTCAGCCCCTACTGGACCATCGCTCAAGTGCAAGCGGCCATCACGGCCGCGCTGGTGCCCGTGACCCTGAGCAACGGCCAATCCTGGAACGGCGGGGCCACCTTCAATTTGCTCCGGGGCACGAATGTGCTACGCAACCTGTCCGTGGCGGGGGCCCTCACCGCCAGCTTCCAGAACCTGGATGACACGATCCTGATCGAGTCCGACAGCTGCGCCCGATCCGAGACCTACACCCAGCTCGAGACCGGAGCCGCCATCAGACGCCATCACGGCGGCCCTCGACGCGCTCAACCTGTCCCAATACCGGACGGAGGCCCAGGTGCTGGCGCTGATCGCCGGGGAGCTGGTGCCCTACTGGGAGCAAAGCGAGGTCTCGAGCTTCGTGGCCGGCGAGCTCACGAACTACCAGACCAGCGCCCAGGTGAGCTCGGCCATCTCCTCGGCCCTGTCGAGCTACGACAACAGCAGCCAGGTCGACAACAAGATCATCACGGCCCTGCTTGACTTCTACACAAGAGCAGAGACGGATCAGGAGATCGCGGATGCCCTGGCGGGCATCGACCTGGCGGGCTACTACGACCAAGCCCAGACGGAAGCCTACGTGGCCAACGAGCTGCTGGCCTATTATCCCCGCACGGAGCTGGACTCCCTGCTCACGGCCACGCTGACCCACCCAAACGGAGATCGACGACGCCATCGCCGGCGCCGGCTTCCTGGACCAAACCGCGGGGGACGCCCGCTACTTCGTGAGAGCTCCCGGCGCGGAGTCGGGCCAGATCTTCAATCTCGTCCAAGAGCAATTCGTCCCGAGGATCGTGCGCAATTTGCTCTTGGAGGCGCCCCTGGTGGGCGACGCGATTCTGGGCAACCAGTCCACCCTGCGCATCCGGAGCGACTCCTGGTCCAAGGCCGAAGCGGACGGCCGCTTCCTGAGGACCAACGACCTCGGGCCCCTGGACGCCCGCTATTTCCCGGTGGCTCCCGGCGCGGAAGGCTCCGGGATCTACAACTTGATCCAGAGTCAGTTCACCCCAAAAATCGTCCGGAACCTTCTGTGCCAATCACCCCTCTCCGCCCAGCCCATCCTGGGCAACGGCAGCACCCTCCAAATCAGCTGCGACTGCTGGAGCAAGGGCCAGTCGGACGGGCGGTACCCTCTGGTCGCCACCTTCAACTCCCTGGGCTCCCAAGTCAATGGCATCGACACCCGCGTCACCGCCCTGGAGAACACCACGGTGCCGGATATCGACACCCGCGTCACGGCCCTGGAGAGCAGCGGCGGGGTCGCCCCCACCGCCGACTTGACGGTCAACTCCCTGACGGCCACGAGCTTCGTGGACACGCCCGAGCTCCGAAGCTCGGCGGGGGACCTGCAGATCCAGAACGCCCTGGTCACCGTCCGGAAGGAGGACGGGGCGCTGCTGGCCTCCTTCGCCGACGGCGGCATCGGCCTGGACCGAGACGTCACGGTGGCCGCGGCCAGCACCCTCAACGCAACCACGGCGGATTTCGCACAATTGCTCGTGGGCTCGACGGCTGCCACTGGAACCTTCAACTCCAGCAGCAGCGTCACCGCGAACCTGGAGGTCGTGAGCAACCTGCGGGTGGAGGCGCCCCTGGTGCGCTGCGACCCGGCGGCGCCCTGGCTCAGCATCGAGGGCGGCGTCCAGGGCGTGCTCGTCAACGACACCCTCCTCGTCAACGGCACCATCGCGCCCGAGCCCAGCCTGCCGTACCTCTACCTCTCGGGCGGCACCGCGGGCCTGGAGCTGAACATCAAGTTCGCCGCCGTCACGGGGCTCGGGGATCCGGGCGGCTTCTGCGAGCTCGCGGTGATCAACCAGGCGCCCACGGGCGTGGCACGGCTCTTCCTGTCCACGCAGGATAACACGCCCGCCGGCGGCAAGGGCGAGCTGGTGGCGCTGGAGAACGGAGGGATGCAGCTGAACGCACTGGACCAGTTCATGAGCTTCAACACCACCGGCGGCCTGGCGAATTTAGCCATCGAGCCCAACACCGGGGGCAGCAACGACGGGGAGCTGATCTTCGGGTATGGGTTTGTCAACCTGAGCGACCGGGCGCTCAAGGAGAACGTCCGGGCCATCCCGGAGGAGGAGCTCCAGCAGACCTTCGACGCCGTGGAGCCGCAGATCTTCGACCGCATCGACGGCGGCAAGGAGCAGATCGGCTTCGTGGCCCAGGACGTGCAGGCCAGCGGGAAGCTGGGCGCGACGATGTGCAAGACGAAGAACCTGGACGGTCGGGAGCTGATGGCCCTCGACTACCAGAAGCTCTCCGTGGTCCTGTGGGGCGTCGTCAAAAAGCTGCAGAAGCGAGTGGAGAAGCTCGAGAAGAAGAAGAGCCGCAGAGGGGACTCGGACTAAGAAAATGGCGGAAGAGGAGGCGATCGGGCTGCTGCAGCAGCTTGGCCGCGACTTCAACGTGCGGGATCCCCGCAAGCTCTTCCAAATCGCCCGGCGGGAGTTTCCCGACCGGCGGGACCTCACCAGTGCTCGGGCCGCGGCGGCGCTGCGGAGCGACGTGGCGAGGCAAATCCTGGCCCCCAAGCCCCGGAGCCTGGGGAAGAGCGCGGCCGAGGGGCCCGACAAGCGGCTCCAGGCCGACCTGATCGACTTCTCCCAGAACACGAGGGGAGGGAACAAGTACGGACTGGTGGTGCAGGACGTCTTCACCCGAGAGGTGGCGACGAAGGCCCTGCCCGACAAGCGGGCCGAGACGGTGACGCGGGCGGCCGGGGAGATCGTGCCCCAGCTGGTGGAGGGAGAGGGCAGCTTCGCGATAACCACCGATCTCGGGAACGAGTTCCGGGGGCCGGGGGACGCGGTGCACCGGCAAAAGGACCCCTCCGACCGGAACGCCACGGCCGTGGTCGACCGGGCGATCCAGACTCTGAAAAAGGATTTGGCGGGCAAGGTGGCCCGGGACGGGGGCGGCTGGGGGGAGCACATCGACGAGGTAAGCGAAGCCTACAACGCCCGGCCGCACGCCGCGGTGACGGTGGCCCCGGAGGACGTCGAGAGGATGCCGGCCGCGAGCTTCCGGGTCTACCAGGACAACGCGGAGAAGTTTCAGCACAACAAGCGGCTGACGGAGGGCCGGCAGCGGCGCCTGGAGGAGGCCGGGGCCTTCCGGGCCCCGACGAACGCGGCGAGGAGCTTCCAGCCCCAGTACGGCCCCGCGAGGGAGGTGGCGAGCTACGACTCCATGACCGTGAGGGCCACGGACGGCTCCGAGACCCTGCTGAAGCACGCGCTCCCGGTGCCGCGGGGCTCGGGGGAGCCGGCGGCGCAGCTGACGAGGCGGCCGGTGCCGCTGGCGGTGAGACAGCTCCGCGATTTTAATCCCGGGCCGGTGGCCCCGCCCTGACGGCAACTAGACCCAGAGCAATTTGAACTTGCCCTCGTCCATGACCTGGACCATCTCACCCCGGAGGGGTTCATCGGTGATTCGGTTGAGGCCGGCGAAGTGCGCCACGTGGTGATTGCAGCGTCGCTTGGACCTCGACGCCTTGACCTCGGGGCGGAGCAGCGACTGCTCTAGAGCGTGGCGCCTCCCCTGTGCCGGGGGCATCCGCTCCACGGTGATTTTCAGCGCCCGGAGCTCGTACTGCGGGCAGCGGCACTCGAGGGCGAGAACCTCCCCACAAAGACTCACGAAGCTGTTGTGCAGCATTTTCAGGGAGACGACGATTCTCGCGAAGTGGGGGCTGCTGCGGAGCACCCGGCAGGAGCCCAGCAGCGCGACCGCGTCGCGTGCCAGAGGCATCACCTCGTGGTTGTAGGCGAGGTGGCCGTACATGCGCTCGCGCATGCGATTGTACTGCGCGACCCGGTCGTCGTCCTTATGGGCGATCGGCACAAGAAAGTCCAAGATCGACCCCAGCAGCGGTTCGGGCAGCTTCTCGAACCCGCCGGCGACCCGAGGCCGCTTCAGGGGAGAGAGATCATCCCAACACAAGGTGCGCTTGGGCGCCATGTTTTCGGACTCGACCGAAGAGTGGGCTGGTGTTGCTTCGCTGTTCTTTGGTAGCCTTAGGCCGCCTCCCGCCCGCCGTGGCGCCGACCCTTTTCCGACCCTCGGAGTTTGAACGAGGCCCACGACGCCCGCACCGGAAATTCCTAAACCCTAAACCCTAGTCGAAAATCCCAAAGACCCTCCCAATCCGCCTTCCTCGGACTGTTTTTTTCGAGGGACCTATGCGAAGCTCCTGGAGACTCAGCGGGATCCTCTGTCGTCGCGCTTCTCAGCGGGGTCTGCCTGAAAGGAGAAAAGAGGCCCAGCACAACAAGAAAAGGCCCCCGAGACACTGCCTCCATGTATCGCCCACGTGGTCCACGGCTCCTGCTTCGATCTCGGCGGTCCTCGGCGAGAAGGGCTGTTGTAGGGGGCGTGCAGGGGTGCAGGGCACTGAGGCCTGGTGGGCTTGGGCCTCCTCCTGCGCTTGGCGGATGTCCTCGGGGCCAAGATCCCGAAGTCTAACGTTGGGGTCAAGAAGCAGCCGAGGCCCCTGCCCACATCCTTCTGAGGGTGACCTTCTGAAGGAGAACGACGGAAAGGTCCTTCTGCAGCAGCGCCTTAGGTCTTGGGATTACAGTAGGGAGAGGGGGGTGACAGCGGAAACGAGGTCGGAGCAAGTTCTTCCAGGGTCAGCCCAAACAGCGCACGTCGGCGCTGGTCGCTGGTCATCTGCACGAGGTCCATGCCCTGGCCGGAGCGAGAATGGAAAAAACTCACAAGCTGCGTTCTCCGGCCTCCAGCAAAGTCGCTCTCCCGCCCCACCCGCAGCCCGATAAAACGGCTCAAGTGCTGTAAGCCTACATGCCACGACCTCTTCTAGAATTGGCTTGATGCTTGGAAAGCTCAGCTGCCGGACAGCCGGTCTCTTTTTTATCTCCGGCAGGCAAGAGGCTGGTGAACTTAACGAGCTGGCCTAAAAACGACCCCTGGGAAGACAAACGCCGAGCGAGCGGCCTTCCGAGCTGTAGTGGGTCCCTGCTGTGCTGGCCAGCTCACAAAACTGCAAAGTCTCAGCCTCGGGTGGGCTGTCCTGGAGCTGTGGGCACCCGGACGCGCCACGGTCTGCTGCTGTGGTTGCCCGTCATGTTCGAGAGGATGCGCTGCAAGATCTCACTGTTGCTGGTGTTGTTGAACTCTTCGGCGATACACAGCACGCAGCTGCCCTCGGTTCTGTAGATGAACCGAGGCTCGGCGGGATCAACCCGGTAGGTGAGCTTCTGGCCGTTTACCGTCATGACAGTAAACTTCTGCCTGGATCGCTGCTTGGGAGTCAGGCTGGCACTGAGCACCATCAACTCGGCAAAGTGGCTTTTCGAAACCAACGTCGGCCGAAGCTCCTTCACCGAGCTCGGAAGCCTGAGGGCCGCATCCGAAACCATGTCCGCGTACTCGACAATCCGCTCGGCCTCCTCTCGTGCATCAGCCATGGACCTGCCAGGGCCAGGCTGAGAGCGGAAAAAAACAACGGCCCGAGCCCCACCTCAGCTCAGCTCGCGTCGCCCACCCCGCCGGCCCAAAACTGATCTGAAAACGGCTGCGGCGGTCCCAAGTGCCAAAGGCTAGGTCAGGTGCGGCGTGACCGGCTGCAACAAACGCAAGAAGTTGACCGCGGAACCTCCAGGCACAAATCGGAGCTCGGATTTTTTGGCACACGTCGGGCGCCGGGTGATGCCTGCCGAAAAGGACTTGAGCAAGGCATACAAACGCCGAGCGGGCGAGCCGAGCTCCTGTGAACTAGGCGAAGTGCACCTCGATCCAGCCCTTTTTGGGATCCGCCGCCTTGCCCCCGCAGCTCAGCGTGTTGTTCCTCGTCACAGAGAAGGGCTTGGTCTGGCGAGCCGAGCGCTCCTTGCCGTGCTCCTCCCACATCAGCCTGCAGGCGGTCAGGATCGACTTGTCGAAGAGGGCCTTCACGATGGGCTCGGCGACCTGGAACTCCTCGAGGCTGCTGGCCGCCAGCTGGAACCAGTTGTCCTTCAGCTCGTAGCCCTTGAGTCCCGAGCGTTCCACGAGTGCCGGCTCCGGTCGGGCGGGCTCCTCCGTCGCGGGCTCCTGGCACGGGGACTCCACGGGCTCGGGAACTTGCTCCACCGCCTCCTGCTCGGCCGGGGCACCCACCTTGGTGACGTTCTTGTTCCAAAAAACCGGGTCGATGTCGTAGAGGTCATCCTTCACGAGCAGCACGCCATGCGGAATCGGAGCAATGGTGTGTCCCGGCTCCAGCTTCACCTCCCGGACCGGCCCCAGCGGGCTGAAGCCCGCGCAGCGCTCGACGCTGAAGCGCACGGCTCTGCCCTGCAGCACCATCTCCCACAAATCCTTGATCACGGTCTCGCCGGGCACCACTGGCTCGATGGGCTCGGAGGGCACCACCGGCTCGATGGGCTCGGCGGGCATGGTTTTGGCGGGCATCATTGGCTCGATGGGCTCGCTCGCTGGGCACCCGCTGACCTGCCGGAGTAGGCGCCGTGGACGGCGCAGCTGTGCTCTCTGCATCCGTGTCCATGGGAGCCGGCTTGTCCTCCTCGGTCGGGGCTGCCTTCGGCGGGAGGAAGTCCACCGGGTTGAAGGCGGTCGGCACAATTTGGTCAAGACGTCCCGGAGCTTGCCATTCTCCAGCCCCACAACCAAACGCCCGTTCTTCGAGATAGCCTCCACATCCTCGACGACTCTGCCCACCTTCCCGCCCAAAGCAGCGAGAAGCCGAGCTCCACCAAGCGGCAAGGCAGCGAGTGGAAGCTGAGGATCACGTCCCCCCGCAAGCCGCGTAGCTTGCTGCGGCCCAGCTCGCCGCGCAGCACCACCCCGTCCTCCTTCACGTCGCCCTCGTCCAGCGGGATCTCCAGGGGCTCGGTCTCCTTGCGCCTCTTGGCAGCCAGGCGCTCGTCAGCCTTGTCCTGCTTGCGCTTCTCGGCCCGCTTCTGCATGGCGAACTGGATGGTGGCGGTGAGCTCCTGCACGCTGCCAGCCTGGTCGACCGGCCCCAGGATGCGGTCCAGCCGGTCGGAGCTCGACGCAGAGGCCTGCTGCAGAGCGTCCAGCTTTGTGTTGACCTGCCGAAACTCCTTCGCCTGCAGCTCGGTCTGGCGGTCCATCTCGCGGCTGGTGTGCTCATTGACACGGTCGGCCTCCGCGGTGACGTGTCCCAATTGGTCCCGCTGCATCTTGGCCTCGCGGAGCAGCCTCTGATACTTTGCCTTTTGGCCATCGGTCAGGTTTGGCTTCCTGAGGCACGCGGCCAAATATTGCACGCGCTTGGACCCCTCCTTCCGCTGGACCGGCATGGCTGCGACGGCGGATGTCTTTCCCAGGCTCGAGCTTCACTTGGCGGCTGCCGGAACGTGCGCTCATTGACACTGGCTATCCGGAGCAGGTGCCCTAAAAAGGTGCCCCAATTTTCTCGCGCGAAAAAATTGGGGCACCTTTTTAGGGCACCTCTTCTGCGTTCAGCGGCGCACAACACTCGGAGGACCCTCAGCCTTCATTTTGCCTCGACTTGCACGGCAGCAGGTGGTGCCACAAATCCTTACCGGCTCTTCGGCTCGGGCTTGACCTTGGCTGCCTTCCGTTTGCGCCTCGGGGCCTCATCGGACGACAGAGATGCGAACCCTGTTCCAAGTTCGCGGCTGTAGTTGGATTTTTTTTGGTACCGGGTGCGCTTGCGCTCAGTGCTCTGACCTGGGGCAGGAGGCGGCCGAAAGAGGCGCGAGGCAAAAGGCTCCGAGCTCGCGACCGGCAGGCTCCTTCGTCTTCGCGGGCCGCTTGGCCAACTCACGGGGACCTGGGGCGAGGAAGGTGAGGCGCAAAGCACGGCAAAGGCTCCGAGCTCGTGACCCTTTGCACCCTCCTTGGCCAAATCACCTTCAGAAGGTCGGGGCGGAAGCCAGGAAGCGAGGCAAAGGCTCCGAGCTCGTGACCCTTTGCACCCTCCTTGGCCAAATCACCTTGAGAAGGTCGGGGCGGAAGCCAGGAAGCGAGGCAAAGGCTCCGAGCTGGCGGCCGGCAGTGACCTCCATCTTCTTGTCCACGGGACCTGGGAACAACCCCCTTACAGGAGCGAGGCGAAAGGCTCCGAGCTGGCGGCCAGCAGCTTCCTTCACCTTCTTGCCCACGGGACCTAGGAAGGGAAGAAGTGGGTGGTGGAAGCAAGAAAAAAGGCTCCGAGCTGGTGGCCGGCAGCCGACTCCTGGACAGCCGGATCCATGATGACCTCAGCACTGCACTCCGAGAACCGGCCAACTCGAAAACGGACCTGAGGCCGCGAGCGAGGAGGTCGGACCTGGGCGGCGAGAGCAAGGAAGAGGGAGGGGGAAGGGACGCAGGGCACTACCTGGCAGCCTCGGAAAACCCAAAGCCTCACAACCTGAACCCCGAACAAACCCTGAAACCTGGCGCACACGGACACGGCACTACCTGTAGTGGCGACCCTCCTACGGCTGCACTGCGGGGGCCCGGCCAGCCAAGCGACGTCGGACCTGGGCGGCGAGAGAAAGGAGGAGGGAGCGGGAGCGGGGGAACAAAGGGCACTGCCTGGCAGCCTCGGAGCCCCAAAAGCCTGACCCCCGAAACAAAACCCCGAAGCCTGACGCACACGGAACGCTCCTACCTGCACTCCTAGGGCGGACCCTCCTACGGCTGCCACTCTGAGCTCCCGGCACCACCCGCCCCACCCACCGCCCACCGACTTGAAAGGCAAAGCTGCGGCGGCGGCAAAAAGTCAGCAACTCAGGGCTAGTAAGTTAACGCTTTGCGCGTTCTGGGCGTGCCTCGGCAAGTCTGCCTACCACACGTAACCGACAGCCCAACATATGGCTGATTCGAAGAGTCGAGCCAATTTTGAGCCGTAGTTTGAGCCCTTTTCGGAACCATGCATGTAACACATGCATCGGTTGTGTACATCACATGCAAGGACAGCATTCGCTCATCTGCCGGGCACTCGATGCGACATGGAAGTAAGCAAACAGCCCTGACTCAAAGCACCCGATATTCGCCGAAAGTAAGCAAGCAGCCCCGACCCAAAACCACCCGGAAGCCCCACAAGTCACAATCGCCGAAAGTAAGCAAACAGCTCCGACCCAAGACCACGCGGAAGCCCCACAATCGCCGAAAGTAAGCAAACAGCTCCGACCCAAAACTCAAAACCACCAGACCAGGAAACCCCAAAATCGCTGAAAGTAAGCAAACAGCCCCGCAGGACCGCCCGTAAGCCCAACTTGCCACCAACACCCAAAACCCTCTATGTACGAGCGCTGGGGCGCCAAAACCCCAAGGTGAACACTTTTTCTAAAGTGCACTGTTTCTGGCTGGGTTCGGCTTGTTCGGAAAGAAACGCACTGAAACGAATAGGGTTCGCTTATTTTGAGAGATTCTGCATGATTTTCGTGGAACCCAAGACAAATTGATCCTGCCAAGCACCTTATTTGCAATGGCAAAGCCAGACTCATCTCAACATAACTCAAAGCAGAGGAAACCCGGAGGAAAACCGGAGGAGAACCGGAGGAACCGGAGGAAAACCGGAGGAGAACCGAAGGAAACCCGGAGGAGAACCGGAGGAACCAGAGTAAACCCGGAGGAGAACCGGAGGAAACCCGGAGGAGAACCGGAGGAGGACCGGAGGACCCTGAGGAGAACCGGAAGGCCTCAAAATGAGCCCAAGCAGCCGACCAGTGAGCAAACTTGCCGAATAAAGGTGCCCCACTGGCCAGTTCACCAACTTTTTGAAGAAACATCCTGCAAACGCCTAAAAACGTTGCTCTCCGCTGCATTTGCTGCTGGTGCCTGCAGTTTGTACTTGTACCGTTTATGCTGACGAGTGAGGCTTCGGGGTGCACTTTAGCCTTTCGGGTGACCTTGGGGATTTGGGCGCCCCAGATTGGTTTGGGCAAGCACCCAAGGCTCTAAAGCCCCCAGCACAATTGAGCGTGAAGCACAATCACTAAGTCAGCTGGTGTCCAAGTCCTCATTCAACATCACCACCACCACTAACACCACCAAGCATCATCAACACCATCTGCACAACCAGCAGCATCAATATAACAACAGCATCATCTTCACACCACTGCATCGTGGCCACCAACTTCCTGGTCAAGCGAAAAAGGGGAGATTAAGGCACTTCGGGGTTTAAGGGCCGCTTAAGGTTACTTAAGGGCTTCTTTGAATGCTTTTACGCACTCAGTCACGCCGGCAATGAATCCAACGTCAAACCACCACTGGCTCCAGAACCAAAGCCCGTGAGGTGGCAACCAAAGCCACCACCCTGCCGCCCAACCAATCCCAACTGGACACCCCACACCCACACACCACAAAGGAAAGTGTTAACTTACTACTCAGGGCAGTAGGACGGGGACCTAACGCAGGGCAGCCGGGAGGACCTAACGCAAGGCACTGGGGCGGGGGACCTAACGCAGGGCACTGGGCGCACAGACGACCTAACGCAAGCACTTGCAGGGACGAGAGGGGAGGTCAAGCCTACAGTCGGGGCCGAAAGGGGTTGGGGACCCTGAACACCCGGAACAAAAACCGAACCCCGCAGCACACTTTCACAGGGTGAACGCCACTCCCTCGTTGCACCCCCTGCCGCCCCCAAACGGATTCGACGACTAGGATGTACTTGCATACTAAGCTCACCGTGAAAAATCCGTTTGGGGACAGGGGCGGTGCTCGTTGTGCTCGTGGTGCTACGTGGCTGGGCTAGGCAGCTGTGCTTTTGTTGCTGTGTGCTGGTGTGTGCTGCTCTGTGCTGCTGTCGCTGCTGTGTTTGCTGCCTCGCCCCAGCCCCCAGCCCGGCTGAGCAAAACTACCGCGAGAGTTCACCAGCCCATAAGGGGCAAAGCCATACCACCGGCTCCTCCAATGTCCGGGTCCGGATCCTCGGGACCCTTGCCCAAAGGGTGATGATCTGGCGCCTCTGCTTCGCGCTTTCGTTTGCGCCTTCTGCTCTCAGGCTTTTGGTCTTTGTTCTTCTCGTCCTCTTTCTCGGTCGCCGCCTTCTTGAGATCGGCAAATAAATCCGCTGGTTGTTGTGTCGGCAACACTTTTGGGCCAGGAGGAGATAGACATGGTTTTCTCGAAGTAGGGTTTGCGGCCCTGAAGTGACAGTTTTTGCAGCTTCCGCATCGAGCAACTGTCGCGACTTTGGCCTTCGAGGGCGCTCCCCCCCCTGCAATCATCGAAGGCGTCGCGGGCGCTCGGCCCGGCGTCCCAGGCGCCGCTCGGCCAGCCCCGACCATCTGGGAGCTCACTATGTTCAGCATTCTGTCCATGAGAGCCAAAAAATCCCGATGCATTGCCTCTGTCCGGGAACTCAACTGCGTGAGCTGACACCTCATTTCGGCCACAGTGTCGCTGCTGTGCATCTCACTCGCCGCTTGAGCTTCCAGAATCGTCTGCAAAAGGTTGCTCACCAAGGTCAGCAAATGCGTCAGTTGCGGCATTTGCCGACCCTCACGCACGGCTCCTTCCAGGCGCTTCTCCACTTCGGCGTTCACTGCATTCTGAAACGCCTCCTGGTCCCTTGCCTGTTGCTCCGCCTCGGCCGCCAACACTCGCTGCTGGCGGAGCTCCTCCTGCCTCTTCTGCTGAGCCTCGCGCTGCCTCAGCTGGACCTCTTTGTCCGCAGCACGCCGATCTCGGTCCTCCTTCTCTTTGAGCTTCTGAGCCTTCTCGGCATCGGCCTCCGCCCTGAGCTGCGCATCCTGCGCTGAGTCCGCCTCCGACCGCTGCATCACACGCTCCGCCCGTGTGTTCGGAGTCGGGAAGCTGCTAGACGACCGCGCGTCGGTGAGGTCATCATCGAGCTCCTGGCCAGGCACCGGCGTCTCGCCTCCCTGGTCATCCACCGCCGGCACCTCACCCACTGGCTTCTCTACCACCGCTCCTCAGCCACTGGCTGCGCCGGCAGCTCGCAGAAGCAATAGGCAACAGGCCAACAGAAGGCACAAAGAGAAGCAACAGCGACAACAGCGGCAACAAGGCAACAGAGAGAACAGAGCCAACAGAGGCAACACAACAAAGGCAACAGAGGCAACAGAGCCAGCAGAGGCGATCAGGGCTTGCAGACCTCGACGCTTTGCTTTTTGGAAGAGAGGAGACAGAGAGAGAAAGAGTTGCTCAAGTCTGGACTTCTTATTGGGTTGCTCTCGAGGTGACGAACCGGCCTAATGGCGCAGAGATTTCTATCGTAAGAGAGAAGCTTGCGCAGAGGGGCCGGCTTGGATTCTGCATCCGGTTTTACCGCATTGCAAGAGTTGCCGGAACCAAGACATCGTCGAGAAGCTGCAGGGCCTGCCTTCAGGGCAAAGACCGAGGCTGGACAAGATCATCGCCAGAGCTGAAGGCAAAGCCAACTGTTAACTGTTCAATCTATCTGCCCTCGTGTGTGCTGCAAGACCGGAGAGCTCCACCGACCGGAGATAAGCCAAGTTGTAAATCAGGGGGAACACCCTCTGCCCCAGACAGCAGCCGCATGGAGCATGAGCAACATTGCCCAAAACCATGCTCTAAGCAGCACCATTGCGGGATCGCCCTCTTCGTAAGACTCCGTGCTTCCTAAGTGAGCTGCTGCTCTACTGCTGTGCTGCTGTACGGTGCTGCTGTGCTGCTGTGCTGCTGTGTGGTGCTGCTGTGCTGCTGTACCTTAAAGTGCCCCACATGAGCTGCATGTGCTCTGGCTGAGCTGTGCTCTAGTTGAGCTGCCGTGCCCTAGATCACCTGCATGTGCCCTAGCTGAGCTGAATGAACCGTGGCGGGGGTTTCACAAAGTCAAAGGAGATCGAGGACGGGCAGCTGGGAAAGGAAAACTCCACAGACAGCTCCACACTCAGAAATACGTGACAGGTCGCCCTCGGGACCTCAGGACCTCACCTCAGCACCTCGCCTCGGGACCTAGGGACCTCGGGACCTCGGGGCCTCGGGACCTCGGGACCTCACCTCGGACCTCCTGCATGAGCTTTGAAGCATGAGATCGAAGATGCAGAACTCACGTTCAGAAAGTGAACCCTAAAGCTTTGCAGTTTTTGCTTGGAGCCCAAAGCGTGAAAGCACGCTCTCTCTCTGGACGGTTTCTCCACCCCGCCCTCCGTTCCTGCTGAGAGGATCACGGATCTAAATTTCGAGAGGACCTCGGAGCCTTATCGGCTCTAAACTGCAACAGAGTGAAGTTTCGGGTCGAACAGGAGCTACACTACAGCCGATTTCGTTGAAGGAAATCTACGAGGGAGGAAGTCGAACAGAGAGCGAACGGAGCGGAGCGAACTGCAGTGAGCGAGTGGAGCGAGCGAGCGAAAAACGAAGTGCTAGCGGAGTCCGCGAACGAGCGGAACGAGCGAAACTGCAGTTCGCGGAGCGAGTGAGCGAACTCTCGACTTGAGCAGATTTCCTTCAACGAAATCGGCTGTAGCGAAGCTCCTGTTCGACCCGAAACTTCACTCTGTTGCAGTTTAGAGCCGATAAGGCTCCGAGGTCCTCTCGAAATTTTAGATCCGTGATCCTCTCAGCAGGAACGGAGGGCGGGGTGGGGAAACCGTCCAGAGAGAGAGGTGTTACCGTGGTCTCCGGCCAGCACTGGCAAAGATTTTAGATGGTAGGGCTCTTGTTTGTGCTTTGGCCAAAGTTCGGCAATGTGGTACCCAGATTGCTTCCACTTTGCGGAGATCCTGCGGCAAGCCAATGTACCACTTACAGATAGTGGTCTTGACTGCCGACGTCATGCGCCACAAGCAAGCGGGTCGGAAAATAGAATTTCTTTTTCTGCGGCCCACGAATCCAGTAGGCAACTACCGCGCGGAGATTCCAGCCTCCAGAGGTGGTCACAGCACGGAGGCGCCAGAGGGAGTGTGGAGCAAGCCGGCAGCCTGGAGACCGGCACCCCACAATGCAGAGCAAACTTTTCACAATCTGGTAATTTCTGTCAGTGTACATTTCCTTCAAACGTGAGAAGGAATACTGGTGGTTGTCGTGGTCCTCACTATGAAGGTGTAGTATGAGCTCCGTGGAAATGCAGGGAAGTTGGAGGCCGGATCTGAGACCTTCTCTGAGGAACTCATTTGCCGCCGCCTTCCAACGCTCCTGCGCCGCAGAGTTTGTGCGGCCCTTGTGTTCCAGTAGATGATGAGAATTAATTTGTTGTGAACTCAAACTCAGCCCACAGAACTTTGGGACAAAAGTTGTGATTTTGCGGACCAAGCTCTTATGCTGAGAGCGAAGTTCGCGTCTGCTTAACACCACTGCCCGAGTCTGGCATTGGTCCAGTTTGTGATCCAGTCTTGCGCTTAGCGGAAGAACAGGTTTTTCGACCGTCCTGGTACGAACTGGCTGGGCCGGAGATTTGGTAGTGGCTACTTCTTGACGAACTATCGGAGCTTAAGAGCTCTCTTCCACGGGCTCTTGCAAGACGGAAATCCTCTGTGCGATGGCAGCCTTTTCTAGATGTCTCTGGCTTCCAAGTGCGACCCTAATGCGGTGTGCCCTTGAGCACCGACATGCTTGTTTTGCGCATGAGAAAGGGTTTCATCCTTTTTGCCTTGAACTGTTTTGTTTTGGAAGCTTGAACAGTCATTTGCATGGCGAACACATGTTTTAGCATGTTTGCACTTGTCTTGAAGACCATGATGAGCGCTTACAGCACTAGAGATGCTTTTGGGCATCCTTGAAGAAGTGCGTGTTGCTCTGACTGCACTGTTGCTGTTTTTCCGCCGACCCTCGCTTCGCTCGTGCCGGTGGGAACAGGCCAAGGGACAGAGTGGCTGTGCACTGCTGTTTGAGTGAGTACAGAAAAGAGACTTGCTCTGCGTTTTTCACATGGTAGCGGAGCGCTGAGTGCGTTCCTAGTAAAGCCATGGCAGACGTTCCTGTGCCGGAGACCACTGCAGAAGAAGAGTTCGAGCTTTTTGGTCCAGGACCAGCTGCGGCAGCGCCTGAAGCGGCTGCTCAGCAGGGAGCGAATCCGTTTGCTCCTGTCCAAGGTCCGGCTCCTGCTCCTACGCAAGCACAGCCTTCTGTGCCAGCGGCGGGTTCGCCGACTGGTGCTACTGTGCCTCCTGTGCAAAGTCCAAAGGCGTCGGCTCCACCTGTTCAGAGTCCGAAGGCTGCTGCTCCGAGTAGCAGCTCTGGTTCTGCAGGTTTTACGCCTGAGCAGATGCCTGGATTCATGATGGAATTGCTTCGTCAGCAGAGAGAGATGATGGCAATGAACCAGCAGCTCGTTGCGACGATGCTCCGGAGAATGGATCTGGAGGAAGAGAGAAGGAACAAAGCGGAAGAGAAAGTTCACGAGGCAGCTGAAGCGGCCAAGCAGGCAGCAGAGGCAGCTAAGACTCGGGACCCCTTCCAGCCGAGCACTGCTCCCGCGAGCAGTTCTGCCGCGAGTTCGGCAGTCTCCCCGGCAGTTCCGTCTCACTCTGGGTACTCTGGTGCTGGAGGCCGTGCAGAGAAGTATCTGCCGAACCTTCCGGTTATAGACCATCAAGGCATGGGGAAAGGGCGCATGAAGGAGGTAGAGACTTGGCACTCCTTTATGGAGACGCTGAGTTCCTGGCTTGCCCTGCAGGAAGAAGCGTTTGTTCGGGAACTGCAGCTTTGTATCCCTGTGAAGAAGGAGATTGTGCAAGCTGACTTGAATCCCGAGACTGCCGCGCGTAGCTCCAAGCTGTTCTACTACTTGACGCAGTCCCTCGCCAAGTGGGAGCGGGGAAGCGAGCTCTTGAGGTCCTGCTCGAAGAGGCAGGGGCAGAGCGCCTGCGGCTACGAGGTGATTAGAACGATTACCTCTCAGTACTCCATCGTGTCGCGGATGGAAGCTGTCTTCGTGAGAGAACAGGCTTTGAAGTTGTACCAGCACGTTGGGCATCTGAAGAGGCCCACCGACTTGATTCGACATCTTGAGGATTCGTTTTCGAAGTCTGAAGCGAAGCTGAGCAACTTTCCGGAGCTTCTGTTGTCTGAGGCTGACCGCTGCTCTGTCCTTTTGCAGAGCTTGGGTGCAGAAGTGCGTCAGTACGTGGTACTGCACGGGTCCAGCTCGAACTGGGAAGCTCTTCGAAGGACGCTGACTTACTACGAGGAGCAGCTGCGACTGTGTGAGGCCCCTGGGTCTTCGGGCCGAGCCTTGCAGGAGAAGCTTTGCGACTACTGCGGGAAGAAGGGACACACAGCCGACAAGTGTTGGCAGCGCCAAAAGGAAGAACGCGAGCGCGGTGGTGCTCCGAAGGGCAAAGGGAAAGGAGACAAAGGAAAGCCGAAAGGCAAAGGTGACCAGACTCCAAAGGGATCTGGCACGCCCCGTGGTTCCGAGAAGGGCAAGGGCGAAAAAGGAAAAGGCGACAAAGGAAAGGACAAAGGCAAGAAGCAGAAGAAAAAGAAGAAGGGACAGCCTGGAAAGGGACGCTCCTTGACAGAGCCGGAGTCCGAGGCCGAGTCGGGAGGAAGCGCCACAGTGATGGCGATGAGGTTTTCCTGTCCTGGGCGTGGTTCTTCGGAGCCCTCTTCTGCGGAACGCCGTGTTCTGAGCAAGCCTGAGAGAACTGAGCCGTCCGCCCTTGTAGTTCCGAAGCCGGGTTCAGGACCCGAAGGGTCGCCTGGGTCTGAGAGTCGAGGTTCTGAGTCTATGGGCTCCTTAGGATCCCGTGTGTTGAAGCACGGCGACGTAGCTCATGTCTGCAAGGCCCTCGAGACTACTCCTGGGGACCTGTGGCTAGTCGATAGTGGAGCCACCTGCCACATTGTTTCAGACAAACATCTCTCAGGATTTCGTGTTGTCAAGAAGTACGACCGAACGGCCAATCTGTTCAACGCCTCGGGTGGTGCGATCGTCGTGTCGGGGGTTGTCGACCTTGAGGTTCATTTTGGTGATGTTTTCCTGAGGTTGGAAGAGGTCTTGGTGGCGGATGTTGGGTTCAACGTTGTTTCGCCTTGGACCGGGTCGGAACGGGGCTGGAAAACCTATCTAGCCAAATCGGGATCACGATTGTACAAAGGAAACGGAAAGAAGAGCATCAAGCTGATGGGCGCTTCGCGCGCCTGGTGGGCTCTGAGCGGGAGGTCCAAGGGCCGGGGGAAAGAGAATTCTTCCAGACGCCCCCCGAAAGGGATCGAGGATATGGAGATAGATGCCTTGAAGGACCGCGACCTGCTAGGATCGAGCAAGGAGTCCACCGCAGGACCCCAGAAGCCTGGAGAAGGAATCCTGAAGAAAGGAAGAAAGACTTCGGAAGAAGACGAGTCTGGCCGCCACGCTTTGGCTGCCACTCCTTTTGGGTTTCTGCTTCGGGGTCTTAGGGCGGAAGTTGCTCCAAGAGCGCCTGCACCACGGGAGATTGAGCTTTGTGATTTTCTAGAAGAGTCTAGTGACGTTAGGCATGGCACGGCGCTTGATTTTAGGAAACAGTCGCATGTTGGCATGGTGCTTTGCATGTTTTTGGCATGTTTTTCCATGGTTTTGCGATGGCATGTTTTCATGAGGGACATGGTTGTGCAAGCGCAGTGGGTTTTTGCTGCTGTGCTCAAGCGGGCTTTTACCCTTACGGCTTTTGCAGAAAGACTCGGCATACGCCTCTTTTTCCTGCTATGGGAAACTATCTGGCGGATCAAAGCCAGAATGCGAGTGCCGGTGCGAAGTGTGCGGAAAGCAGGGGTGCGTCAGGCGCAAACCTGCGCACACCCATCATTATTGCTGGGCCTGTATACAGCACTGGTCGGGGCTGCAATGGCTACGTGCCCACGACGAGGTTCCAGATTCGCAGTATTCTGAGAGCGATGCTGATGGTAGCATTGCAGCTGGTTGGGTCTTGCTCGATGGTAAGTGAAGAAGACAGACCCTTCAGCCACAAGAGGGTAGAAAAAGGGTTGCGAAAGCATTTGCCTGAGCTTAGGAAGCAGCGGCATGAGGCTAGGAAGCAACTGCGTGAGCCTAGGAAGCAACTGCGTGAGTCTAGGAAACAGCTGCGTGAACCTAGGAAACAGTGGCATGTTGGCATGCTTGGCTTGATCTTGCAAACGCTGATGTTGCCGAATGTTTGCGCTAGCACTGCGCACGATCCATCTGCAGCCGTTTTTCTCTTATCCGTCGCCAGTGGTGACGGAAGCAGCGGAGAGCCCGTTGCAGGCGGATTCTACAGATGGCTCTTCGACGGCAAAGGCTGCTGGAAGCCCTGTGGAGGAGAATGCTGCGAGGAGTCCGCCGAAGGCGGATATTGCAGAGAGCCCTTTGTTCTCAGAGGAGAGCGAAGGGGAGGAGAGTTGGGGCACCCAGTGGCCGAATCCTTCGAAGCGCCTGCACGCTGGGGGTCCTTCAGAGGTCGAGGGGCCTACGCCACCGCGGGTTGGAATCCCGGCGAATATCTCGCCGGGCTCGCTGAGCCCTCCGTTTGGTGCGGTTCAGATGGATGTGGGAACCCAACTCCTCCTGAGGGCGTTGAGGCTGGAGGCTGGCCGCAGATGGGAGCATGCGGAAACACTGGGCCTTGCAAAGGTCTCGGTCGACTCTACCGAGCCTATTCCTTTGCTCTCGCACTTGGCGGGGATTCCAGCGAACATGAACGATGCCTACGATGCCCCATCCCTGGCGTTCTGTGCGCCAGGACACGCCTTGAGAGCACTTTGCTCTCCGGCGGCGACGATGCTTGGTCCGATAGGCCTGCCCGACCTAGAGCATCCAGCTGCTTGGCTACCAGCCACTCCAGTGATTCCGGTGACAGCGGCCTATCCAGAGGAGCCAGTGAGGGTTTCGAGGCCGAAGATGGTGGAATCGGAAGCCCAATGTATCATTGGGCAGCAGGAATGGGAGGTTTGGTTGGGACGTTGCCTAGAGGGCAAGAGCCTGGCAGAGTACGGGCTTCATATGGTAGACGTGGAGTTCGCTGTCAGGGTTACCGAACTTCTGGAGGCTCCACGGGCCGCTCGGGCAGCGTGGAAACGAAGGTTCCAGGAACCCAACCCTGTGTCTATGTTACACTATATCTTCCATTGTCGAGCTGTACTGCAAACCTATTTGGCTACGCCTGCTGGATACAAGGGACTGGTGGGAGGACGTTCGAGTCTGCTCGTAAAGGTGCCACAGTCGGTCACCTCGCTCGAGCTCAAAACGGCTTGGGCGTACCTAGACTCGGGCATATATCTCCGTGTTGCCCGATACTACCGGCGAAAACGAGAGGAGGAGCGCCTCCACGAGGCCCGGGAATCCATGCGAGCGGCAAGGGCCAAATCGGCAGCGATCCCTCAGGGCGGTGTTGTGGACACCACCTCTTCGAGCTCCGACGAGGAGTCCTTGCTCCTTAGAGAAGGAGAAGTCACAGCGCTGAACAGGGCCCAGGGCCAAGAAGATTTATCCGACATCGCCATATGGTTGGAAGAACTTACAGGCCAGAGGCTGTCCCAATTTGGATGGCTATGTTGGGGCCGACGAGGGAAATCAGCCCAATCAGCCCGCCGAGGCGGGACAGCCGGCACCGCCGAGCCCGGCTTCCTCGATGCCACCTGGAGAACTGGTGGCTACTGCATTCAACCTCCCGAGGGTCTCAGCACCTACGCTTCCGGAGGGAATGCAGAGGGAGGACTATCAAAGACACGGCGTGAACATCCCGCCGTCGGTTCCAAAAAGATCTCGGCTACCAACGCCTCCGAGAGCTATGAGTGCGTCTGCGAGTGGTTCTGCCACCGGACAGACTGCCCAGGAACGGGCATTTGTGCTCAGCCCGCCATCTTTAAGCCACAGTCAAGTGACTGCGCAGGTGAGGCAAGCCCTCGAAGAGGGCCAGAGGCTTTTGGAGTGACTCTGCGGCGTTCCGCAACGAGGGGTAAACAGCACGCTTTGCAGCATCACACTTTGCAGCAGCACGTTTTGCAGCAGCACGTTTTGCAGCAGCATGTTGTGTGGCATGAGCGTTGGCATGGTCTGTGGCATGTTGCGTTTGCTCGAGAACCAACCCAACGTACCTCGAACCCTACTACCTTCGAAACCCGCACCTTTAAAACCACGGCCGCTTTCAGGAATGGTTTCACGCCAGGACTGGATCTTGGTATCATCGTGCTCCTCCTGACGGTCTACAGTCTCTTCTGTGGTATAGCTTTGTGGGTTTCTTCAGGGTTACTTCGGTGTTTCAGGAAAGTGGTTTCGCGAAAGAGGACACGGAAGTTCTACAGGGTGTTTTCTAGAAAACGCGGAAGCTACTTTAGGATTAAGCTGCGGGACCGTTGGGCCCGCGTCGAGGTGAGTAGGAAACTTCTTTTGAGTCGTGAGGTGAAAGGTTTTGGGCAGCGCGTTTGTGAGCATGTCTGTGAAAACTTGAAGTGCGCATGTTGCGGCATGTTTGGCATGCTTTGTGCCGGAGATGATGAACCGGCCCCGGCAAAGAAGACGGAACAAGTTGAGCACGTGCTCCGAGCCGTGCGCTTTAGAGGTTTACCGTCGCCGGGGACCGGTACACGTTCTGATCCGTTTGATTTAGACCCCGAACCTTCCTCGAGACCTGCTCCCGAAACTACCTCAAAACCTGAAGCTTCTAGTCGTAATCCTTTAGATCCTGAAGGAATCTTTGATGAGGACCCTGAACCGTTAGGGTCTGCCCCTGGCTCTTCCAAGAAACCTCGAAAAGAAAAGGGTCCAACACCACCTGACGACCCGGTTGGACCTGAGGACGAGGAGGACCTGAGGGTTCCTCTTTCTTCTGTTTCGTTGTATAATCATCGGAGCCGAGGGCATTTTCCGTTTGATTCCAATTGTGAAGCGTGTTGTTCTTCGAAAGGGCGCGTTCCTGCGCGTCGCTTGAGGAGGAAGCTGCAGAGAGAGAACCAGACCATAGGTCTTGATTTCTTCTATTTCGGAAAACTGAGGGTACTCTTGATGATGCACCTCGGTTCTAAGTATACTGTCTCTCTTCCTGCGATGCACCTCGATGACCCTGACCTGCTCCACAACATCAACCGTGTGATTCGCGAAATGGGATTAGTCGGTAAAGCGGTTACATTTCGGATGGACCAAGAAGCGGCTCTTGGAGCCCTTGCTGAGAAACTCACCAAGTGCGATAGCAGCCCTGCTAGCGCAACTTTGATTGACGTGGTTCCGGGCTACAGGCCCCAGTCGAAGGGATCGATTGAGCGGCAGGTTGAAACTATGAAGCAGGGTTTCTGGTCTGTTTGGTTGGACCTGGACCTGGAGAAAGAGGTTGCTAAGGTGAAGCAGGAAACGGAAGCCGTTGAGCTTGGGAAGTATCGGTTACCTTTGGGAGGTTTGCTTTGGCAAGCCTGTGTTTTCTATGTTGCTAGGTGCTATAACCTCTGGTGTACCAGCGTCGGGGATTCGAGCACTAGCATAGATCGACTGCATGAGGAGATTGTGAACCGGACTCGGACGAGACCGTTCGGGTGTCTGGTTCAAGCCCAGGTCAGTAAGTCCAAGGCGCACCATGATAAGTTCAGGGGCGCCCGGACCGTGAAAGCGGTTTATCTGGGACCGGTGCACGCCAAAGGTGGCGGCATCTTTGCCGTCCCTATTGGAAGCAGGGAAATAGATATATTCCCCGTCGCCAGAATGATTCAGGGAGGTGACATCTACGATGCCAAGACCCTGGAAGAGCTATCTTTAGCTAAGCCTCTTCTGCAGGACACTGAGGACCCCGAGAGGCCCATACTGTTTGATCCGTTGGAGGCTCCTGGTGATGATGCTCCCGATGAGGGGGATATGGAAATAGATTGGCTCACGAATCACTATCTTGAGTCCCTGTTTCGAGGGCCTGACCTGCGAGCCACCTCCACTGCAGTTGCAAAGTCGTTTGATTTGAAGTTTGGGGGTACGAAGATACGGTGTGCTGTTCCTCAGAACGCTGTGTCTGAGACTTCGGGAGAGAAGCTAGAACCTGATCTTCTTTACGCATCAATGAAGCTTGAGTTGGAAGAGTTGGAATCCTTCAAGGTTGGGGAAGTGATCCCTGAGCGCGAAGCTCGCCGTCTTGCTAAGGAAAACGGCAGGCGAGTTTTGACTAGCAGGTGGGTCAACACGGTCAAGAAGAAGGGACTGTATAGATCTAGGCTAGTCGTGCGGGATTATGCCTCTATGGGAGGCACCACCTTGAGTGAGGGAATTTACTCTCCTACTACTTCATTGGAGGGTCTGAGATTGCTTCTGTCAATGCTCTGCCGACGTGGCAGTGTGTTGTCCTGCGATGTCTCGGTAGCGTTCATGCATGCTCCCGTAGCGAGGGCAGAATTCGTAGAGTTGCCGAATAATGTGAGCACCCAGGGGACTGGGGAACGAGTTTTCGTCAAATTGCGTAAAGCGATGAACGGATTGCGGTCTGCTCCATTATCTTGGTATTGCGAGTTGGCTGAATACTTGCGCTCTCAGAACTTCGAAGCAAGTTTGGACCCCACTATATTCCGTCGTCTTACGAGGAAGGGTTTGACGATTGTGTTGTTTTATGTGGATGACTTGCTGATCTATAGTGAAGATGAAGCTGAGGGGCGCCGGTTCTACGAGGAGTTGCGTAAAAGATACAAACTGAAACTTACGGGCGAGTTGATTCAAGATTGCCCCGGGGAAGTCTCGTTTCTCGGTCGGCGGATCTTTCGCCGTAAGAAAGGGGAACGTACGGTGTATTTCGGGCTAGACGAACAGTACCTGAGTTCCTGTTGCGAGGAGTACGGAATCACCAAACCTGCACCAAAGCTCCCTTCCCTTGAACGCCGCTATGCTGAGTTGCTGAAGAAAGGCCAGACTGAGCTGATCAGTCCAGCTGCTCACGAAAGGTACAGAAGGACTCTGGGCCGTTTGGCCTGGGCGGCTCTGTCACGACCAGACCTGCAGTTTGTGTGTGGGTTTCTGGGCCGCCACCAAGCAGCTCCTGACGAGGCTGCCGAGACCTGTATGAGGGATGTCCTTCGTTGGGTCAAGGGTCTTCCGCACAAGGTCCAGAGGTTTCCAAGCAAACGGGAGATCTTGGAAGATGATGCGGACCCTGCCTCTGTATCTTGTTTTACGGACGCGAGCTGGAGTCTGAATTCGGTAAGCGGCGGGATCATCACGTGGGAGAACTGTTCCCTGAAAAGCTTCAGCAGGAAACAAACGACTACCGCACTCCAGTGCGGAAGCAGAACTCGCTGCACTCACAGAGGTTGCTCGTGAAGGGTTGTACATTGCTTTGCTTGTGGAGACCATCCGCGAGGGTATGCCGAAAGACAGGGAAACCGGTTATTATGTTCTTAAGGGATATTCTGATTCCGAATCGGCGGTTTGTATATCGAAGATGCAGACCCTCCTGAGGAAAGTGAGGCACATCGAACTGCGTGCCGCATTCCTTCAGGAGCTGGTGGCCAGGGGTCGTTTTACTATAGAACACATACCGGGAGTGATAAACCCTGCGGACGCCCTCACGAAAAGCCCCACTAACGAAAGTTTGGCTAGCTTGTACGATGCCTCTGGCCTTGTAGATGAACCGAAGGCCTGGGAGAGTGAGCCTACTGAGGTGCACGTGTCTTTTGAAGAGCCCAATGAAAACGAACGTTTTACTCCGTCTGTTCCGCCTTCCTGGAAAGCCGCTGCTTTGAAGCTAGCTCGTGGTGAAGCTAAGTACGTAGTGGTTGAACTGTGTTGTGAAGAAGGAAGTGCGTTGTCCAAAGCCTGCTCGAAGGTCCCCGAGATCGCCTACTTTGGGGTGACTAAGGAAGTTGATCTTCTGAGCTATAATGGCTTGTGTCTTCTGAGAGAGGTTTTCGGAGTCGTAGCTGAGGGTGAGGTTAAGGTATATGCTCACTTGTCTACTCCGTGCTCTGCTGGGTGTGGTTTAAGGCACCTGAGGTTTAAGAAGGGAGGAAAGGCCCTGGAGAAGTGGAGAGCGGCTCTGGCCGTTCACAAGAGGTCCTGGAAAAGGATCGAGAAGCTGTTGGAGCCTTACGTGGGCTCCCCGAACCTTCTGCTTTCTCACGAGTGGCCTGAGAGGTCAGGACTGTGGGATGAGACTGTGTTTAAGAGGGTTTCTAAGAAGCTTCGTTTGGATCAGGGTTGCCTTGTGGATCGTTGTTGCTTTGAAAAGGGTGACCAACGACCTTGGAAAAGATGGTGGTTTGTGTCTAACCGCACAGAGTTTGTGTGGGGACTTTCGTCTCAGTGCTCTGAGGGACACGGCCACTACTACCTTCCTCTTCCTGAGTCAGGTGTGTATCCAGCGGGTTTAGGATTCGCTCTCTTGAAGAACGCGAAGAAGACTTTTGAGGAGAAGTGAAGAGGACTCTCGGGCATGAGGGGGTGTGAAAAGTTTGCTCCAGGCTCAAGGCCATGAGTGCTCAAGCCTCCAGTGCCGTCGTGGCCGCCAGCCCTGAGGCCGTAACTACGGGTGGGTCCTTAACAGGCTCGAACCTAACCGCTTGTTTCCTCGTAGGCTGCCTGTGCAGCAGGGGCGGGGTAGGTGCAGTTCCGGCTCAAGCCGAAGAGCAGTAGTTGCCATGGTGTGACACTTCCATGTGATTTTCTTGATTTTGCATGGTTTGGTCGGTTTTGCTTGAATTTTGCATTGCAATTTCTTGCGACAAGTTTTGGCCGGCCCTCCTCGCGGAAGGGAGTTCTCCTGTAGGCGAACAGGCTGAGCAGTACTTGCCTCTAGGGGCGTTGGTCTTCACTGTGGCTGCCGGTCTTTCAAGCACCTTTGTAGGAAACCTGTTCCTCTTTGCCCTTTGGACGATGCCCGTTTTGCCGCTTCTTTTCCAGTTAGCAGGCCCTAGTCCTCGCCTTAGGGCTGAGGACTGTGTGCTCGAAGCGGCTTTGTTTTATGCCTCGCTGGTCAGTGGGTTGCTTTCCCGGCCTGGACGTGGCACGCGCACTCATGACAGGCTGGCCTTCCCATGTGTGGTGTCATGCAGAAGGTTCAGTCTGGACCACTCGTGGGCTTTTGCTGAGCATCAGCAACTGCAATTGCCTGGGGTTCTTTGTAGGGTTGTGCTAGCCCTTGTTCCCTTTCATGCCTTTGCAGGTGCCATGAGGGGTTTTGCTGCATCCTAAACCCGCGCCTCGATTCTTTTGAGGCATGCTCTTCTTATGCCCTGCAGCACGTCCCCGTCTGTTGTAGGCAGCTGTCGCTGCTGGGCGCAGGGACTCTGTGTGGCTTCCTGCTCGCTCCCGGCGTGGTTTCGCCTACTTTTGGCTGGTGGTGAGTTGTTTTAGGCACTAGGTGTGCAGCTTCCTGCTTGCTGACTGCACTTGGTGAGGACACGCGCCGGCGTGTGATCCTGCATAGCCTAGTTAGTTCTCGGCCAGCTGCCCGTGTGCAGAGGACTTTCGCCTTTAGGGGTTTAGGATGCCCTTAGTTGTTTGCCTCGCCTGCAGGCTGAGGTAGGTTTGGGCCCTCTGTTGGGATGTATGTGGCCTCCCAGCAGGCTCGCGCGCTAGCAGCAGTGAGCAGTCTTCCCTGACTCTGTGACTGCTCTTCTGCTGGCCTTGGGTTTAGGGCTGGTTTTAGGGATAGTTTCTCCGCCCTGCTGTCTGCTTGCTGACAGTGGATGGCAGCACAGGCGGAGTAGGCTCCCTCCCCTTGCCTTGGTTTGCCCGCCTTCGCCCAGCAATTAGTTTTCTGGGTGTTCAAATAGGCACGCCATGGGTTTCACCTGGCAGCTGACAGGGATCGTGTCTCGTACCTCCTCACTGGGCAAGTTGAGGCAGCGAGGTGCCTTTCCGCAGTCGCTCTTGCACTCCTCGCCTTTGGGCTGAGGATGTAAGGGTGATAGGCTTTGGTTTTTGCATTTGTGTAGTCTGTGATCTGCAGTCCAGATTGCCAGTTTGGCCCCTTCCCTTGAAGCAGTCAGAGGCTTCCCAGGGAACAGCCTGGTTCCTTTCCCTCAGGTAGGGAAGGTCCCCTGCTGTGCGGGCCTCAAAGTTTTGCCCTTTCCCTAGTGAGCAGTCAGCAGGTTTACTGGGAGCAGTCTTCGGGCTTCAAAGTCTCCACTCGCAGAGAGCATAGCAGGGCGTTGTTCCCTGCGCCAGCACGAAGTTGAGTTGAAGGGAAAGCGTCGCTCCCTGCGCCTTGTTGAGGGGAGTGCGTGGGCCCCGCGCTAAAGGTACCGAATTGAGGGGCGCTGCTCTGTGCAAGGTGAGGTTGAGGAACCCCTGGGCTGTGAGGGCTTGAGGCTAGGCACTTTACGGCATGTTGCCTCGCCTAGCTTCACTGAGTGACCTCGCCTCAGGGCTGAGGTCACTGCAAGCTGAGTGCCAGACTGAGGGTAGTGTCAGTTAGGTTGTACAGCTTTCACCTCTCACTGTTCGGCTTGAGCACCTGTCAGGGTTTGTCTTTCCCAAAAAGGGCTTGAGGAGTCTTGTCACTCTCCTTGCCAGTACAGTAGGGCTCTGACAGAGTGCTTTCTTGGGGCTGAGGTCTTTTTGACTTCGCCCAGGGTCTGTGCAGGACTAGGTTGTGCATACCACTTAATTCGGTGCAGCTTTTCGGACAGGCCTCTGGCCGTGGACAAGCGCCACTGGAATGAAAAGTTTGCTCCGTAGGGCTCTGACAGAATGCTTTCTTGGGGCTGAGGTCTTTTTGACTTCGCCCAGGGTCTGTGCAGGACTAGGTTTGTGCATACCTCTTAATTCGGTGCAGCTTTTCGGACAGGCCTCTGGCCGTGGACAAGCGCCACTGGAATGAAAAGTTTGCTCCAAGCAGGGAAAAAGAAAGGGGGCCCAGACGGCTGGAGCTACCCAGCCCTTCGTGCACTGGACCCGGCGGCTCTTCAGCTCGTTGCCGACTTCCTCGCCCGTGCTGAGGCTGAGGTGCTCCTGCCTTTCCAGCTCACCTGCGTTCAGGTCGCTCTTCTCCCGAAGTCGGCCGACAAGGAGCGCCCCATAAGTCTTCTACCGTGTCTGTGGAGATTGTGGGCACGAGCTAGGTGGCAGGACATCTCGGCTTGGACGTCGGCTTACGCCCCCGCCCACCCGTGGGACCGGGCGGTTCCAGGCCAGGCAAGCCTGGACACGGCACTGGCCCGCCTTGTCAGATCAGAGCATTCAAAGCTCGAGAAGACTCACATAGTGTCGCTCTTCCTCGACTTGCGAGGCTTCTTCGACTCTGTGAGCTATGAGCGCCTTCTCCTCCAAGGGCTCGCTCACAGTTTCCCCCCTCTCCACCTCTGGTTCGCCCTCCAGGTCTACCAGGGTCCTCGCTGTCTTGTGGCCGACTCGATCGCTGCCACGCCGCTCTTTCCTGGCCGGGGCGTACCCCAGGGCTGCCCTCTCGCACCCTCGCTTTCCAAACTTACCATGTCCGAGCCACTCCAGAAGGTTTCTTCCCTTCCCTTCGTCACCAACACAGACTTATGGTTGGACGACGTGAGTTTAGACGTGGTTGGTTCCGACCCTGTTGAGGTCGCTTCCTCTGCGCTTCAGGCCTACCGGGTTCTTCACACCTCCCTCGGCCTTGAGGGCCTAGAGGTTGAGACCACAAAGACCAAGTTCGTCGCCGGTACGGCCCGCGCTCGCGCCGCGCTTCAGCAGCTGCGGCGCCCGGGCGAACCCGACACCGCTGACCTTGTTAAGGACCTAGGTCTTGACTGCGCTGCTGGCCGACGGCGGCGCATCACCACCGCCCAAAAGCGCTTTCGCACCGGCATCGGCCGTGTCCGCCACATGCGCCGCCTCCGCATTCGCCGCAGGTGGGTGCGTGGCCGGCTGCTCCAAGCCTCCGCCCTTAAGGCTGGTCTTTATGGCCATCAGGCCGTAGGGGTTGCCCCTAAGCGCTTTAAGGTCTTACGCTCGGCGGTTGCGCGCGAGGCTGGTCGTTTTGAGCACGGCTCCGCCGACGTTATTCTCGACCTCATGTCCCACAAGGCCGTTGACCCACACCAGCTTGTGGTAGTGGAACAGCTCCAGGCCCTTGGGCGTCTTGCCTCCAGCGCCTCACCCGAAGGCGTGCGGTTACTCACCCGCACTTGGGCCTCCTCCTGGTCCAGACAGGCCTCTGCCACCCATGGGTGGAAAATCGTGAACGGTCCCGTTTCCGCGCTCATCCAGTACTTGCTGGACTTGCGGGTGTCTGCCCCTACCCCTGAGGTCTGGACACACCGCGAGGCTACCTTTCACTTCCGCTTCCGCGATCCGGGAGCGGTTTTTGAGGCCTCTGCTTTCCTACGCCGGGTCATTCAGCTCGAGCGCTGGTCCCGTATCGGCGCCGTCTCCACTGCCGCTGGTGCCGCCCTTGGCATCGATTGGACCGTGCCTCGCCGCCTCTTAGCCAGTCCTCGGACGAAGCCCTGGCGGCATGGCCTTAGGGCCGTCTTTCAAGGCGCCCTCCTCCATTCGGGCAACGGAGGTAAGGAACGGTGCAAGTTCTGTGGCGGCCCTAACACCCTACACCACCTCCTTTACGAGTGCGAAAAAATCCCCGGCGCCCTCATGCCCCCGGGGTGGCTGCTGTCCTACAAGCGGCGACATCCTGCCGACTGCCTTTGGTTGCGCGGTATGCGCCCCCTTACCTCCCGCGAGCCCCTCGCCCGCGAGGCTGAGGTACGCCGTACAGGTCTCTTCCTCGAAGGCACCCCTGACCTAACCGGGCTCTACGTCGCCACCGACGCTTCCGGAGGCCCTGCCTCCAAGGATAGCCGCCTCCGCTCGGTTGGCTGGGCTGCGGTTGTTGCCAGCAGGAACGATGGCGCTGAAGCCCTGTGGCGCCATGAGCTCAACTCTCTTGCGGACAAGCTCGCCAGGGACCGCGCGGAGGAGGTTCAGACCCCACACCGTCTGGCCGCCCAGAAGGAGGTAGACCGTGTCACCTCCCTCGTTTGCGAGTATCTCGGTCACCGCGCGGTCGCAATTTTGGCCAAGGCCGAAAATGAGGATTTCGTGCCGCGGAAGAACCGCCTCCTCTCCGCTCTTGAGCCTTCCTCTTCCCCCTCGCCCAACAAGAGGCAGAGGTTGCAGGCCCTCCTTGACGAACCCCCTCTTCCAGGCGGGCACGTTTGGGCTCGCACCTCTAAGGAGAAGAGTTTCAACATGTGTGTTAAATGCTCCGAGTGCTCTCTTTGCATCTACCAGGTTGACACGCCGGAAACCTTCGAGCGTCTCATTTCATTCCCGTGCCGAACGGCTGCGGTTTCGTGCCCCTTTGCGGTCCACTCCTCGCACAGCCTTGTGCGCCAGGGGCCGTCCTGGAAGTGTGGCCAGTGTCATGGCCAAGTGACTCTTCGCATGGGCGTCGCGCCAAAAAAGCTCGTAGCGCCTTGTGCGCTTCCTTCGGTGCGGGGGTTTTTCTCTACGGGTTCCCCCTCCCCTGGGCTCCAGGCTTCTCCTTCTGCCTCTGCCGCTGCCCCTAAGGTCCCTTCCGTGCCTTGTTCCTGGGGTTCGCTTCAGGGTTCTGCGTCTGCTACTGCCCTCACTTCGGTTGAGGTTTCAGACCCCAAAGCCACTTTCCCTCTCGAAGGCCCCAGGTCTCCTTCGGAGGTTCCCCGGGCCCAGGCTCTTGCTAGCCCTGGTTTGGCACTTGAGGCCCCAGCTCTAAAGGCTCCAGGCTTCGCTCTCCCTCGCGCCCCCGCCTCCAAGCCCAAAGCTAAGCCTCGTCCCAAGCCCAAGCCCAAGCCTTCCGCCCCGTGCCCTCCAATCACTCAGTTTCCGCTAGCTTCGGCTCAAGGAGGGCGACCATGGCGCCCAAAGGAAAGGGTCGCCACGCCCGCGAACAGCAGGAGCGTTTTGACCAAACGGGCCTGTGGCACAGCGCGAGCTCCCTGTCAAGACGCAAGCTGCGTCCCGATAAGGCCGCTCGCGCTAAAGCCAAAGCGCGCCAGGAGCAGGACCGTGAGCGGTTGCAGGCGAATCCCTGCTCCTCGCCGAAGGGCTGAGGTCGACGACGACGAGGACCAGCCCTTTCCCTGGTCACGTCGCGTGACGAACCGCACGACGGCCAGTAAGTCGTCGGGATCTGCCGGCCCCTCGCCCCCAGTGGCTGAGGTTGCAATGGAGGTGGAGTCTACGGACTCCTCCTCGTCCTCCTCCCCGCAGCCTGCCCCAGTGGCAGTGGCGACCAGGCCGGCAGACAACCCCCCCCTCCCACCCCCCGTCGCCAAGCCCAACCCCCCCCGCCCCCCCCCGCCGAAACGCAAAGATCCGGATGTGCTCTATCTCGAGATCGAAACAAGGCGGGGGGGGCAGGGCGATTGGCATCGCCTCACGCTCAACCCGCTCTCCTCGTTGCAGTTTCTCCTCGGAGAAACGTCGCGACTGGCGGGTTTTACCTGCCGCAGCGCGAGAATTTGGCCGGACGGTGGGTTCCTCGGAACCCACCGGGCCGTAGGATCGCAACTCCAGCCAGGAGTTCGCTGGTTGCTCGTGGACGAGCACGAGATCGCGGCTCATGATAGCCCGCCTCTCGCGGTGCCGCCTTCGCCCCTGGTGGCTGAGGTTCCCCAACGAGTGGTGGCACCTGAGCTCCCCCCAGCAACCTCCTCGCCTCCGGCTGAGGTTTCCCTCCCCCGTGCTGCTTCCCTGGCCACACGTGGGTCTTCCCCGCTCCCGGAACCAACTGGTCCTCCGATGAGCTTTCACCCCCGTAACCGTGGGCCTCCCGCACCGGTGGAGCACTCAGTCACTGCAGGAGTTGCCTCCTCAGCCCCGGCCGGCTCCCGGCCCCCTCCGGTGGCTGAGGCCTGTCCCCCGACAGGTCCTGAGCCTTTCCTCGCCTTCGGCTGAGGTCGCTTCCCCTTCCCCGGCCCCTCCTCGGCAGCCGGATGTGGGTTCCGCCTCCTCGGCCCTTGCTAAGGCTCCGAGCCGGAACGACCACACCCTTCAGAGGAGGCGGGTGGGATATCCCTGGACCCGCTGGCACCAGTGTCGCCAGCCTGGCACCCGTCCCACCAACCTTGCCAGTCCTGCCAACTGGTGGTGGGACCATCAGATCCGCCGGTATCTCCACATGCTCCCGAGGTGGAGCTGTGACCGGCGGTCTGATCTGCTGGGGCCTCCCAGAAATCAACCCCGAACGGTTCAGGGCCGTTCCAAACCATGCGCCAGACCCATCTCCAGGAGTGGTAGCACCACCTCCTTTCCCATTCCCAGCCCATCTCGCAAAACTTGAGAGGGCTAAGGCCGAGGAAGCAAGAGGTGCTAGTGAGCCATGGCTGCAGCTACTGGCGCTTCAGAGGCTTGGGGAAAACTGAGTCAGAGGGGAGCAAACTTTTCGGCGCCGAGCTGCAAGCCGTCGTAGACGAGTTCGGAGGATGAATTCACATGCAAGTGAGAAGAACCTCAGCCACTTTGGGCAAGGGCGGCCCTACGTCCTGGACTACAGGTGGCTAGTTACACCCGCCAACCTCAGTCGTTTTCAGACGAGGGGTAGGCCCTACCAAAGACTGTACAGGCGGGGTTCTACGGGGCCCGGGCAAGCTGCCTCAGAAGCAGACCTCAGCCGAACAGGCGAGGAAAGGACCAAGGGATGCCCGGGGCACTCCCAAACACCGCTGAGGGTCGAACCTCAGCGAGGAAGGAGCCTGAGGTGTGCCTGGGGAGACGAGTGCCGAGGCTCGGAGCCTACTGCACGGAAGGCTCGCCTTCGCTTGGCCACATAGGCCGTGGTAAGGCGGACGTGCCTGGAGGTCATTGCATGGGCTTCCATCAGTTGTTGATTGGAAGTAGTGACGCCGCATGCAAAACAGCGGAGGAAGTTCTCGCTGAAGACCTGCACGTGAGCCGGCTCTTGACGTGCCTCTGCTGGAGCCGGACCTCTAGCCGGCCGGCGAGGAGACGAGCTTGGAGAGTCCGTAGCTTCGTCGCCCGAGACCCGTGAGGGGTTCGGGAAGCTAGGGCTGGCCCCCCTCTGCTCGGCAACCGCTGCGAGGCCATCGAGACCTGGCTCTGCAGGGTCCGGCGGGGCCGTGGAGAGACCCGAAACCTCAGCCAAGGAGGCGAGGGTCTCAAGGGGACCACTTCCAGCTGTGGAGGCAACGCCAGGAGTTGCAGGTGCCGAAGCAGCGGTGGCGATTGTGGCCCCTTTACCCGGGCCACGGGGTGTGGAAGGGACAGGCTCACCCTTCTTTGACGAGGTGTCAGCGGCCCTGAGGGAGGCCGGGTGGTAGCCTGAACCAGAGGTTGCGACCTCAGAGGGCTTGACCTCAGGGGTCTCCGAAGAGCCGGTGGCCTTGGAGGCAGGGGTGCCCTGTTCAGGAGGTTTGCAGCTTTGTGCGGAACCGAAAGCGTCCCCCTCGCAGCCAGAGGGAGGCCTTAAAGGCCGAAAGGGATGGGTCCAACCCTCCCAAGGCCCAGCCGGACGGCAAGCCGCCTAGAGTCCGTACCCCTCCGCCCTCTAGGCGGACTGGCGGCAACAGCAAAGGGGCGGCGAAGGCTGAGAAAGCCTCAGCAAGCTCTTCGGAAAGATCCGAGAGTAGCCCCCCGGTGGAGCCTCCGCTGCCAGGAGACCAGGAAGAGATGTTGCCTTGGTCGCGCCGCATCGTTCAGAAAACGACCGCGGTAAAGTCGTCGGCAAGGGCCAGGTCGGCCCACGACCCACCCAGCAGCTCTGGAGAGGAGATGGAGCCTGACCCACCCTCTGCTGCGCCGGGTCCCGGCTTAGAGGAGGCACCCTCCGGCCAGGATGCCACCTTGGCGCCTGCAGCCGCACCCATGGAAGAGGTGCCCGCCAAAGAAGAGGCCACCAACAAGGCTGTCCCCGAATCCGGGGCACCGGTCTCAACGGGTTCAACCTCCCCTTCCAGGGTCAGGAAGGAAAAGGTGGTCCGGCTTCCAGCTGCGACACGTCCTCCGCAGGACCCGCCACCACTGCCAATGTGCGGGAGCCTGCGCCTCAGGAGGCGCCACCTCACTCCCCTGGTCGTGAGACTCCGCCCGCGGGCCCTCCGATCTCCTACGGCCCAGGGGAGGTTACCCAGAGGGAGCATGGAGATCTCGCGTCTCTCAGGGCTCCTCCAAGCAACCCTGCACCTGCCAGTGCACCGAGGGTTGAGGAGCCTCCTCCCCTCCCTTGCGAGGGCGAAAGGACCCTCATGGCTACTGGGCCCTCGGCCCTGCAGCCGGAGGTCCCCGAGGCCAACCCTCAGCGAGGCTGCGGGGTCTACAGGAGGGACGGGGTGCCCCCCCCCTCAAGAGCCTCCCGAGGATTCGGCTCTTGCAGGATGTGGTGGCACCACCCTCGTATGGAACCCCCCGGGCAGTCAACAGCCCGGATGGGCTTTTTTGTTACGCTTGTAGGGTCGGGTGCCCTACAATCGAACATATGCAAGCCCATTTCATGACCCCCGGGCATCAGGAGAGGGTCAGGCGGTTTTTGGCCTCCTAGCCTGACCCTCTCCTGTGCAGAGACAGGATGCTCTGCAGGGTGAGGTGCACCTCGCTTTCGGGTGAGGCTCCCTCCCTGTAGGACTTTAGTCCTGTTTCACTGGGATGTGGCTCTCCACTCCCAGGAAGTGGTTTTCCACTCCTGCCAGTAGCTCAGGTAGGTCAGGTAGCCTGCAGCTCTTGGTAGGAGTAGCCACTGCCGCCACTTTGGCGATGCCCGCAAATGCGGATGACTCCAAAATACTTGGAGTTAATTAATGCATGTCGGACAAGCCTACGGGCTGCTTCTGCGAAGCGTGCGTGAGAAAAGTTTGCTCCTGGCTCAAGACGTGGCTCAAACTGGCGAGTGGACGCTTTGTTGCCGTCGTGGCGCTGGGCTTTTGAGGCCGTACCTAAGTGTGGGCCCCAAAGAGACCCCAAACCCAACCTTGTGTTTTCTCGTAGGCGGGCTGTCCCGCAAACTCACGGGGGTAGCGCCATAGGCAACCAGTCCCCGGACTTGGTGCCTTTCTTGCTGGTGTTACCAGCTCACTGGTGCAACCAGTAAGCTTTCCAGCTGACAGGCACCTGGTGTGCCAGGCTAGAGTAACCAGGGCCATGCCGAAGACAAAGTACCACACGGAGTGTGCCCAGTGTGGAGTGGGATGGGTGTGGAAGACAGAAAAGGCATGGTACCCATGCTGCTGGCATTGTAGTGCGGCCTGGCCAGGGCCCACACCGCCGCGCCAGCCACCGAGTACTCAAAGCCCGGCACGCAATAGCCAGGAGGACTGGAACAAGTGGCAAGCCTGGGCTCGCCAGGACATGCAGAAGGAGCAGAGCTGGTGGGAACCAGCATGGCAGCAGCCGCGCAGGCCTAAGAAGCAGATGGAGTATCCACCAGGACTGGGATGGACCGGTGCTCAGATGACTCCCCAAGAGTATGAGGATGCCGTTGCCAGTCTGTGGCAGGATGCAGATCCACAGGCCCAGAAGGTCCTTCGAGCTTGTGGCATCGAACCACCAGAGGAGGACAAGAGCGATGACCCGAGGGTCACGTTGCAGAAGTACCTTTCGGCCTACAAGTCGATCACCCAGGATCACAGGAACCGTGGAGCGCAAAGTGAGGCTGCAGGCGCGAGCTGATAAGATCAAGGCCCAATTTGAGAAGGCCCTCAAAGAATTGGCCGATGTTTCCAAGGCCATTTAAAAGGCGGAAGACAACTTGGGGAAGGTGCAGAACCAGGTACAGGAGCAGCTTAAAAATGCTGAGCCGCCAGAGGCCAAGGAAGTGCATGATCTCCAGGGCCTTTTGAAGGTTGCGGGAGTCGAGCTGTCTGCCACGCAGGAAGGAGCCTTGTCTGCCTACCTGCAAATGAGGAAGGAGGAAAGGGAACTCGACATGGACGAGGAGGATGATGAAGATCCTACGGGACACCTTGGGACCTTTGTTCCCATGACTTCCAACTCCTTCTGTGCCAACTCTGGGTCCCCGTGGACCTTTGGGCCCATGAAGCCTCGAAAGGTTCGCAGCAATCCGATCTCCCGCAATGAAGGGGAAAAAGAGGAAGATTGAGACATAGGGCAGGGGGCCCTGCTAGGATGGTGGATGCCATGGTGCCGTCCTGAATGGGTCCCCCATGTAGGCCCTCTTCCTCAGCCATGGAAAATTTTG
This sequence comes from Symbiodinium sp. CCMP2592, assembly GCA_905221615.1. Taxonomy (NCBI): domain Eukaryota; class Dinophyceae; order Suessiales; family Symbiodiniaceae; genus Symbiodinium; species Symbiodinium sp. CCMP2592. The sequence goes on along the minus strand of CAJNDT010000048.1, from coordinate 254,899 downwards.
CGTCACAAGAGCCACAGCCCGGCGACCATTTTGGTCGACGCAGGGCCCTTTTTAAAAGACCAAAAGCTGATGACACCCAGCGCAATGGTGCATCAGCAACAGCAGTTTTGTGCTTTGTGCAGTCAGCCTACCAATAGGCTGGTGCAAACCAGCGAGGACTGGTGTGCGGCACTCTGGGTGGCGGAAAAACATGTCATCCAAAATGTGCAGCCCCTGGTCTGCTCGCCAATTTTGGAACAGTATGCAAAAAAGACGCACTACCTACGGCAGAAACCGTTTGGGTGGTGTTGTGAGTCATGCTCAACGTGGGTATGGAAACAGGCGGAAGATATGTGGACTACAGGGATAGGTAGTGGTAAGCCTATACCTGGAGTGTGGCCACAGCTTGGGGAGGCGGCTCTATCTGGGGCCTTGTATTTTCCGGTGGATTTGGAGGAGGAAATGGAAAGGGAAGCTGTGGAGGCACCCTTCCCTCCCCCCTCACCACCTGGTGGTTACCAGGCACGCCTAGAGACCCAGATGGGGTCCCAGCAACGACCTCCCACCCAGGGAGTCCCAAGCAATTTTATGAGTAAAACCCAGCCTGGTGCGCTTACCAGGGAAAGCTGGTGCCAATTATCCAGCATCCTGAAAGAAGAGCCTCAGCTGTGCATGCAAGCAAAGGAGGCCAAGCTTTTGGAATGGATTGAGACAAATGAGCACTGTCTAATCCCAGGTACACAGGCGCACAGGGTGGTTTTTCATCTGGTGGAGTGTCTGGAAACAGAGAAGAGGATACCGTCGGTATTCTCGCAGGCATTGAGGCCCTTAAAGCCTCGGCACCTGGTGTTCCCAACCAGGGAAGATCCTCAGATACCACGCCGGACAGTCAGACAGCCAGGACAAAGCCGACCAGGAAGGACTGGTGTCGCCTTTCCGACATCCTGGTTCAGGAGCCAGCTGATTGTATGCAGGCCAAATCTGTCCCACTACTGGCATGGATCGAGGAGTTTGAGAACACCTTGGAGCCGGAGACTCTAGGATTCTGGGTTGCAAGCCGTATCCCAGAATGCTTGGAAGCAAACGAAGAGGACACCATAGGCATTTTGGCCTGCATTGAAGACCTCAAAATGCAGGTTAACAGCAAGCCCAACCAAGGCACATGCACCATCCTGCAGGCCAACGTCACTCAGTACAGGTCAGAGGTCCGGCAATGGCTGGTGTCCAACCAGTGTCATGTTGCCTGCCTTCAGGAGACACACGTTGACCACGGCAAACAAGAAGGCCTGGTTGCAGGCCTGGCAGCCGTCTCCTTGGACTCTTGGCCGTACCCGGCTGAGGCCACCCAAGGAGGCACCACAGGAGGCCTTGTAACTGTTGCGCAAAGGCATCGGCAAACTAGGCACCTGCACACCATTGGAGAACAAGGCAAAGGTTGCGTTCTCATTGGTATCAGGTTTCAGGGATGGGAGCTTGCTGTTGGTAACGTGTACCTTGAGTCCGGCAAAGGACCGGGTGGTGGAGTCAACCCACAAATCCTGGCCGAGCTGGCTGTTACTGTGCAAGAACTCCGCATTCCTTGGATCTTAACTGGAGACTGGAATGTCACGCCAGAAGAACTTGTCTCGGCAGGTGTGCTGAGCATGCTTAAAGGAAAGCTGGTGCAACCAGCGGAAGAGACCACCACACAAGGGTCTCACATTGATTATGCCATAGCCTCTGCAGAGATTGCCAGCTGCATCCTAGCTGAAGTAAACTGGGAAGTGCCTTTCAAGCCGCACGCTGCGATCACCTACACGCATCCATCATGCGTGCGTGAATGGGTTTTATTTTCCGCCGAAAGTGTAGACAAAGTTTGTCGAAAAAGGAAAACAGTGTTTTCACTTGTGTGTGAGTGACACTAGACAAACTTTGCCGTGCAGCTTTCGGCTTGGAGTTGGATCTGTGATCCAAAAAGTTTTTGTAGAGTAGCTTGTAGTGCTCCACAGCAGTGGGGGTCGTCAGCGACGTCCTTCCACTCCCCTTTATATAACTGTCAGTGGCAGTTATGGTAGACCAAGCAGCCCGCAATTACGCGGCTGAGTCGCCAGAGGCGCCGTACCCTAGAAGGGACGGTCGAGAAAATCAGTTGGCAGCGCCACAATGCCTGCAACGCGTGCGACAGTGTCGCTCCTGCCTCCGTTTTTTGCAGTGCAATCCAATTTTTGTGTTTGAGCAGGCCATGCGTGAAGAAATGGCTCAACAGGAGATAAGTTATCTCCTCTGGGCCATTAGCTGTGCCATGCGGGTAGACCCCGCGGTCGTCAGCGACGACCACGAATCCCTGAATCGAGCAGGGGAAGGGGAGTCCAAAGTTTGGCCTCCCTTTTACCCTTTTGCGCAGATGCAAGGGGAACAACCGGACACCTCAGGCAGCGCCTACCCGATGCACCGGTATACGATGTCGCAGCGCGACGTGCCTATGCGGCCAGCGGCCACGCCTGGCTGGCCGTATACCGGCCTTTTTGACTGGCCCCCCAGCGGGGAGGAGGATAATGTCCCCAAACTCCAGTGGAGACTTAATTGGGTGGACGCCCTAGAGGGCCACGTGGCCACTAAGGTGGAAGCCAGCGGCTTCCATTGGCACCCAGAGGGTAAGGGCAAAGGCAAGGGTGGTTGGGTCAAGCTTCTCCCTTCGGAGAAGAAAAAGAAGAAGACTCACAAAGCTGCCAGCGGCAGCACTGACCCCACCGCCTCGTCCAGCACAGCTCTGCCGACAGCGTCGGCATCAGCCTCGGACCCTCCCTTGCCGCCGCCAGCGGCCGCTCCTGCTAAGCCCGCTTCGGCCACAACAGGCAGCCCGCCCGCAGCCGAAGCTGCCGACGTCGCTCCGCCAGAGGCGGAGCCTGCCATTGAAGTTATCGACACTGACAGTGATCAGAACTCGGGAGATTCCGAGGTATCCCTGGCTAGCAGCCAGGCCGCAACGGCAGTGCCGTTCGCGCCCAACGCGAACACTGTGGTCGTGTCCAGACCGCAGCGTCGCAATCGCCAGCGAGGCTGGCAGTTCCAGCCTGGGGAGGACCCCCAAAATAACGATTGGCGTAACCTCGGGTCAGCGACCGACAACAGGTACCCCGGCCTTCGTGCGTTAGTTACGCACGCTAGGAGAGTCTCTCCACAGTTGCACGTCACAGACGTGCATGAATGGCCCTATTGGGCAGCCCCCAACTCAGAGAGATGGGAGAGGTACCCGGAGAGGCGAGGCGACCTCATGTGTTGCATGCCCTGCGCGCAGCAGGGCTGCATCTCCCAGGGTATGGCGATTTGTGGGCGGCACTGCTCAGTGGGCAGGAGCCCCCACAATCATCACGAATGCGACAACTGCTACCGCGGCAGTCGGGGTCAGCGACCCCGAAACCGCGGCGTCAGGGGCGGCCGCCGTTAGGCTTTGAGTGCAGCGCGTAGCTGCTGGCTTCTCAGCGAGTCGCCCCCCTCTTTTTGGTGCAGTGCACCTCTTTTTGGTTCACCGCCGACAGCTCGGCAGCCTCTGCAGGGCGGGCGTCTCCGAGGTTTTTGGAACCTCGCCCACAGCGGCGGGCCGACGGCATGCTTTGAAGGGCGGCAAAAGATCGCCGCTAGTCTTTCTCAGTCGTGTGTCACGCGAGCCTGGTAGGTCTCCTCAGCTGAGTCAGCTTTTTAAACCGTGTCGGTTTTCAAGCAGTGCTTCTTTTCCGCAGCCTTTTTCAGCTTAGTAAGTCGCCCCCCCCGTGCCTACAGCAACCCTGCTTTCAGCGGAAGCCTCTGTCTGCCATCAGCGATGGCAAACCCGACAAACGAGCAGATGCTGCAGGCGCTCAGCGCAGTGCCGGAGGCCCAGAGGGCCGCCATCTACGAGGCCGCCGTCTCCCTATCAGAGATAGGGGACGTGGTGGTGAATGCGGCAGAGGCAGCGGAACTCGCTGGCTGGACCAAGCCCGCCAGTGGCGGCACCGAGGCCAATGCAGTCGCGCTTCAGCGACTTCTGCTCGGCTACGAGCCCCCAGTGGTGCCGGCGAACACCGAGCCGCCAGTGGCGGCCCGTGGTGTTTCCTCCGACGGCCACCACAGCGCGGTGGCAAGCTTGCCTCCTACGACGGCCGCAGCGCCGGCCTCGCAACACCGCTCCCCGACCAGCCCCGCTGAGGCAGCCGGCTCGGGCATCAAAGAAGAACCGCTTCCAGCGGAAGCTCCCTCGGCAGCGCCGGAGGATATGGATGTGGAGGAGCCCAGCGGGCGGCGGGAAGAAACCGAAGATGACCAAGGCTCCCGCTCGGAAGAGTCGGAGTCGGAGAGCGACTCCCCGCCACCGCCAGCGCAGCCACACCCTCCCCTTGAGGGCAAGGTGGCACGCAAGTCCTCCAGTCCGGCAGTGCCGGCAGCCGACAGAAATCAGGCGCCAGCGGCGCCCCCGAAGGCCGCAGCCCCACGCCAAAACAAGCGGCCTCCCCCGCCGCCAGTGGCGCGTCGTGGGGAGAGCTCTCGCCCGCGTCCCTGCCAGCAGCCCCCGCGCAACAACCCCGCTGGCGTCGCTGGGACCCGGGCCAGCGGCCCGGCAACAGACGACAATACTGATCGAGACGATCAGGAAGCTCGCCCGCCAGCGGCGGAGCGTCCCCGAGCGGGGGAGATACAGCGAGTCTTCGCATGTTCAGTCTGCGACAACATGCAGATGAACATCTGGAGCGATCCGTCGTCGGAATTCGTGTGCAGTGCATGCGGAGAGCTCCACCCCTTCGTGGCTGCAGTGCATGCCTATGATCAGCCCAGCGCCAGTGGCGCTGTGGGACAGTTTTCCCACGAACGTCGCAGCAAGGCCTGGCAGTGTCCAGAATGCGGCGTGATGCATTGCACACGCTGCGCGAAAAACTACTCTTGCCCAGGCACTGTCCCGCGGACAGACGGCAAGCTCGAGTACAGGGGCGAGCGCCGCCCTACTAGGGGGCCGCCCGAGTCCCTTCGGCTGACCTTGCAGCGCGAGGCAGCCGAAGCCCGTGAGCGCGAGCACCGCGAACGGGAAGCCCGCCGCAGAGACGGCAAGGGCAAAGGCAAAGGCAAGGACCAGAGGTCCCGCCGTGACGACGAGGACCGGGACCAGTGGTCCCGTGGTCGCTGGTCTTGGGACCACTGGAACCACCGCGAATGGTAGATACGCCAGCGGCGTTATCCAGTGCACCCCGAACAGTGTTCGGACAAAATTTTTGAAGGGCCAGTGGCCCTTCCGTCTGCGCCCGTTTCACACAGGTGCAGAGCACAGTAGTGCCGGCACAGTCCGGCCACAAGAGCCTTCGCTGCTCACCGGCCTGTCTGCGGATCGCAGAAGGCAGGTGCAGCGCACCTCGACAACCGGGCCCCGCCCAGAAACTCGCACCGCGAGCTTGAAAAAAGAACACCGCAGGTTGCGTGTGCACACAGACCTTGTAGGGCTGCAGCTTCTTTTGCCTAGTAGGTTTCTTTTGCCTAGTAGGTCTTCACGCAGTTGCCCGAGACCTGGTAGGTCCTCAGGAGGTAGCTCTAGGTGCAGTGCCACCAGCAGGGCCTCAAGTCTTCAGTTTGTGATTGCCGCAGCCTTTTAAGCCTCACTCTTCCCAGCTCTCTTTTCCTCCTCTCCTCCCCCAGGACTGTCCGGGGAGGGTGCGGGTCGCAGCGCGTCGCTTCAGTAGAGCTTTCCAGAGTGAGTGCACTTGAGTTCGTGTGCTGGTAGCCCTTTCCTGAAAGCCGCCTGGACAACAGCCGTTGGCTTGAGCAGTGCTCCTCTTCCTTGTGTCAAGGATGCTGCCCAGGGGCAGCGCCCCGGAGGGCGACTTCAACGACCAGGTTAGTAACCTCTGATCGTCCATACCACGCCGAGCTGGCGCTCGTCAGCCGTGGGAATCAGCTTCATGGTTTGCGCGTAATGCAAGCTGGCCCTGGGAGCTGTCAGTGACTCGCCCCGCCTCCGTGGGCCCCGTGCCAGTGTTGCACGAGTCAAGCCTGATGCTCAAGCGGAAAGCTTCCGCTAGCACCCAGCCGCTAGTAGCGGAAGACACGGCCTTCGCACTTAAGGTCTGCTCACGTCGTACAGCGTACGAAGGCGACCGCCGCGACAGCGCAGTTTTCAAACTGACGGCCTTGGTAAAAGCCTGGCCAGAGGCCTTCGAGATCGTCTCACAGTGTGCCGACGAGGCCGGTTGCGTCGACCTGGACGAGCTCGACTTCAGCATCGAGGCAGCGCTCAGCTACAAGGCCACCAATGCAGTGGTTCGCCGCCTCAACTCTCTCAGCAATTTTGTCCAGTGGGCAAACTCCCAAGACCCGGTGGTGGTGCCCTTCCCAGTGTCCGAGCGTGCCACTTGGCGCTACATCCAGTGGATGATGAGAAATGGGAAAGGGGCTAGCAGCCCCTCGAGCCTGATTCAGAGTCTGAACTGGTGCTCGGGAGTCTTCGGTCTGTCCTTCGAGTCGGAGGTGACCAGCTCCCGTATCGTGGGCCTTTGTAAGAGCACGGAAGCCAGCGCGCCTCCGCCGAAACGGGCCCCCGCCCTCAAGGCCTCAGAGGTGGCCACCCTTGAGCGCATCGCGCTGTCTGGCTCTGTGTACGACAGTGTCGTGTCTGGGGGCTTGTTGTTCATGCTCTTCGCATGCGCCCGCGCCAGTGACGCGGCCCGAGTTGCCTCTTTCTCAGTCGAGCTCGCAGAGGACCCCTGCGCCACAGTGTGGATGCAGGCGAACGTGCACAAAGCGAAAACCGCCGTAGGGGCTAGAAGCCGCCTACTGCTCCCGCTTGTAGCCCCGGTGGTTTTCTTCGAAGAGTCGTGGGTGAGTCAGTGGCTCGCAAATCGAGAAAAGCTGGGCCTCAGCTCCAGCGGAGAAATCCCGCTCGGGTCAGTGATCCCTGCCTTCACATCGGATGGTGATCTAGCAGATCGCCCGATGAACTCTCAAGAAATAACCTCCTGGCTGCGCAGCGCGCTGTCGAACGCCGGCTGTGAAGACGCAGAGCGCCTTAGCAGTCACAGTCTCAAAGCGACGTGCCTCACATGGGCCTCGCAGGCTGGCGTCAACCTGGATCTGCGTAGGCTCCTCGCCCACCATGTCCACGACAGTGCTCGGAGCACTGAGACGTACAGCCGTAACGTGCTCATCCCCGCAGCGCGGGCTCTGGAGGAAGTTCTCATTGCCATCAGAGATGGCGACTTCCTTCCCGACCAGCCGCTCGGGAAACAGTTCGCGCTGCCTAGCAGCCAGCTTAACCTGAGGCGAGAGAACCTTAGCAAGGTTTCTCACAGGAAAACCTCCTCTGGCTCGGCACCTCCAGTGGGGGTGGAAGCCCTGAAGGTTTCGCAACAACAGGAGCTCAGCGACACAGAAGACAGTGCCAGTGACACTGACAGAGAAGACGAGTTCGTCGCCGAGCCCGAGGTAGAGGAGCACCCTCGCCTCAGAAGGGAGGTGCAGTGCACTCTCCCAGATTGGGCCTTTTCGTGGTGTCATCTTGCCAGTGGCAAGCTCCACGCGAGCCGCGGCGAGAATGCCAAGAGGCTTCTCTGCGGTCGCTGTTTGAATGAAAAGTATAAGAGTTGCGAAGTTCGCGAACTCGCACCGGGCCGACCGCACTGCAAGACTTGCTGGAGCAGCAAGTCTTTCGATGCAGAGTGAAAAGAGAGCGAGTTCATGTGCCTGTCTGTCCTAGTAGGGTCCCGCAGTCTGCACAATGTTTGCGTCTCTCTCTCTTTGTTATCTTCTCTTGCCCTGCAGGACGATGGCGAACCTCGTCGACAGTGTCGCGGAATTCTCCAGCAGAGCTGGACAACTCCTAGGAGCCGCCGAGTCGGCGAAGCTCCTTGCGGCAGACATCCGCACTTTCGGCACGCTCGCGTACAGCGTCGCCGACCAACCCGACCGCATCAGCGATGCGAAGTTTGAAGAACTCATCAAGAAGGTCTTCGGGGCGGCAGAGCCGACCTTAGGCACCAAGGCCGCAGCGCGGCGCCTGGCCTTCGAAAGCCTCACCTTCAGTATCCAGGATCTGAAGATGAGGGTCGAGGGTGACAGCGTCACCCCCAAGAGCTTGCCCCTGCACGAGCGCGAGGAGCGCCGAGCCGCGCAAGTCGCGCGCCTCCGGGGCGTCGTCATCGAAGGTGACTACGACCCCGCGCACAGCCTCGTGGACAAGGCCGCGCTCATGCTGCAGGACGGCATCGTCCGTTACATCCCACCGTCGCAGTGCGTCAGCCGGGATGCCGAGATCGCCTCAGTGAGGCGTGACAAGGACTTCCTCTCCTTAGAGTCTGGGGAGATCACAGTAAAGAAAAAGGAGCACAGCGTGCACGTAGAGATCGGCAATGAGCTAAAGCTCACGCAGGCGCTCACGCGCAGAGGTCTCGCGCTCGACAGGGTCGGCGTCTTGGATTTCACAATTCACGAGAGACTCGTGAGACAGTTCTTCTCCGTCCTGAACCGGCCAGCGCCGCCGGGGATGGAGCGCGGCAACAGTTGGCACGTAGTACGGGCCGACAAAGAACTATGGACGCTGCTCGCGCGAGAGTGTCGCAAGGGTTGCAAACCGGACAAGGATGGTAAGAGGCCACTAGATTCTCTAGTAGAGAACATGTGGTCCGATCCGATTGTCACGCTGCACCTGCTCCCCTCGCCAGTGGCGGACAGGGGTCGCAAGGGCAAGGGCCGCAGCTCCACGCGCAGCGAAGAAGACCGCAGTCGTAGCACGACCGGCAAAGGCAAGAAAGGCGGCAAGAAAGGCCGCGGAAAGGGCAAGGGCAAGCGCCACGAGAGCGCAGACCGCTCCAGGCCGCCGAGCATGCCCAAAGAGCTTCGCCACTTGAACAGCGTTTCAAAGTCAGGCAAGCGCCTCTGCTACGGCTTCAACCTGCAGTGCGGGTGCGACCTTGAGACCTCCGGATCCCCCAAGCAGTGCGACAGGGGGTTGCATCAGTGCATGAGCTGCGGCAGCACCGACCACGGAGCCGCAGATTGCCCCAAGAATGCAGGGGCCGCCTGACTAGGCACCCCTGCCCTGAGCGCGGCAGAGCCGAAACAGCCCTCGGCCACTGGGCCTGCAGCTCCTTGCCCAGCAGCGCTGGGCCTTTCCGCCACCGCTCCACGCTCAGGGCAGAGCCCTGACCCTCCTGCCTCGGCACCGCCGCTGCACCCGCCTGCAACAAGTAAGCCAGGACGTGCCACAGCTGCGCCGTCGCCTGACGCCGCGTCCGCGGCAGACGCCGAGCCTCCAGTGCTCCTTTTGTCTGAACAGCACAGCGTGCCGGCAGACAACGCTCCGGGCGTTTCTCTCCCCGAGCCCGCTTTGCAAGCGACCCCTCGGCCGCCGCTGTTTGTGGAAGTTTTCTGCGGCCTCGGTCGCCTTAGTAAGGCAGCCATCGAGAAAGGCTTCTCGAACGTCGCCGTGGATCACAAGACCAAGGCCAGAGGCCTTAAGGTCCTTCAGCTCGACCTTTGCACGCAGTTGGGCCGCAACTTGCTGAGAGCAGTGCTCTCACACCAAGACCTGAGATGGGTCCACTGGGCCCCGCCGTGCGGCACCTTTAGCAGAGCTAGAGAGATTCCCAGGCCGGGAGCGCCGGGCCCTTTGCGCAGCGAATCGCGCCCAGCGGGCCTCAAAGGCCTCATAGGAGCCGACGCAGCACGAGTTCGCAGCGCGAACAGCCTAGTCGCTTTCATGGCACAGTGTTGCCATTCCCTGTCCCAGCGCGGCGTTTGCTGGTCCATAGAAAATCCAGCTCGTAGCCTCCTCTGGAAGATGCCCTGCCTCAGAGAGGCCTTGCAGTCAGCTCACAGAGTAGAGTTTGACGCGTGCATGTTCGGAAGCATGCGCCGCAAGCGTACCGCAATCCTCTCCAATTTGGATTGGTTCGCCGGCCTAAGCAGGGACTGCGACGGAGGCCACAAGCACCTGCCGTGGGGCAGAGCCTCGGTGGATGGTTCCACAGTGTGGTCTACCTCCCTAGAAATTAAGCGCCTACACCACTCAGCTGAGTTCGGTCTGGGTCTCCCTCGCGGCAGACCAATGCGCAGCAGCACTTCAGGCAGCGCCTTTGAGTCGCAAGCGTCTGCGGCGTCTGCGCTACGAGCCAGACTTCAGTGACAAAGTCACTCTCCAAGGCCCCGCAGCGCGATGCTTTCGAGGCTGGAAGACCCCCCAGAAGCTTCCACAGTCGTGGACTTGCTTCCCAAAAGGCTCTAGGCTCATCCAGTGGATTGAAGCCTCCCAGAAAGCCATCATCGCCATCCCGCTGCATGCAGCCTCTACACTGGGTGCGCAGAGCGCATCTGATAGATCACCCAGCCAGGGACATTGAGGCAGTGCCTCTATCCCTCAAGCGCGCCATCGCTGCCGAAGTGCACGAAGACACTGTCCTGCTGGCCAAGCGCCGCACGTTGGCATCGATGCATATATCTCGAACTTGCACAGAGTGCCAAGCCCTCGAGACCGGGGTACGTTCGTCGATTGATGCTCAGGTGAACAGCGTCACCAAGCCCAAGCAGACAGTAGCTTTAGCAAAGCTTCTGACCGAAATCGACTTCCCGGACAAGACGCTGGCCCAGCAGGTGCGGGAAGGTTTTCCCCTGCTTGGCTGGATACAACCCAGTGGGTTGTGGCCAGTGCAGATTCTGCCCCCTTCTCTAGACGAGAAGTCACTACTGGAAAACGCCCATAGCATAAGTATGCGCGGCGTTCGCAGCGCCCTGCGCCCCTCGCAGGACGGGGTCTCGGACAGGGTCTGGGAAAGCACGATAGAGGAAGGCCAGCAGGGCTGGCTTTCTTTGGAGGACTTCTCGCCAGAGCAACTGCACGAGACGATAGTATCGTCCCGCTTCGGCGTTGTGCAAAAGGGCAAAGTGCGCCCCATTGATAACTTCAAGAGCAGCTTTATCAACAGCTGCTGTGGGACCACTGAGAAGGTCCAAGTCGATAGCATCGACGAGCTCCTTGCCGTGTGCCTTGAGTGGCTGCGCCAGGGTGTCCCTGCAGAGCGGGCCCACCGCATTGTAGGCAGGACCTGGGACCTCAAGAGTGCCTACAAGCAGCTTGCAGTGCAGGCCGCACACAAGAAATTTGCGTGCATCGTCATGCTGGACCCACAGAGTGGGAAGGTGAAAATCGCCCACCTACATAGCATGCCTTTCGGCGCAGTGGCCGCCGTGCACGCTTTCCTCCGCTGCAGCGAGGCGCTGAAAGCCATCGGCCGCGAAAAGCTTGCTTTGGTCATGACAAGCTTCTTTGACGACTTCACCGTTCTTACGTGCAGCGCGCATTCGAAACTCGTCACGTTGGCAGTGTCCAACCTTTTTCACAAGCTGGGATGGCAAGTAGCAACGGAGCCTAAAAAGAACGCAGACTTCAGCGAAGTCTTTGACGTGCTAGGCGTACGAGTGGACTTGTCTAAGCAGCACCTTGGAGAAATCTCAGTGAGCAACAAGCCGACCCGTGCAGCAGAGCTGGGGTTGGTCCTCAGCGAGGCCCTCGCCCGCGGCAGCATGTCCCCCTTGGAAGCGCAGAGCCTGCGCGGCAGGCTCATCTTCGCTGAGCAGCAAGCCTGGGGTCGCAACACTCGCATGGCAGTGATCTGCGTAGGCGACGTCCTTGGGGATGGACCAGAGCAAGTCCCCCTCAGAGCAGCAATGCCAAGCCATGGCGTTCCTGCTGCAAAGAGTCGTGCACGGACCGCCCAGGACAGTGTCCATCCATGCGCGCAGGAAAGTCCACCTGTACATCGACGGGGCCTGCGAGTGGGAGACCCCGAGACTCGTGCCCAAGTGTGGCCTCGGAGCAGTGCTCATTGGAGAAGGCATCGCCTTCACCTGGGGGCTGCAGATCAGCAGCCAAGTTACAGCCCAGTGGGCCGCCAGGGCACAGAAGCAGCAGCTCGTCTACGAGTGCGAACTGTTGCCTTACTTGCTCAGCCTTCAAATGTGGGCCAAGCATATAGCAGGCAGTGACCTGTTCGTCTGGATAGACAACGACGCAGCGCGTACCTCCTTGCACAAGGCCTTCACACGCAAAGTGGAAGGCGCAGCGATAGTCTCGCAAGCGGTGGACTTCGAAGAGTCCCTGCAGTGCAGGGCTGCTTTCTTTCGAGTCCCCACGGACAGCAACATAGCTGACGGCCCCAGCAGAGACTGGTGGGAAGAGACAGAGCGGCTAGGCGCAGCGCGCCAATACCTGCCGCCCAACGCAGTGTCGTTGGCATTGTCACTCGGCGCGGACTAGATGGGGGGTGAGTAAGGCTTCGAGTGCCTCAAGGGGGGTGAACCAGTCGTTCGCCTTACCATCGACCAGCGGTCGAGTTTTGGACTGAAATGCCAGTGGCATCGTTTCGTCAGTGCCCGAAGATCGGGCCCGAACTGACCCCCCATGTCCGCTAGGAGAAAAAAGAGAGTGTTTTGCACAGGGTTCCTCTGCAGCGCAGTTAGGGTTTCCCAAACGCGCGCTAACGGAAGTTTCGTTGGAAAATAAGCATCCATCATGCGTGCGTGAATGGGTTTTATTTTCCGCCGAAAGTGTAGACAAAGTTTGTCGAAAAAGGAAAACAGTGTTTTCACTTGTGTGTGAGTGACACTAGACAAACTTTGCCGTGCAGCTTTCGGCTTGGAGTTGGATCTGTGATCCAAAAAGTTTTTGTCCCACCCACCACACCCTGTATAGTATGCGGGGTCCGGGACACCGCTTCGGCAGCAGAGCTGCCAGGAGCAGCGCTCCTATGTTTTCTCCCGCAGAGAGACGTCAGCACAGAGTGCGCTTTTGTACATAGGCCGTAGGCCGTGCAACTACAGAGTAGCAACTGGTAGCTGCAGTGACCCAGTAGGTCCTAGCATGTTTCACTGTATCTCCCCGTGGTACGGGTTATTCCCTGGTAGGGGGGGTGAACCAGTCGTTCGCCTTACCATCGACCAGCGGTCGAGTTTTGGACTGAAATGCCAGTGGCATCGTTTCGTCAGTGCCCGAAGATCGGGCCCGAACTGACCCCCCATGTCCGCTAGGAGAAAAAAGAGAGTGTTTTGCACAGGGTTCCTCTGCAGCGCAGTTAGGGTTCCCCAAACGCGCGCTAACGGAAGTTTCGTTGGAAAATAAAATCCACAAAGGAGGCGTGAGTTTGCCTGTTCCACAGGCAACCAGGTTCACACCTGAACCTGGTGAAAACCAGGAGCAACCAGACCTAAAAGAAGTCCTGGAAATCACTGCGATGTTTGAGCCGCCCAATGACCAGCCTGAGCAGGTGAAATGGGGGGCACTGGTCCACGAGCTGGAAGCTCAGACTGGTATGGACCAGCACGGCAGAAGCTGGTGTTTCCCAGTTAAAAGGGAGCCTCTGGTCCCTCCCACTGCACCCCAGAAACCCTGGAATGGGGGTAAAGTGGCGTATTGGGAGCGCATGGTGCTCTGGGTGCGCCAAAAACAGGACAGACCCCTCAAGCCGTCGCAGTTTAAAGTTTTCAAGCGCCAGTTGGGCCAAATGCACCAGTTTTGGGACCCTGACAGCCCAGACAAACCTGGTGCAATCCAGGCCATGCTTGAAGCCTACATGATTGGACATGACACTGACGTCCAAGTTGTCCAAACGGTACTTCAGAAAGCTAAGGCTGAAGCCCAAGACTGGAGACAGCAACGGAAACAACAGTACCAAACCTGGTTGGAAAGTGCTTGTGAAGGGGGCCTTCGTGGCCTTTACAAGGCACTGAAATCACCGGAAAACGTCCAGGCGAGGCCCTACCGCGAACAGAGTGGGGAACTGCGGCCGCATCTTCGCCGTAAAGACTGGAAGCTGGTGTGGCAACCCAGGCCAGGAAACCAGCCCCAACAAGATCCAGTCTTTGACCAGCTCAAGGCTGGTGCTCTCCGCCAACTGGAGCAAATAGGACCTCTAAAACAGGAGGAGGTCGCTGCAGTGCTGAGCAGGATAGCCAAGAAGGCTGTCGGGCCAGACGGCATTTCGGCCCAGATGTTCAGAGCCCTAACCAGGTGGCCCTGGTGACAAGGGCATTCAGAGACTGGGAACAGAGTGGCTGCATGCCTGAAACAGTGACTATGACACTCGTCGCCCTGCTGGCCAAGAAAGAGACGGAAGAGCGCCCGATAGGGCTCTCGTCGTATGCTTACCGTGCCTGGTGTAAAACCAGGTATCATCTTTATGATGAATGGTCGAAGCAGTACAAGGCCACAGCACCATGGGACAGAGCGGTCAAAGGCCTCTCTTCCCTTGAGGTCGCAGTCACGCGGGTCCTCAAAGGGGAAATGTACCGCCAGAGTGGGAAAACTGGCATTACGCTCCTTCTTGACCTTCGTGGCTTTTACGAAAATGTGTCACACGTAGCGCTGGTCAAGGCAGCTTTCAAACACAAATACCCATTGCTTCTCCTGCACGGTGCAATGCAGGTGTATCGCAGTAAAAGGCACCTGTGCGCCGAAAATATGATCAGTGCGCCAATTGTGGCCACGAAGGGAATCATTGCGGGATGTCCATTGGCGCCTGGGCTGTCAAAGTTGATAATGCATGAAGTGGTGGAACCCATTTGGAAAGGGCCACCGAAATGCCATGTCGACTTGTACATCGACGACACTGGCTTTGACATAGCCAATCAGGACGCCAAGGTATGTGCCAAACAAGCATACCTGGTGTGGACCAGGGTAAAGAAGCAATTGGACAGAGCGAAACTCCCGCTCAGTGCAGCAAAAAGTGCCTGGGTGTGCTCTAACCCAAGGGCAGAAAAGGCTCTAAAAAAGCTCCTGAAGGCAGATGACCCGCAGGTCAAGCCCTTAGCCAAGGACCTAGGCATTGACAGTGCAGGAGGTAGGCGCAGACGCGTCACCACACACAAGGCCAGGTTCACAAAAGGCATTAAGAGGCAGCGCCGCCTGGGGCAGCTTGCGCCGCCACAGAAGGCGCACACGACTGCAAACAAGCAGGGAGTTTTTGGGGTTGCCCTGTATGGGCACGTCGCTCTTGGCCTTGCACCAAAACGCCTCAAATGGGTCCGCCATCAGCACGCCAGCGTGCTAGGTAGGATGAGCCTGGGATCCACAGAGGCGGTGATTGAACAAGCCACCAACAAGCACGAAGACCCCACATACACGATCATTAACCAGCACTTTCGCTTCCTGCACAAGCTGCTGGTGGAGTGGAACCAAACGCCGTTCCAAGAACTGGAACAAACCTTCCAGTACTGGATTCGGAAAATCAAGCACCACAAGGAGCCGTGGCGCGTGGTGGCTGGCCCTTTTGGGGCTGCGGCGTGCTACCTTAAAGCCCTTGGTTGGGAGGCCCACTCCCTCACGGAATGGAAGGCTGGCCAAGAAACCTTTCATATCCTAGATAGGGCTAGCGTACACCGGCTCAGTGCGGAGCTGAAGCGCACTTGTGACCACTGGCGTTGGCAGGCCTTGTCTCAAGGGGAGAAAAGTGAAAGCCTTAAAGATGGCATCGAGTGGCACGCCCCGCGCAAAGTGCTCAAAAAGAGCCCCAGCAAGCTCCATCGCAATGCCCTAGTGGCTGTGTGGCAAGGAGCCATACGGCACGGCAAAGGGGCAGTGTGCGCCCGATGCAACAAGGAGGCTACCTTGAGCCACGTCTTGTGGGAGTGTACCTGGTGGGAAAACCAGGCCACAGAACCCGAAGATTTCCCGCGGCTCCGGGAACAATACCCTGACCCCAGCCTCTGGTTGCGAGGCCTGGGACCACCGCAACCCAGACCAGCCACATATGAGCAACAGGTCAGGGTGGAAGGCGTCTTCACCCAGCTGCAAGTTGAAGACCCGTCTATCCTTTACGCCACTGACGGTAGCCCTGGTGCATCCCAGGATACGCGCTTTCAGGTGCTAACCTGGGGGGCCATTGCTTTTAGGAAGCATGCCCATGGGATAGAGGTTGTAGGTAAAGCTACAGGCCCGGTAGAGGGTCAGCAAACAGTCTTTAGGGCAGAATCCTCTGCCCTTCTGTTTCTCGCCCAGAAGACAAAAGGGCTGATCGATATCACTTTGGACTGCCAAGGGGTGCCAAAGTGCCTACGCAGGGCACCAGGCTGGAAATCTGAGGACATTTTCCAGGAGCTGCGCCATCAAAAGGACCGCTTGAGCCTCACTTGGGTAAATTCCCACCTCTCCCAGGAGGCGTTCCAGGCCAAATTTGGGCAAGAAAACTGGTGGCGCTGGGAAGCAAACCAGGCGGTCGACAAGCTGGTGCAAGAAGCAGCAAACCAGCGCAGAGACCTCAACTGGGAGCAACAAGTGCTCATCAAAGATGAGGTCGTGGGCCGCATCAATACTTTCCTGGCAAACAGAGTGCAGGAACTTTTCCAGTATGGTACTGGTGAAGGACCCCAGGTAGTCTTCCCTGAAACACCTGGTGACGAAAACCAGGAAAAGCCACCCTCCAAGAAAAAGCCAGGGCCCAAAATCAAGACCAACTTCCAAACCAAAGGGAGGAAAAAGACAACTGGTGACAAACCAGTTCAGCCAAGCCAGAGTGAAGGCCCCAACAAAAGGCAGCAGCTGGAAGCGCTTCTAGCTGGACATGGACCAGACTTGGGGCACGAGTGGCGCGAAGGTCACCGTAGCAGGGACAACCTGTGTGTCAACTGCACCCGCTGTGGGCACTTCATTGAACAAGTTGAAGCAAAGGCTATCTTTGCAAAGAAAATAGGCCACACGTGCAAGTGGATGGAGCCCTCGGCTCCACACATGGGAGAGCACCCGTCGCACAAGATGGTTAATGCAGGGCGAAGGTGGCTCTGCTGCAGGTGTGGTGCCAGGCAATGGATTGGAAGCCAAGAGCTCTACCAGAGCTTGGGCAAACAGTGCAAGCAGGTGTACACGGGTAAGGACCCGGAAATTTTGCAGTGCATTCAGAAGTTTGCTCCGCAAACATCGGGGTTTTTCAAGGCCCAGCCAGCCTCTAAACCCGACAGCCAACCAGAAGCAGGGGACAGGAAAAAGCAAGACAGCTGTGGGGGAAGCAGGGTTGTGCCTAGGACTGCAGAGGGTGATGGTGATGTGACTGGTGATGCTACTGGTGTTGGTGCATTTGTTAACCAAGCCTCCAGTAGCAAAGAGAAACCAAAAACCAAGGGTGCCCAAACCCGTGCAGTTAGCCAGCCTGTAAAGCGGGCCAACAAGCAAGCCCCAGGAAAGGCCCTCTCCCAACCTAAGCCTTCAGGCCCACCTGAACAACCTTTCCAGGCTCAGTCCCGCCAAACTCTGGTGTATGGCCCCAAAGCAAAGCCCAAGCCAAAATCTGGTCTAACCAGGCCCCAGAGTGAGGACCCCAAACAGACCAAATTGAAATTCTGAATGCAAGTTTGGCTCAGAGCTGGGGAATCGTCCAGCGGGAAATCGCCATGGGAAAAGAAGATCCTGGTGAGGGCCAGGAACCAAAGCCTGGGGACACCCAGGACACCCACCCTGGTGAAGACCAGGATGAGCAAGCTGGTGGAAACCAGGAAGCTGAAGAAGCTGGTGGCCAACCAGCGGAAGCGCCCAGCAGCTCCTGGGAGAGACCTTCCAGCTCCTGGGAGCGCCCGGGTAACACCCCGGCAAGGCAACCCTTGTCGGACTACAAGAAGTGGTGTAACCGCAACAGGCCTGGGAAAAAGGAAAGGATGGCAGGAAAGGTAACCAGGGGGGTGCCACCCCCACCAGGTGTGAACCTGCCCTCCAAGGGCAAAGATAAAGGAAAAGCCAAAGGAAAAGAAAAAGGGAAAGAGAAAGGCCCAGGCAAAGGCAAAGAAAAAGGGCCAGCAAAAGGAGAGGGCAAGACCCAGGTGCCGCCGAAGCCGCCACCGGCCAGAAAGCGCCCGGCGGCAGCAATGGAAGCGGCTACGCCAGGCCCGGCGGAAGCCGCTGAGTACTCGTACTACAGTACAGAGTCGGAACCACCTGTGGCTCCCAAACCCCAGCCCACGGCGAGCTTCCTTGAGACAATCAGGGAAGGGGCCAGGGCACGTCAAGGGCGCACCACCACGGCGCCGGGCGGCCCAGCTGGTGAACCCAGCTCCTCTTCATCCTCCAGCTCGCCCAAGCACAAGGAGGAGCAACAGAGCGAACCTGGTGAAGACCAGGATGAGGAGGAGAGCCCAGAAGGGCAGGTGGATAGGCTGGCCGGGGAGGCACTTAGCCCAACAGAGCCGGCGTGGTCCCCGCAAGAGGCCCCACCCACCGTACCTGGTGAAAACCAGGCAGCAAAGCAAGAAGAGCCGGAGCCTGAAAGTGCGGCCCTCGAACCTGGTGTGAACCAGGCAGCAGTAAAGGAGGAGAAGAAAGACTCTGAAAGCCTTGAGGAGGCAAGCCCACCAGCTCCGGTGGGTACCCCGGAAGGGAGCAGCTCAGAAGAGCCAAGGAGGAACCGGGAGCTTCCCCCGGGGCCAGGCATTACCGGTCCAGACCCGGACTATGCCCAAACGATGAAATTTTTCATCTCCATGAAAAAGAACGTGAAACCATGCCACAGCCGCTATGCTGAGGCATGCGAAGTTGAATACTTCAGCACAGAGGCCTCAGGGGTAACCAGGCTCAGCCTGGTGATAGTTGGCCTCGGTGGCTCACGAGTGGTCACGTTCACACCCCACAAACCGGGGGTAGTATGGAAACTGTCGGTATACCCCCAAGACCAAGAAGTCTTGGTGTGCAGGGTCACGGGGGCCATGACTCCAGGCCTCGCGAAGCAAGCTGGTGTTCACCAGCTCTGCGAAAGAGGTCCTGGTGCAGACCAGGAGCCCAAATGGGTCACCCTCATTGAGATGGAGGCGGTGCACCCAGTACCGGCACAGCTCAGCACCTTTCAAGCCTTCCAGGCCTGCTTCACGGTGGCCCTCCTGGCGAAGATCCTCCTGGTGAAGGACATAGGGAAGGCCAATATGGGCCTGAGGTTCACACAACCAGGACAGGCTGTACCGGAAATGGTGATGCTGGACGTATTGGGGTGGGTCCCTTACCCTGAGGGAACCCGACCCCAATGGCCAAACGTCCAGCGCCTCACGGGGTTCTGGAAATCCATCGATGATCCCTTGAAGGCTGAGCTCAAGCTGACAGTGATAAAGCATCACACGTCGCTTGAGAGCACCACGGTTGCTCTCAAAGAGCTGGCGAAGACCAAGCTCTCTAAGACGGACTTTGAGTCCCTCATGAAAGTGCTGGTGGATACCAGCGTTTTGGCGGTAACGCCGGAGGGACTGTTGGGCCAACCCCTCCTCCCGGACGAGTACCGGCACGACTTGGTACGGGGAAAAACCTGGCTTATCCTCCCCTTTCCGTAGGGACTGAGAGCTCAGGCTAAGGCCTGGACAACTCCAAACTGGTGCTACCAGTACCAGCCCTGCTGGTGAAAACCAGGCAACTGGTGCTAGTAGCAACCAGCCCAGCTGGTGTCTGGGCCAAAGAGCTCCAGCTGTAGGGCCAAACCAGTCACCACAACCTACAGAACTGGTGTCAGTAGTAACCAGCCCTGCTGGTGTGCCTGTTTCACCCCAAACCGCCGGCCGATGGCCTGGCAGCGACTTGTTCGCCCACGACGAGAAAAGTTTGCTCCTTTTAGGTGTGCCCTTGAGTACCGACATGCTTGTTTTGCGCATGAGAAACGGTTTCATCCTTTTTGCCTTGAACTGTTTTGTTTTGGAAGCTTGAACAGTCATTTGCATGGCGAACACATGTTTTAGCATGTTTGCACTTGTCTTGAAGACCATGATGAGCGCTTACAGCACTAGAGATGCTTTTGGGCATCCTTGAAGAAGTGCGTGTTGCTCTGACTGCACTGTTGCTGTTTTCCGCCGACCCTCGCTTCGCTCGTGCCGGTGGGAACAGGCCAAGGGACAGAGTGGCTGTGCACTGCTGTTTGAGTGAGTACAGAAGTCCTGAGAAGTGTTAGGACAGTTGCATGTCATTCCTCCTTTGTTTAGCAAAGTTGAGACGGAATTTGCTGCGCGAGACTCCGCAAGAGACCTTGCTGAACACTTCGGTGTTTGGCTCAAGCGTGGAGTGAAAAGAGACTTGCTCTGCGTTTTTCACACAGATGCTTTACCTTTTGAACGAGAGTCACTTCCCCACGAATGGACGTGACATGCAACGCCTGCTAGACAGTTGGCCGTCCGATGAGGCGTCCGGCTCTACCTGGTGATTTCCGCTCACCCCGATCGTGACAGACGACATACGTCGTTATGTCTTATTTTGGCCTTCGGTCCATTGCTGGAGCAACACGGAACTACGCGACGGGCAGGTGATCGCGGCGTCCGAACCAGATCACCGAGTTTGCAGCCCGAAGGACGCGAGAGCATACGGATGAGAGGATGGCCACATCTCACTCCTTGGCCTTTCGTGTATGTGGGGCTCTGACGACCCATCTGGATGTTGGCCGCTTCTGGCTGACTTTGAGCGGGATCGGCTTCGATGGCGTTTCAGCGGTCATTTGCGCCGGCCTACGCGGAATACGGGAAAGGGCGGTGCTGCACGGTGCCCTTTTGCTTGCTGGACTTGACCGCACACCCTATCTGTACTGCTATGGGCTATCCGTAAGGTCTTGCACGCCGTGGATCGCGGACGACCCCAGAGGCAGGCCGTAGGACGCCTTTCTTGCTGAGTCAGGCTCGAGGTGGATGCAGGTCGGCATGCGTTGAATGCGTCTCAGGATGCTGGACGCGAGCCAGGACACGGGGGACGTGGGCCGGGACGCGGCCAGGGAAGCAGTGCTTGCTTGATGCAGGGACATGGTGTGGGACGGGTAGGGCCGTTTGGGATGCATGTCCGCGTGACCGGGCATTATAGTGGGGTCACGTTCTCCTGACGGGCAGGGCGTTTTGACATTCGCGTGACAGGTAGGGGCATTTGGGGTGCATGTTCTCGTGGCGGGCAGAGACCGTTTGGGTGCACACTCACCTGTCGGGGTGCCCGTTTGTGTGATGGGCAGGGGCGTTTAAAGGTGCACGTTTGCGCGACGTGGCGTTTGGGTGCACGTTCGTGTGACGGGGCGTTTGCGG
Source organism: Symbiodinium sp. CCMP2592 (assembly GCA_905221615.1). Lineage (NCBI taxonomy): Eukaryota > Dinophyceae > Suessiales > Symbiodiniaceae > Symbiodinium > Symbiodinium sp. CCMP2592. The sequence continues at coordinate 233,929 of CAJNDT010000048.1, read as the reverse complement.
CGCACGTTCGTGTGACTGGGTGTTTGGGGTGCGCGTTTGCGAGACCGGGTGCTTGGAACACGCGTTTGGGTCACAGGGCATCAACCAAGGGCGGGGAACACCGGCAGTGATACCGAATGCAGTAGACGCAAGCAAGACAGGTAGGAGGCATAGCGCCATTCGGACGGAATCTATCAAGGTCGAGCTTGCAAACTCCGACCCCACCAGGCCGCACTACGGCCCAAAAGATTTTGCATGGACTTTGCGCGCACTTTCGGGCGTTTCAAAAGCCAGCCCTGAGCCTCCTAGGCCGCGTTTTGGAGCGAGTTCCGGCCGGAACCGGGAAGAAGGACTTACACCATCAACACAACAGCCAGAGACTACACTGCAACATAGCGCAGTTCTGAAACATGGATATAAGAGAGAGACATGTCAAACAACACAACAAAGCGCTGTTTCAGTGCACGATCGTGATGGAACTGAACGGTTAGTGCCGATTAAGTCTGCACGTCGCAGCACGGTTTTTGGCTTTAAACATTTCTATGGCGCGACTTCTTAACCAGCGGCATCCTCTCGTCGTTGCCATTCTTCCCTGCTTGCCACGAATTTGACCAGCGGCCTTCTCGTTAGGATTTCTGTTGTTTGGAACAGAAAACCGACCCACTCTCCAACTTGTACTAGAAGACCTCTGATAATACCGCTTTGAGCTCCTTTGTAATTCTGGATCTCTTTTGGTTTTTTGCCAAGAAAGGTCAAAAATTACCGCGTAAGAAAGCCTAGTTTAGAAGCATCGAGATGACTTCAACTTGGCGCTCTACTTCGAACTAGGAGAGTTCGTTCATTCAACGTCCGAGGCACGAATTTTTGACCAGCGGTCTCTTAGATGCGTAGAGGTTGTGCCTGGCGGCATTGGCCTCCTGCAGGTATGCTGCGGACAGAATGAGAAAATATGCTGCCGCCACTTGTGCTCAAGATGTGCCTATAGTTGCAAGGAGATTCGGGCTCGTAAAGGCAAAGTTTTGTTGTGTATGCACGCAATGCTTTGGCTGCTCGTCCTATCTTTGCCAGCTTTGCAAGGCGTTCTGTGTTTCCCATGTTTTGCCATGTGTGCTTTAAGATGACGTTCAAACACGCCAGGTGCCTCACCTGTGGACGTCGAAGGCATGGATGATGCGCACTGGGTGTGTCAGACTTGCTCAGATTCTGTCAGGCCAAGATTGGTGGGTGGCATATGGGTTCGCGCCTTAAAAGTACAGCAGAAGCTGCGCCGGGAGGTTGTTTGCAACAAAAACACGCCAGGTCTTGCGCACTTGAAGCTGATGGCTGCATCAGCAGTACGAATTATCCGCACATCTATCCCAAGGGGGATGCGTGCAAGATCGAGCTGGCACCCGACAACAGGACCTGTTCGTGCTGACACCTTTGCGTGATGCACGTGGCAGTTAATGCTTTGCAGGCGAGCGATCGTGGTGACGCACTTCTCCGCAGGCCGCGATGGTCTTCATGTCAATGGCGAGCGCTACACAGGCGCTCATGGACCTGATGGAGTGGTGCCGCGAATGCCGATTCTGTGGAGCTCTGACACTTTGGCTGCATTGATTTTGGAAAGTCGCTGTAGTTCAACCGCCAAGAGGGACAGTCTCTCAGGCGCTTTTGGGGAGCACTGATGCTGAGCTACTCGATCTTTGAATGTTTGCTTTGCGATCACATTCAGTGCGCTCGTATGCGGCCACTACGCTTCGTCGTAGACATAGGTATGTAGGGCAAAGGCTTGAAGCTCGCGGAACCGCCACACCATGCCTCACACGTGGCTCTTTGATTAAGCGCCCAGGACGACTCCGAGAATGGGAAGGGCTGGAAGATTTGTCTTGGAGACGTGTCTGCAGCCACGCGGACCCTTCAGGCGGGGCAGATTTCAACTTCGACTTCAACTAAACATCATGCGTGAAACGGTGAACAGCCTGGGGTACGCGAGCTCCTGTCTTGAGGCACAGCCGTGGCTCGTGGAGTCGGGGCCGGGCCCTGAGCACCGTGGGGTCCGAAGGCTCAGTCCTTCCCTCGTCTTGTGATATTTGGGGGTTTCCGAACATAGTGGACCCTAAAAGAGCACCCAAAATCGTAGGATCCTTATTATAAGGACCCCAAGATAAGGGACGGCAATTCCCATATTGGTTCCGCAGAAACGTCGTAGACTCATCCTGGAAGACTGTCACACTGACAGAGGAGCGGCATTTGTGGCCATGTTCCTGCCAACTTCAGGTCTTGCACTGCTGAAGGCTTCTGTATCAGCAGCAGCAACTTCCCAAGCGATTACCCGGACTTCGACGCTTGCAGCATCCTTGTCGCAGAAGGGAACGTCTGGGCCATCAATGTTGTTGCCTTCAGCACGGAGTCCTTTTACGACGAGTTGATTGTCAACGGCATTGCTTATTCAGGGGCAGATGGGCCCCAAGCAATCGTGCCAGAAGGAACGATTCAGTGGTCATCTGAAGCTCGCTAAACATTGATCGGTGAATCCTGGAAGACGCGCCTTGTTTGTTTCTGGGCCAACCGCAGCTCAGGATCGGTCGGTCAACCAAGCTGGCTGGCAGATTTGCCTTCAGGCATTTGGGAAGGGAGGAAGCACACCCGATGCATGGCAGTAGATCTTGTGGAGCAGCAGCTGATGCACACGACATCCTTGCTGCAGGTGCTGCTGACATATGACGAAGCTGTGAGTTGTGGCTTTGAGCTGAATGCTTGCAATTGGCATTCGAGCAGCGAGGCCGCGGCTTTGAACATCGCAAGCCATAAGTGAACGCTGTTCTCAAATGAAAGTCACTATGTCGCTTTATATCACCATAACACTAGTACTATATGACTAAGCTGCTATATGACGATATGACTACATTCGGTTTGTTCTGTATTGCTATGTGCCCGATACCGCTCGGGTTACTTTGACCATCTTTCATAACTCATTATATACAAACCCAAGTTCAGTTTATGTATGCACTTATGCATAATCATCAGCAACAAATCCCAAGAGACATTGGTATACGATTCAATATACACATATAGCCGACGAGTTATGTGCATGCTGTGCAGCTGTACCATAAGTCAACATGTCAATCCCACATAAGCAATACACGCACGTTATCTCCAATGGTTTACATGCCTGCTCAATGTGCATGAGTAGGTCGCAGGAAATGAGGATATACGAGCAAGCTCATCATCATATTGTGACCTTATGCAGTTTGTAGGAAGCAGTCTTCGTCTTTGTGAATTCTTAGAATCCTGTTCACTCGAGGATGTCTTTACAAGACCAGTCGGAAACAACATCAAGATCCTTGTCGCACAAGCAAATTTTGTGAGCTTCGAGTACGACAGCCAACCTTCCCAAAGCAAGTCACGCACACAAGAATGATTTTGGCCGGCAGCATGACGCCGCGTTGTGTAAACTGTCAGGAAAATTAGTATCCACTATTGGTCTCCGAACATTGGGATCCTAGTAGTGATATCCTATAACATTCTGATCCTAATATTGGTATCCTAATATTGCTATGTGTTCTTACGTTACCTCATTACTATATTGCTATATCACTCTATGACTATATTTCTATGGCATTATAGGACTATTACCATATTGACTTTGTTTACTATATTACCAAAGCATCGAGGCTTGGAGGCGAAATTCTTTCCCTGGCGCGCTGGAGGGGGGCTCCCACATGCGCTTGAGTTTGGAGGCAGGCAACGCGTCCGGCGAGGCAGGGTTTTTGGGTTTGTGGTCGTGGGGTTTAGGGTTTAAGGCTTTAGGGTTTGGGGTTTCAGGGTTTAGGGTTTTAGGGTTTTTAGGGTTATAGGGTTTAGGGGATTGGGAGCATCTGGGCCCGAGCCTACACGAGGCGGTGTCGTTGCCCCTTCGGGGGTGCAGATCGGGCCGTAGGGTTTTATTTGAGCCATGGGAGACACAGATTCAGAGTCGCGTTACCTGTACGAGTGGGACAGACTTCAGAGATTGGCCTCCCAGCTTTCTCCTGGGATGCATGGGGAGGTCTTGAACTTCGTCGTTTCCCCAGTGGGTGCTGGTCATGAGGCTCAGGGTTGTTTCTGGATACGAGCTACTTGCCGACACGTGGGCAATGTTCCGGGGCAAACAACCATTGTGGTCTTGAAGTTGAGGCTGGCAGATTGGAGTGTCTTGAGGCATGTACGGGGGCCGCTTGAGGTTCTACAGGTAGTCATTGGGCAGCAAGGCAGCGACGTGATCCTGGATTGTACTGACATTCGGTCAGTTGTCCTGGGTGCTGCCCCAGTTGAGTTAGGGGAATCCATTCAGATGGCAGAGTTGTTCTGCGGGGGATTCAATGGGTTTGCGCAAGCTGCTTATGTCCTTAACAGGTGCAGCGTGCCCCTTCATACTCAGTGGTCTCTTGATGTTGATGATGACTGTGATCGCATGATTTGATGCAGGGAACCAGACACCATCTTTGTTCGCTCACCTGCAGAGTTCGAGGTGGCAGTGGCATCCGAAGATTCCAGGGTTCATCTTTCAGGGGATATTCAGCAGAACTGGTGGCTACGCGGCTTCCTGCACAAACCGGCGCAGCTTGTTGCGGCAAGCCCTCCCTGTCAACCATGGAGCGCAGCCGGCCGTGAAAGCGGTCTGGATTCCGTAGAAGGTATGCTCATGCTCAGGTTGATTGATGCGGTTGCGGCTGCACGAGTCCCGGTCGTTGTATTGGAGCAGGTTGCAAACGTTGTCAGGCATCCCCATTATGCAGTGGTCATGAGAGCATGGGCACTTGCAGGTTATGAGGTGCGCTGGCAGGATTCGCTCAATTTGCTTGATGTTTTACCATGCCAGAGGGTACGGCACATCAGTGTGTTCGTTCGTAAAGATGCGGTCCCCGAAGTCGTGGTTCACCCGGTCAGTTGGTCCATGGAGCGTCGTAGTACGCTCGGCCATGCACATGCGGTGTTTGATCTCCCAGGCCCCTTGCTTCGGGCTGCAATACCCGCTGACGAGGTGCTCGCAAAGTATATGGATCCTTGGTACGTGCCTGCTCCGGCACGGCCAGGCGCACGACCGCAGACTCCTGCTCAGTACCGCATTAAGACATCAGATGGTCAGGCAGGCACGTTCCTTGCTATGTATCAATCACAGCATCTCTTGCCTGAGAATATGATTGCCAGCAAGGGAATTTTGGGATGTCTTCTTCAGTTTCAGGGTTGCTTGAGGTTTTTCGCGGGGGCCGAAATAGCCTCATTGCACGGAGCTGTCCAACCCGTGCTGCTGGACGCGTCTTCTGAAATCCAGATGAAACTGCTTGGCAACGCAATCGCTGTGCCGCATGCGGTGGTGGGGTTGGTTTACGGTTGCCGGGTTTTAGGGCTTCAGGGGGTTCCTGACCCAGCAGATGCAGTGCACTTTGCCTGTAAGTTACGCTTGCACTCCCAAAATTCGGTGCTGCTGCCTGTCGCGTCTGATTGGATCCTGTGCTCCAGGGACCAGACAAGTTCTGTGATTCGCTCAGGCGGCGGGCTTCCGCAGGATGCCTGGTGCACACCCCCAGCGGAAGTGCTCACCTCCATCACATTGGAGGCCGGGAGATCCTTGCAAGCACTGAAGGTTCCGGTTGGGATTTTGCCGGTTGATCTGCTGAAACATGTCAATTGTGTTGCGACACCGGCTTCGGGTACGATGTTGCTTCAGCCGCTTATGCAACAGGCACAGGTGCAGGTCCTTGCTCCCATGCGACTTTCGCTTGAACATGCTGATGCGGACCGAGAAGGCTACCGACCTTGGTGCACCGTCCTTTCTCCGGGTCAGGTGTATGTGGTGTCCACTACCGGACCTAGTACATGGGCGCAGTTGCTGTGCATTGCTGAAGACATTCATGTTGCCGACTGTCACCTGAGCCTCTTTTCAATTTTCGGGATGCGCCTTGACCACTTGCATGATTTCCAGCCTTGGATGGTCGCGGTACCAGAGGATCCTGAGGTTCCGGTTTTCCCACTTGTGCATCTTGCCCTAGCGGGCGACGCGACACGCCTGTTTCGGTTGCAGGGAGGCCTTGCTGTTGTCACTGATTCGGAAGGGGCCATGAACTTGTGGTTGGGTGCCCCGTTCCACATCCTCAATGCCTTAGGATGGCGCGCTGACTTGCATGGCTATCCGCTCCGAGTTGTTGAACACATGACCATCACACTGACACCAATTCCTGGAGTGATCTCAGTCTCCGAGGAATGCCTGCAGGGCCTGTGGCGCATTTGGCTCTTCGTTGCATTGCTTCAACATTGCCAGGCAACCGCTGCCGATGAGCCAGTGATTCAGGTTGAGGTTCAGGTAGTAGCGCGCACAGTATGGATCGGCGGCCTTCCCGCTGCACTATGTGTGCAGGATCTTGAAACATGGTGGGCCCGGGCATCCCACAGATGTGAAGCGCCGCCCAACAGTCGCATTTTCTCTGGCCCATTTCCCATTGCTTTGGGCACTGAGGTCGGTGCTGTGCAGCTGCAGGAACGACGGCATGTGATGCGCAAGACTGGGCACCTTCTGCTGAGTCTGCAGCCAGAATGCATTGGTGGTGGGGCAAAAGCTGAAAACCTTAGCTGGGTTCAGACAAGGGCTGCTTCGCTTTGCTTAAGTAGTGGCCTCGACTTGGCACGCACCACCCGCTTCGTTGATCAGTTGACAAATGCAGCTGGTGCTTCCAGAATTGCCACAGTGTTGCAAGGCCCCGCCCAGGACCGCTGGAATCAGATGTTGGAACTTGCCAAACAAACCGATGTAGCTGCGCCAGCGGTGTCTGCTCACCAGGCCAAGGCAGATGGGCGCATGAAGAAGGCCGCGCAACGCCGCCGGGCTCAGGATAGGTGCTGCATCCGGGCAGCTGACGTGCAACTGGCGCCGGAGTTCTTCTTCAATGCTGACGGCTCCCCGGCCAATCTTCTTGCAGGGCTGCAGCCAGGTGCCTCCGGTGTGGTTTTGGTCAATGACAACGAAGCAGGTGAGCTACTTGGGGCATTGACGGGCATCCAGCCGGATGAACTCTGTGTGGTTGTACTGGGTCACCAGTGCCCTGATCCTGCTAAGTGTGATGGTAAGCTTTCCTTCCCGGCTTGGGCGTCCTCGGATAAGGCCCCCCTGCTGCTGGCGGGTTGCATGCACAACCTTGGTGGTCGCAAGGTCGTTACCAAGCACCATTCAGATGTGGCCATTGATCTGCCTGATGTGACGTGTTGCTCTTTCGAGGCTTACAGTGATGAGTTCGAAGTTGAGGCTTGGCAAAATCTGACGACTTCCCCAGGCAAATCTGTGCAGGAGGTGTTTCGAAAATCGGGCATCGATCGTGCTTTTGCCAACCCCTGGGGCAGGCAGTTCTTTGCAGGGGATAAACCAACTGTCCCCGCCACGGCCGAAAAAGCTGTTTTCCAAGCCAGAGTTGAGGCCAAGATCCTTCCACAGCTACTTGAGGTCAGTGGGCACAACCGCATTTACATCGTTCCCCGCAACGCGGATAGGAGTTTGCAGAATTCTTATTCCATTGTCTGGTTGGGCAGCAGTAAGGCGGAGGTGCTGAAACTTTCTCTTCAAGTCAAGTGCCAGCTTGGGATCGTGAGGTCGCGGTCCCGCTTCGGCATCCGTGTTGAAGCCGCTCACTTTGAAAAAACTTTTGTGAAGCTCCGTCCGGGACAGGCAGCCCCTGCTAAAGTTGAGGTACGGGCCTTGTATCGTGCAGGCCCGATGCCACCTGGTGCAGGTGCCGACGAAATCAGGGAATGGGCCACGAAGGCTTCCTGGCAGGTTCGTGTGATCAAAGCACTTGGAGCGAGCCATTGGCTCCTCGGTGCCGCGGTTGAACCCCCTTCGGTGTTTCCGGCATTCAACGGTCAAACCATTCTACTCACTAAGGTGCCTCAGCGTGCCCCACAGCGGCCCGTTCTGCAGTCAGGTTCCTTTAGTGCCAAGTCTTCTGCCTCCTTCGGGGCTCCGGCGAACGTAACTGAGGAAGACCCTTGGACACACTCTGACCCATGGAGTGCATATGCAGCCAAAACTAAGCCGCAAACACCTGCCGCACCTGCACATGTCATTCCCTCTGCCCCGGCTCCCAGACACCTCGGAGGTCCTACAGAGCAGCGTTTCAAGGACCAGGAGGGCCGTCTTGCGGCCCTGGAAACAGGACTGCAGAACCTTCGCCTCCAACAGGACCAGCAGCACACTGCTCTCGTTGAGCAGCAGAGGCAGGACCGCGACACGGCAGCGGCCGCCAATACGCAACTTTCAGGATCGCATTGCATTGATTGGGGCTGATTTCTCCAAACAGTTGCAACAAAGCGTTGCCTCTCTGCAGGGGGCTCAGGTACAACAGCAACAGCAGATGCAGTCGAGCCTCGATGAAATCAAGCAGTTGATGTTGTCGTGTCGCGACAGCCGTGAGGTTAGTAAAAAGGCCAAAACAACAGATGCTGAAGATGATTTCTGACTAGGCTTGCGCCTGTCAGACTGCCAGGGGTTTGGTCTGTGCCATTGCTCGAGGCCCGCGGGGGTGCCTCTCTTAATGGAATCGATCACTGGTGTTTTGCGAGATTTCTGTTACAGAGGCCAGTACGTTGCCTCTTATGCCGGACAGGTTCTGTCCCGCGGGGATTTTTGCCTGGGGTCTTTTAGTGTTCATGTGCTACGGCTGCATAAGCCTCCCGTGGCCGAGTGGCCGAGGATGGTCAACCGTGATGTTCCCGCCCTGCGGTGGCCCGGCACTCCATTTTGCTTCCACTGTCTTTTGCGATCTTTTGATCCTAACCGTGCTCGCCGGATTGGCGAGGCTGCCAATCCCGGCCCACCATTGCTCCGCAATCGTCCGGCCCGGAATTCCGTGTGCTCTTTGCCGGACTCCCAACAGCCATTGTCCCGTTACTTCCAAGCGAGATTGTCTGCTGGCACGGGTAGCCGTATTGCTTCGCCACATCTTTCAGGTTCCCCGGCGAGCCCATGTGGTAGCGGTACTCCTGCGGCCACTCCTGCTGCCACTACGTTTCGAGTTGAAGTGATTAACCCAACTTCTGTTCTGCACAAGGCCCAGCTCATTGTTGGCCGAGCTGCTGATGTATACTTCTTGTCGGAGACGGCGGCGGTGCAAACCGCGCAACACATTGTGACCCGACAGTTGAACCAGATGCAGGTGAACGCGGTCTGGAGCCCGCCTGTTGCGGCTCATGTGCACAGTGATTCATCCAGACCATCCCTTCGCGGCTGTGCCGTCGGCAGTGCTGTATGGTCTCGGTTCCCACTTCGGCCACCTTTCCATGGATTGCCTACCGAGGTAGCATCTTCGCAACGTGTTTGTGTTGCCTTCTCTCGTGTCGGCGCCCTTCACATCCGCTGTGTAGCGGTGTATGGTTGGCCCGCCAATCACAGCCAGGCGAAGGAGCGCAACGACGCTCTGATGCGTCAAGTTCTTGAGATCATTTCCGACGGCGGCCTTCCTTCTCTCATTGCTGGCGACTTTAACATCAGACCACAACAACTACCATGTTGGCCCCAGTTTCAGGCTCTAGGTTTTCAGGAGGCGCATGAGCTTTGGAGCAACAGGGGCCATGGGGAGTTGCCTGCCACTTGCAAAGGGGCTACCCGCAATGACACTGCGTTGTTGCCGCCCGTCTTGGTTCCCTTGCTTGAGCATGTTGCGGTTGATGTTCAGGGTTGTGACTTTGACGCTCATGCACCGCTGCAGCTTGATTTTCGCTTCCCGGAATGTGCGCCGTGCCGGTCTGTGTGGCGGAAGCCTCGCTGCTGGATGGAATTTCAGCCGTGTGCAGACAAAGTGCATACCGCCTACCAGGCCATGGCAGGACATCTTGATGATAGCATTGAGTCGGGCAGCACTGTTGATGATGTCGACGCTGCTTTTCAATCTTGGGCCTCACTTCTTGAGGATGCAGTTAGCCAAGCGCTGACTGAGCAGCACGTTGAGAATCCAGCCCTAGCACCGATAAAAAATCTGCCCCGTACCCACCGAGGGCGCTGTGTTTACCGTGCTATCAAGCAACAGCCCTGCCCTGCCGCTGCTAAGCGGGCTCGTCATGGCGATTTTGATCCCCCGGAAGAGGCGATCACGGTGAAGGCCCGAGCCCGTACTAAGCAGGTCCGGCGGCTCCGCTCTTTCCAGAAGTCCCTTGGGGCCGCCCAAAAAAATGGCAGTGTCTGGTCTGTGGATGTGTCGCACCAGCTTGCACAGGAGTGGGCGGCCATTTGTCGTGCCAGCGGCTATGGACAGTCTTTTCAGCACTGGCTCTTGGCCATCGAGCATTTTCAGCATTTCTTTTCTCCCGAGCCGCTTCGGGTGTTTCAGGCCCCTCCCAACGATTGGCTCCAGGAGGTTATCGATGTTGTGACACATGACTGCTGTGCGCTGACCCGTCAAGAGGCCAAATACCGCCGCGACTTGTGCCGTTATCGTAACCGGCTTGATGAAGTAATGAATCACTCTCGTAAAGGTTATTGTGCCCTGAGACCCCACCCTCGTCCTCCTTTCACTGCAATCCCGGTCTCTGAAACACAGGAGGTCCGTCTTGAGGTGCGGATAGGGCCCCACGAGGCCTGGTATCGGGTGCCTGAGCCAGCTGCTTTTGATCGGGCTCTCCCATTGTCCTGTGTGCAGGGCCTGATTATGATCTTGGCAGCACGTGAGGATGAAATCGCCGGGCCACTGTTGCATTTTCACTTTGTGTCAGGGACGGAACCTCCGGAACAGACGGTTGTACATCAAGAAACGGAGGCTAGTACGGCCCCGGCGCTCAACAGACAGTTCATGCAATTCTGGCATCCCATATGGACGCGTGATCGTGGTGTTGCTGTGGGTGCTGACGCCTGGCAGGATTTCCTTGACCACCTCCCACCGGCCCCTGCGGAGTGTCAGGTTTTGGAGCTGGATTTACTTGATCTCGATTTGTGGCGTCAACACTCCCGCAAGCTGAAAGTCCGCAGCGCTACAGGCTATTGCGGGTTCTCGAATCGCGCCCTCAAATGGTTGCCTGACGGCCCCCTCTGGCACCTTGCCAAACTCTTTGACATGTGCCGCCGCTGCGGGTTCCCCGCGCATCTTGCCAAGGCTACAGTGCACACACTGGCCAAAGTGGACTTGCCCCAGGGCATGAAGGATGGACGGCCAATCACTGTGTTCTCCAACCTTTATCGGCTGTGGTCTTCCATTTGCTCCCGGAGCCTTCTTCGTGCATGGGCAGCGTGGTTGCCGTCTGCTGTTGCTGGATCTGTTCCCGGCAGAAGTGTGCGAGATGTATCGCTGACCATACAGACTCAGGTTGAGGCTGCCATTCTGGATCAGCGGCCATTGGCAGGGATAAGCGTCGATATCATTAAGTGTTTCAACCAAATTCCACGTGCACCTTTGGCGCATTTGCTCCGCCATCTGCGAGTCCCTGAATCGGTACTTCTTGTATGGCAGGATTTTCTGTCCAAGGCGTTGCGGCATGCAGTCTTTCTTGGAGAGGTCGGTTTGCCGACGGGCAGCACAACCGGTGTCCCGGAGGGCTGTCCTTTGAGTGTGTTGTGCATGGTTGCACTGTGCTGGTACCTGGCGGCGTTGAAAAGGCCTGCTGACCTTGAGCTCCACACGTACGTCGACAACCTCTCTTGGACGGCCAATCTCCAGTCATCTCTGCAATGTGCCCTCGAGACAACGTTACGGTTCTGCCGCAGTCTGAAACTGCCGATCGATTGGACCAAGAGTTTCGCATGGGCTACGGCCAATAAGTTGCGACGGTGGCTTCTGCATGATGCACAGGCTTCTCTGCCTGCTGATGCTGCCCTTAAGGTTGTTGCCGGGGCTAAGGATTTGGGGATTCAGTTTCGCTTTCAGGCTAAGGGCCAGGCGGGTTCTGTTGCCAAGCGCCTTGACGAAGGCCGCCGGCGGCTGACTGCACTCCAAGGTCTGTGCCGCCCTCTTCTGAACAAGGCTCGGCTCATTCAGACATCAGTATGGCCAGCGGCACTGTATGGGATGGAAGGCTCCTTTGTCTCGGAATCAGCCGTGCAAAAGTTGCGCTCTGCTGCCGCACGGGCAATGCTAGGTGATCATAGTGCGATGTCGCCTACACTGGCACTGTCGGCCATCACTCCGACGGTTGATGACCCGGAAGTTTTCTTGCTGGCGCAGGCATTGTGTGCATTGCAGCGCCACTTGCAGTTGAACCCCCGTGTCGGGCAAGCATGGTTGTGCCGCGCGGTTGCCGCGTTGGACTCCGGAGTAAAGAGGGCAATCGGCCCAGCCACAGTCCTTGCTAGGTTGTTGAACCGCAACGGTTGGTCACTCAGCCTGTCTGGGATTGCCAAGGGACCAGGGCACTTGCAGCTTTCGCTTTTTTCCAGCACCCCACGGGCCATACGTGCTGCGGTCCGTCAGGCCTGGCGTGAGCTTGTTCCTGCGAGCATTGCCCATCGTAATGGCTTGGCCTTTGCTGAACCCCCTGCGCCTCAGGTTACTCACAAAGTGCTGCAGCAGTTTGATGAGGGTCTTCAGGTGCATTTGGCTCGTGTAGTGGTTGGGGCACTGTTGTCCGATGCTGCCAAGGCGAAGTGGGACCGACTCCAATCACCACTGTGCCCGTTTTGCGGAGACATGGACACAAAGCATCACCGATTGTTGCACTGTCCGGCTACAAGTGCGGCGCGGCGCCCTTTTGCGCCTTTGTTGCAGCTCCTGCAGGATGAATCGCCTGAATGGTTCCATTGTCCGTTTCCTGGCGGCCACAGATCTGAACCCTTTCTGCGCCTGTTGTGGCACAGTCGTACGATTGTAGCCCCACAGCGCTCTGAGTTGCACATCCCCTCGCTTGAGCTGGCTGTTGAACTTCACCTTTTCACAGATGGTACCTGCGCACACCCTACATGTCCGGAAGCCCGTCATGCTGCATGGGCGGTACTTGTCTACACTGGACCGTGGCCATTTGAACCAGAGTGGTTACAAGTCCAATGGCAACAACGCAACAATCTTGCAGCCTGCTTTACTGTGGTGGCACAGGGTGTGGTTCCTGGCCAACAAACCATCTCGCGTGCAGAAGTGCTGGCGCTGTGTCAAGCCGCATGGGTGGCGCAGAGTTTTGACTGTGAGCAGCCTACAACGTGGAGTGATTCTCAGACTGCATTGAAACTGGCGCGGGAGTTGAAGCTGAATGTGGCCGACAGGATCCACTTCGCATCGGATCTGGTCCAGTCAGTTCCTGAGAAGCTTTTTCATGGCATGCAGCTCCGGAAGATTGCGGCTCATGAACAGGTTCAGGATGTTCCCCGAAAACTATTTTTGCCGACGGTTGGCAATCACCTCGCCGACGCTGCAGCAAAGGCGGCCCGCCAATACGACATACCGGTTGCTACAGAAACTTGTTCTGAAGTTGCTGCACATTATCTGGAACAGCATGACCGCTTCCTCGCCTACTGTCAGTACCAGGCTGAGCTGCTGAAAATTGTTAAACCCCTTCGTACGGCGGCACACCGCGAGCAGCAGCTTGCCTATGCGCCCGAAGAATTGACATTTACAGCGATAACTGCCAGGTGGAACAGCCTGCAAGCGATACCTGCAGGTCAAGAGCACGAATGTGCTGTGATGACGTTGGTGTCAGAGTGCAGGGATTATACCGATGCAATTCAGCGGTGGTGTAATTTGCTTGCGTGGCCATCTGACATACCACAGACACATGGATACATTGGCATCACTTTTCTTGAGCTCATGTTCAATTTCATCATGTGTACGGGCATGCTGCCTCGTCTTGGCGCAAGCCGTACACAGGATGGAGTTGATCTTTTGTCATCTCAAGGGATTCTACAGCCAGTGGTGTTGCGCGAATTGGTCGTCGCATTTGTTGCTTTTGTCCGCTGGAGAGAGAAGGCTGAACATTGCATACTGTTCGACAGCCCGCCGCACCGACGTATTCGAAGTCTGGAGTTTGTGGGTTTCGGCACCGCTCGCAAAGGGTTGCTCAAGAGACCAGCTCTGCCCCGTTATGGTGAAACCATTCGGTGCGCTCATGCGGTCTTGACTAGTCAGTCTCCCGGTGAAACACTGAGGGACTTCGCTCTTCAAGTTGCTCGGGAACGGTAAGACACTGTGACCGCGAAGGACTTTGGAAGCCTGGACTTGCGAGAGATGCGGTGTCGCTGCTTCGAGGCTGGCCCGCATTCTCTCTTCAGAACCCGTTAAAGGTTTAGGGGATTGGTCCCAACAAGCTGTCCTTGTCAAGCTTTTCCCCACTGGGTGAGGTGTGTTGCCGCCAAGTCTAGGGTTCCGGAACTTGCAGTTGAGTGTGTCAAAACCTTGGTTCCGACAAAAGCGCAGTAGTGTCAGGAGCCGCAAGCAGGAAGATGAAGAGTCATAGGAATCGCGAGATGTGCGGACCCCCCAGAACTACCAAAGGGTCAGGCACGCTTCAGCAGCCCTGAGCCCGAGGAGAAAGGAGTTTACACAGCTTTTCGTACAATCAGAACGCTTGTCGTGAGTTTGTTGTTTTGGTCGACAGTGTTTTCGGTAAGTACTTGAGCTTGCATTGCTTCGCCTTGCGCCGCACTGCTAGCTCAAGCTGTCGACCCGGATCGCTTCCGATTTTAGCTTTTTCATGCATTGCATTTGCTTAGCTTTACATGCAGCTTTACATGCAGCTTTCTACACAGCTTGAGTTTGCATGCATTCACTTTTGCTATTTTTCTTGCGAGCTAGGCTTCTTTTGCTCCGCTCTGCTCCGCGCCATGGGTCGCCAAGGGCAGATCAAACGGCCGCGAACCGGGCCCGCAGTCGCTTCTGCCAGCACCGCTGTGCACCCGCCCACACATGCTCAGCTTGTTGTGGCTCGCTGGGCCCTTTGGCGCCGTTCCCCAGGGTCTTTTGCTATGCCCAGCACTGCTTCTTGGAGTGCATGCCTTGAGTCAGCGTGTTCAGCAGGTTTCCTGCTCAGCTTCCTCTGCTTCTTTGACTGCCAGTGCCTCGCTCAGCTTTGCGTCGCTTCGCACCGGCATCTTTGCACTTCTTGGGACGTCTCTCCTTCTTGCAGACGCATTCTGCTCAGCGTGGCCTTCCGCAATCGCACCCAGCCCGAAGATTTCTGTTGGCGCTATCAACAAGCTAGGCCCTGCCCCATCAGCAATACCCCGCCTCGCTTGATTCTCGTCAGGCGCCGCCTGGCACTTTGGTCTTCATCGCCCCGCGTCTCTAAGCGTTTGCTGGTTTCAATTCAGAGTCGCGGGTTACTTCTTTAGTTGCTTCTGCATCGCTTCTTTCCGCAGCCTATCTTCAGCAAGCAGAGAAGCACGCAATGCTCTTAGCCAGCTGCACAATTTCACCCCAGCCGAGATTGCAACCCTCGCTTAAGCCCCGCCCCGCCTCTGTTGTCATGTCCTCAGGGTCCGAATGGCTCCGTTACTCCGCTCAGGAACTGCTCCGCAACGCACCGGCTCCTGTTTGGCGGGCCGACGATAGCCCGCCCAGCACTGCATCGGTTTGGTCGAGCATGCCCAGCAGTCTCCGCAGCAGCGTGGTGGCAGCGGCATGTGCCAAAGCCGAAGCATCAGCCTCGCGCCGAGCTCAAGCTTGGCTTGCCTCGCAACGCACCGCCCACGCCGCAGCATCTCCTGCATCGCACGGCTCCAGTTTCGTGGACCTTGCCTTGGAGGAGGATACACTACTGGATCGCCGCATTCTGCACCGCATCTGCTCTGCATCGCTACCTGAAGAGGTTCGGGCACTGCACTGCTGCTCCCAGACTCTCTGGGAGCAGTGGTTGGAGATACGGCAACGTGAGCATCTCTTTTTGTTCTGCGATTTTACCAGCAACGCACCGCCCTGCGCTGCCCTGTGGTACCGCAGGCCTCTGCTTCAGCTCGGCATTTCTTCTGTGCCGATTTTTTCTCTGCGCGACGCACAGCCCAGCGACGCTGATGTCATGGTAGATTTTCTACCCGGTGGTTTTTTCCACCCATACGCAATCGCACCGCGCCGCAACTGCTGCGCCGCCAGCACTGTTTCACGCACAGCGCCCTAGCTCAGCACTGCCTTTGTGGTTTCTACTTTGCATCGCAAAAGCATTCCTGCCAGCATCCTTGTTGCATGTCGGTTTCAGCCTTAAGCTCAGCTTTTCTTTAAAGTTCTCGCGTCTGCCAGGCACTTCTTCGACGACTTCTGCATCAACCTTTTGGCTCGCGGGCCTGCTGCTCATCGGTCGGGGCCGCCCCGCCTCAGTTTCGCAAACCCTCGCTTGGGTCGCGGCTGCACCGCCATGTCCTGCCTCAGGTCAACAAATCTCTGGGCGACATCCCCTTTTTCAGCACCGCTGGCTGCTTTCAGGAGCCGCCTGCCCTGCTCTTTTTCCTTGCTGCGCCCAGCCCGCCTGGATTCAGGTCCTACTTCGTCTTCTGCTTCGCGATCGCTTCGCCTAGCCCCGGTTTCGGCAAGCTGCACTGGTTGCCTCTGCCTCCTTTGCTTTTCCGTTTCTTGCTCAGGTCTGCACTTCTTCCTCTTCTAGCCCCGACGGTCTCGGCCTCAGCTCCCTGCCTGCCTTGCCCTGCCTCGCATTTTTCAGCATTGGCTTGCCTACTTGGTGGATTCTTTCCGTGCTTTGGCTCAGCGGGCTACGCAAGGCTCGTCGCACAGCTTCTCGGCCAAGGACCCATTTCGTCTTCAGCCCCGCTAGTGGCCCCAGCCTTTTAAGGCACAGCACTGCAGACAGCTCTGCTCCACTTCAGCTTAGCATACTTAAGCACACATCAGATCATTAACAGACTGACATTTTCACTCTGTCTTCTTTGCCCTGCACCGCTCCTGCATCATGTCCGGCTTGGGCGCTGCCTGGGTCGCACTCGCCTCTGCCACCAATGAGGAATTGGTGGAATCTGCACAGCGCCTTGGACCCCTGCAAAGCCTCAGGCTCAGCGCCTGCCTCACGCACGGCGCTTATCTGGCCGAGATCGAAACGCACTGCAAAGGCAACAAGACGCCCCGCGAGCCCCTGCAAACTATTCCGGAACCCCCGGCCAGCTCTGCACCTTCTGATCCTCCTGCACAGCCAACACCCGGCCCCGCACCAGCACCGCAGGCTGCTCCTGCGGCCACTGCCACACCTGAGCCGGCTGTTGCTCAGCCTTCCCCCGCACCCGCCGCCTTTTGTGACCCTCGTGGCACATATCCCCCAGCACCTCCACCGCAGGCCAAAAGCTCAGTGCCTGTGAAAGCAATGCCTGCATACCCGCCTGGAGCATTCTATTTGACACCAGTGGGAGACCAGTTTCTCGCAGCCCCGCACCCTGCACCATGCGCCGGCCCCGCTACTCAGTCTTGGGCCGATATGTCGGATCCCGCACAGCAACCGCCGCAGGATTTCGTCAACCCTGCGCCAATTTGACCCAAGCAGTTCACGCAGCAGGAAAAACGCTGCGCCGATCCCACACCAGCTCCCCCCGCCCCGCACTCTCAGCCCCGCCCCAGCACTGCCAAAGAACGGCGAGAGAGCCGCCCCCCGCCCCGCAACGAAGATTTCATCGCTGCCGCCGACGTCCCCGCAGAGGACGATCTGTCCCAAGCACCGGAAATCGGCACCTGGAGCCAAGCATCGCACCGCACACCAGCAGACGTCCGCTGGACCCGCCAGGCCCGACCGTGGTATCGAGATCGCCACGGTCGGGCCTGCTGCGCAATTCAATGCGACTCCTCGCACAGCTCTGGCGATTGCTTGCCATGTGGCAAACCGTTCCGCCTCGCACAGCCTCTGGCAACAGAGATGCATAATAAGCACCGCTGCTCGATTTGCAAGAGCAAAGAAGAGAGGGAAGAGCAGTGAGCTCCCCTCCTGCACCCGCACAGCATCGCACTGCAAAAAAGTACGGCCGCAGCCTGCTCAGCCTGTTTTCCTGCGCCTCTGCTGCCTTAGGGTTCTTCTTTCTGCTTTCTGTGCTTGCTCAGGTCCATCTTCATGCTGATCCAGGCACGTTTCTTGCAGCGCCTCTGCTCAGCACAGTTTTCTGGACGCTCGCTATGCTCCCACTTTCCTGGCGTGTCAGGCTTCGTCTCGGCATCCAGTGCCCCGCGTTTCTGCTCTTGCACGCCGCTTCTGTTAGCCCGCACTTCTTTGGTTGCCTTTTTCTGTTTAGCCTGCATGCAGGTTGCATCAGCCAGCTTCTTGCTCAAGGCAGGCCCCGCTCGTATCTTGCTCGGGGCCTCTGTGTCCTTTGGTTTGCCTCAGCCCCGCCTGCACCCATGCGCCAGCGATGGAAACGAAAATTCGGCTCCCTCGAGGACCCTGCACCTTGCACTGCACCGCCGCCTTCAGCAATGCAAACCCGGCCAAGCACGGCAATAACCCCACACGCCTCGGGTTCTGATGATGAACCGTCGCACCTGCCTGTGTTCTTAGGTTTCTTTGAGGTTGGTGATTCAGCCTCAGAGGACGAATTTAGCTCGCCAGGCACACCTGCTTCGCAATCAGCTCTTCCGTTTCGCCTCGTTAGGACCTTAAGCCCCCTGCCCGAACCTACTTTGCCGGATACCCCAGCCTCGCCCCAGGTCCTGCCGCTCACCAGCAAAGCCCCGCAGCGGCCTGCAATTGCCATACGGGTTGACTTTACAGGTAACCTACCTAGACTGCCGCACAGCATCACCCAAGGCCTTTCGCGCCCGCCCCGCCGCGTGGTCAAGTACCCCACCCCCGCCTTGGGTTGCCCTAGTCCTAATAAGCCTTTCCCTAAGTCAGGTTCTGCACCGCCTCTTCCCCGTGGGGGCCGCCCCCCCGCCGCCGGCCCGAGCCATGCCACGCAGCCTGAACCTTCATAAGACCCAACCGGAGGTCCCGGCGCACAGCTCACCTTATGGCTCCATCGCATCTGCGCCTTCGCCTCCCCCTGCCGCCCAACCGCCTATCCCGGTCCCTCGCGTTCAGGGGGTACCCATGTCTTTCAGCCGCCGTCAACACGACATGCGCCGCCAGGCCTGCCACACTGCCTGGACGCAAATTCTGGGGATCCTGGCCGGGGCTTCCTCGCTTTGGCACTCCTTGCAGCAAAGCTCCCAGGCCCAACAGCACATGCTTGCTGTGCTTAGGCCCTTCTCCCCAGGTACTCTGGAACGCTATTTCCGGGTTACCTTCAATTTCTTCGCCTTCCTGCATAGCTCTTGCATCCTGCCAGCTGCTCTGGCACTTCACGTCATCTTGGACTTCATCTCTGCGGCCCGCGCCTCAGCAAAGCAAGATCGCGAAATCCATCAGATGACCGTGCCTTCCTGCATTAAAGCTCTTCGATGGCTCGCCAAGCATGCCCAATGGCAGGCTCTCGGCACCGCCCTTTGCAGCCCTGTCATCACCGCCTACACGTTCTCCAGCTCAGCCAGGGATCGGAAAGAGGCATTACCGATACCCCTGTCGCTGGTCGTCAGTTGGGAGCGTCGCGTCTGCGACCGCCAAGCACCGCTTACTACGCGCCTCATCCTGGGGGCAGCGCTCCTCGCACTACACTGCAGCTTGCGCTTTGCTGACCTGCAACGCATAGACCTCTCCAGCCTTTCGCTCACATGCCAGGCCCTGCACGGCACCTGCTATGCCACAAAAACTACCTCACACGGTCAGCCTTGGGCCTGCCGCCTAGGGGGACTCTCTGGGCGTGATGTCGGCACCGCCTGGGTGCTGCATTGGCTCGACGCCATCCTTCAGGCCACGCACCGCTTCTATGACTCTTTCGCGCAAATCGATTTCCTATGGTTCCATACCGCACCCAGTCGCCTTTGCCTTGCCCAGCTGGCGCCAGCCAGCTACTGCACAGCCCTGCTCTCTCTTCGGTGGGCCTGCACTTGCAACTGGCCTTCTGGTGCTGGGCTGCTCCCTTCTGAGGCCAGGTCTCTCACCTTGCATAGCCTCAAATCCACACTTTTAGCGGCTGCGGCACAACGCCGTGCCCCCAAAGACTCCCGCCTCGCACAAGGCCACCACCGTGACACCGCTGCACTCTACTCCCGCAACGACACTTTTTCCAGCCTTGACGTGCAGGAAGACCTCGCCACGGCAGTCAGCACCGGCTGGCGCCCGCAACGCAGCATTGCCCGCGGCGGCCAAGCTCCTGTTCCTGAACCTCCGTTCAGCATCGCTCCGGGCCCTGTGCTTCACTCGGTCCGGCCCGAGGACATCCTTAACGGCCCATGGTCTCGCTTCGCCACTCGGCATGAACACCTGCACGCAATGCAAACGCCTTCTTCACCTGCCCCAGCAAATACCTCCAGCCCAGACGCCTTGCAACAACATCTCGATTCTTTGCTGGACGATCCAATCGAGCATTTTTCAGGGGATGATCCTATCTCCGGCTTCTCGGACGACGAAGAAGCCATGCTGGTGGAACGCGCGGCCCGCAATGCCCCGCCCAGCCCCGATTCCGCCAGCGCATCAGAGATGGACTCAGACGACGTCGCTGCAATCCCGCCTCCTTTGCCTCTCTGCACAGAAAATGCTCTGTTTGCATGCAATGGCCCGTGGGCTTGCTGGCACAGCCTTCTCAACAACGACACCGGAGACGGCACACTGCGGCCGGCCTGCGGCACCCGTTTGGGTTTGGGGTCTCTTACCAGTGCAGCCCCTCAGGGCCCTTTCTGCAGACGCAAAGCATGCGTCGCCCTGCGACTCGCAGCCTCGCACACCTGATCTCAGCCGCATGCTGCCAAAAGCGCCTGTGCTTTTGCCCTTTGCCCCGACCCTTCTCCCCTGCCCCCCTTCCTTTTCTTTTTTCCGGGTTGCCCTTCCCTTTGCCCTCTGTCAGGTACTGGCTGCTCCTCGACATCGTGCTGTTCAAGGCTACGCGGCTCGCTGCCTGCCTCGCCTCTCTCTCTGCACTTCGGCTTAGCTCGCAGCTATGTTTCTCTGCACTTTCTAGTCTTTTGGCTCGAACCTACTTCACTCGTCTTCAGCACTCCCGCTCCTCGATGGCAGCGGATCTCTCTTTCGACGATGCACCGCCTGTGCCGGCAAGCGCCCTTGCCCAACTGCTTCAATCATGCCAAGTTCCGGATTCGCTGTCCACAGCCCTGCGCAGCACCGGCATCGAATCTGTGTCGGATTTCGCATATGCCTTCTCAGAAACAGCCGATCTGGATCATTTCTGCGGCGACGACTATGCGCATATCTGGCTTGAGCTAGATGCACCTGTGCCCCGCATCTCCCCTGCCATGGCTCGCCTCCGCAAGGCTCTGCAGCAGGCTAAAGCCGCTTCAGCACCAACGCCGCCACAATCGCAACCAGCACAGCAAGCCTTTGCACCCGTCGCCCCTAGCCCCGCAAACTCTTGGGCAGAACACGCCCCGCCCCGCCTTGATCAATCTGCCGTGCAACGCCTGGTGCAAGCCTTTAAGGACGCCTTTCCCGGCGAACACCTCGACAGCGACGCTATGCCAAGCATTCGTCTGCTCAGCCTGGTCCATCGGTGGTTTCAACCGGGACACACCATCACCTGGATCCCATGGCAGCTCCGCCTGTCTGCAAAGCAGTATGACGAAATCATACAGAGCAAGGCCACCAAGCAAATCCGCACTGAAGCGCATCTCATCAGCACCGCATTTTTCGACGACACGCCCGAAATGGCTGTCGATCACCTTCGCCTCAGCTCCGCCTGGTTGCAACGCGTGCAAACAGTCTTTCGCAACGCCATCGCAATATGCAACGGAGCGCACCTGCAGCGCTTGAAGGCGTTTGACAAAAAGGTTCTCGACCTCGCAACGCAAACCGTTGCTCCAGACTTGCATTTACGCACCGTTACCACGCAAGAGCTTCTCGTAGCCGAAGAGATTGCCGCACTGCACAGCTCCGGGTGGTCCCTGGATGACGCCTTGCATGAAATCACTAGTGTCCGCTCGGACATCAGTTCCCTACTGCAACTTCGTGCCAAGCCCATGCCACCCGCACCGCCCCTCCGCCCCACCAGGGAAGACCGCATCCGCGGTAAAGGCGGCAAAGCAAACGGCAAAGGCGTGCGACAGCCCGGCAAACAGCCCCGCACTCCCAACTCAGGCAACCAGCAAACCGCACCGCTCGCCACCAAACTTGGCGACAAGACTCTCTGCATCCGCTTCAACAAGGGCAATTGCACAAACAAGAACTGCAAGTTTGAACACAAGTGCGCGTTTAAACTGCCCTCCGGCCAGCCTTGCGGCAAAAATCATGCAGCGTGCAACCACAAAGTGGAAAAGCCCAGTCCGTCTTGAGAACCGCAGGAGATCGCATCCGGGAGCAATCTCTTGCCCGCAGCCCGGAACAAGCGCAGCCTTTCGCCTCTCTCGCTCTCCTGCGCATCCTGCTCAGCCTCCCCATGCACCTCACCTAGTGGTTCTAGATCCCGCAGCCCCCCTAAAGCTCAGGTTGCTAAGCCGCCCTGCCCTGCCTCGCCTGCCTTAGCTCACAAACCTGCCCAGCCTTCCCCACAGGATAGCAACCCGTCCGCCAGTGATGCCTCAGAGTCTGCTGACAGTGACTCCGCTGGCCTCGCTCCAACCTCGGCTGCCTCCACTTGCACCCCTCCAGCCCGCTATCTCCTTTTTTGGCCGCCGGACCTTTTCCAGGATGCCAAGCAAATCAATCAGTCCCTGCACAGATTCGCTTCTCCACCCGCATTGCAAACCTCGGAAGGTCATTGGCATCCGGACGTCTTAGCTTCCATGCAGGGAGCGGCTTGGTCTGGCACCCTCGCAGTGCTATGCATTCTGGGCGACACCAGTTCCTATTCAGCATCTTTCCATCGCAGTCTCTGCGCCCTGCATCGCGCTGCCCACCTTCAAGGTGCACATGTCATCTTTGCATTCCCGCAGCCCTCCACGGAAGACATTTTTGACATGTACCTGCAACTTGCCCAAGAACTCGCCGCCACGTGCACATGGACGCGCTCGCCTCATCGCATGCTCCTAGGGGTTAGCTGTTCCCTGCACAGCAAACTGCACTCGGACGGCATCCCAGATTTGCATTCCTTGGCTTCCCTCTGCACCACAGATGTGACGTCACAGTCGCCTTCTGCTCCATTGCCCCTGCACGCACTGCACAGCCTAGGAGCATCCACTTTCCACTGCAAACGCTCCCCTGTTTGCGATGGTGCGGGCAATGTCAGCTCCGCTGACCACATGCATTGCACCAATAAGCCCAGCACCCCTCTAGCTACGGTTGCGCAATCCATGCTGGAATATCTGCGTCAAGAACAACTCCTTAAGCCCATCCTTGCTCATCTGCACGCGGGTCTGCCAGAACCGCCCCTCTCGGAACAACATGGTTCCGTGCTTGCAGAAATCATTAGACTTCACCTTGCTCGGCACATGCCCGCAGCCGAAGCTCTGCGTATTGAACCAGGCCAGCCCTTTCGCCTCGAGATCCTTGAAATGCTCGCGCGCGCCATTGACGATCCTGACACCGGCCTCGTGCCAATTCTCAAAGAAGGCGTGCCCACTGGCGCTTTCTCACCGCTGCCGCCCAGCGGCCTCTGGCCTTCCGCTCCGCAAAACATTGATACGTCGTCTGATCTTGACCCGCACCGCCTTGAGCACTGCGCGGGAAATTGGACCGCCGCTGAACGCGACCCCACCTTGCTTCAGCAGCTGGTTGACCAAGAAATTTCGGCGGGACACGTTGCGCCTTTCCACGGCTCCGCAGAAGATGCCGCAAAGCACTGGCCGCTAGGCACCGCTATCGGCAAACTTAATATAGTTCATGCAGACGGCAAAGATCCCCGCCTAGTACTAGATAGTTCGGTGTGTGGGTTAAACTCTTCTGTGCACTTACCAGAGCGTGTATCCATGCCAAGCGCCCTCGATGTGCAACGCACTTTCTTCGCCTCCGATCCTTTTGCTCGTCTGCAAGGCCTCTCCCTAGATTTTAAAGCTGCACATAAGGCACAAAAAGTTCGCCCCGCAGAGCAGGGCACTCTGCTTTTTCGCATTGCCGACAAGCTTTATCATTACACCGTCTGCCACTTCGGCGCCCGCTTTTCTGCATACTGGTGGCAACGGACAGGATCCCTTATCCTGCGCATCCTGCATTCACTGCTCTGCAAATACCCGCACAAAGCATGGCTCTACGTTGACGACATCCTCGCCGCGCTCCTGCGTGATAAGCTCGACCAGCCGGTCGCCCTTATCGTTGCACTGCTTGCCGCGCTCCACGCACCCATCAGCTGGAAAAAGGCACAGCTCGGTGATCAAATCACTTGGTGCGGCTGGACCTTTTGCTTCCGCACAGAAACCGTCGCCTTGGTCCAGAGCAAACTGGAAAAACTCCGCCAACAGCTCCGCAAGCTTCGCACTGCCACCAAAATCCTCAAAAAGGATCTGGAAGCGTGCCTCGGACTGCTCAACTGGGCTACCACTCTCAGCCCGCACATGCGCTCCTTCATGTCATGCCTTTATAAAGACTTGCATAGCAGTGCAGGAACCCTCCACAGCATCGCCCCGCAGGCTTGGGCGCCTTTCTATGAGTGCCTTGATAACACCGCCAAGCTTTCTTCCACGCCTCTTGGCTCCTGGCTGCCTCGCAATGCACAGCTTCTTGAGGTTGGATCTATTAAAATACATTCTAAGTCTGACGTGCCCCGCGTTCCGCCCTCCCACAAGCACCAGTGGGTCCGCCTGGCTGACCCTAATCGCACAGAAATTCACCTTAAACAAGACAGCAAATTCTGCCTCGCCTGGCTAGAGCTTTGCTTTAAGCACGAGCAACCACGTAGCCTCCGCACTCCTCCCGTCGCGCCCTGCATGAGTGCCGCGGACGCTTTCGCCGACACTGACCGAATGGGCATCGGCGGCTGGCTCAGCACTTCATCACACTTTGTTTGGTACAGCGAGATCTTTACCGCCGACGAAGTCCGAGCCGAGTGGCCTCAACTGCACGGCTCCATGCAAAGCTACATAGCATGTTTCGAGGCATTGGCACAGCTTGCACTCGCCCATTGCTCATGGGCTCTCCTTCGGCATAAACACACGCGCTTTGTGCTTCCCAGCGCCAGCGACAACACCTCTGCTGAGAGTGGCGTCAACCGCCTGTTTACGACAACAGAACCGCTCAGCACCTTCTTGCGCCTTGCCGCCACCTGGGCGCACCTGCACCGTGTCCAGTTCCAAGTCGAGCACTTGGCCGGCGAAAAGAACACGTGGGCTGACGCCCTCAGCCGCGGACGCCTGGCCTTCATTAAGCACCGCAGTGCCGAACGCGTTCGCATCAGCCTAGCGCAGCTCGCATCTGCTTCGCACACAGTTTCACTTCGAGGGGAGGAGAACACCTTCCCCCCTCGCCTCTGCGAGGCACAGCGCAGCCTACTGCGTTGATTCGCTCACCGTCGTGAACCGGAAAAAACTCTGCATCAGAGCTTTGCCACCCGCACGCCTTGTGCTCTGGCTCTTACTGCTTCTCCATGTCCGCCTCGACAGGTCTCCTTCTACATCCTCGTGCGAGGGGGGATTCTGAGCCCGCGAGGCAGAGGATGCTGAAGTCGAACTAAAGAGGGGGAAAAGAGCTCGGCAACGCACTGCCCCGCTCCTCCTGTTACTGGGCATCGCATTGCCTCGCACCGACTTCAAGCATCCTTCGCGAGTAAAAAGAGGTGAGCGCTTCCTTACTCTGTTCTGCATTGCTCAGCAAACTCACAGTATTCTTACTGAGAACGCTTGTCGTGAGTTTGTTGTTTTGGTCGACAGTGTTTTCGGTAAGTACTTGAGCTTGCATTGCTTCGCCTTGCGCCGCACTGCTAGCTCAAGCTGTCGACCCGGATCGCTTCCGATTTTAGCTTTTTCACCCACCCTCCACAACCCGGGGGAAAAGAGCTCGGCAACGCACTGCCCCGCTCCTCCTGTTACTGGGCATCGCATTGCCTCGCACCGACTTCAAGCATCCTTCGCGAGTAAAAAGAAGTGAGCGCTTCCTTACTCTGTTCTGCATTGCTCAGCAAACTCACAGTATTCTTACTGAGAACAACAAGCACTTGCAGCAGGGGGAGTCAATTTCTTCATAAACTCGAGCCCGGCGGCAATAATCAACAAAAATAACATACCAGTACTGACAATGGTAGCAGTGGTCGCAATAATGGTCATAACAGTATTCGCAATTTTGCAAGAAGTGTGTTGAGGCCCTCGGCCTTGAGAGCGGCTACTTCCAGGCCGGTGACGAGAGGCAGCTGAGCTTCTTTTACCGCTACGATGTCCATGCCCCGACAGTGCTGGTGCTACTTGTGGAGTCGTGGAACGGTACCAGCTGGACTTCATTATGGTCCGCAAATGGAACAGACACCAACGAATGGCAGCTGGCTGCTATAGTGCTCCCAAGAGAAGCACAGGCCGTGCGCTTCTTAGGCTATGGTGGGCTAGGAGGTGGTAACGTGGATGTCGATGCCATTCGAGGCGGTCCTGCAGTCTGGGATGCCGACCTGCTGTCTTGTGATTTTGTTGACCACACCTGCGCCTGGATGGCGGGTAGCTCTTGGCAGAGGAATGCCACAGACGAAGGCTGGAATCTGCAGGCCATCAGCCCGTCAAACGGAGTTGCTATGCTGCGAAGCTTCAAGTTCGTCGCCACTGCCGTCGAGACAAACCTGGTTCTTTCCTTCTGGATCGGCGGGTCTGGTGCAAGGCTGGAGGTGCAGCACAAGACGGTGGCATCCAACTGGACAAGCCTAGCCATGCTAGTGGAGAGCTCGAGTCAGCTATGGCGGCGAGTGGTGGTGGAGGTCCCACTGGGGACAGAAGCGCTACGTCTGTTGGCGGCTGTGCCCACACCACAGGATCTCGTCCAAGTGGACTCCCTTGCCGTATTTGCAGTCGCTGCCAGCCTGGAAAACGTGAGTTGCAGCTTCGAGACAGACTTTTGCTTGTGGTCCACCAAGAGCCCATCCCTTTGGTCTCGGCACGATGGGTCCACATCTTCAGGCACTGGGCCGGACAACGCTTTCCGGGGAGACTGGTTTGCGCAGGTGGCAGATGGCAACCAATCAAACAAGGCCTTCGGGGGTTGTTTTAAGCGCAACATGCACACAACTTGCATGGAACTCCCTTCGCAGAGGGACCTGTCAGAGAGTGTAGCGGCATGGGATTTAGCAAGCGCGGCACAGAGCTGTAGACGATGCCAGGATTTCCTCTTGACCAGCCCGTGGTTCGACGTGAGCTCGAGCCCCAGGCAGATCCACTTCGCCTACCACATTGATGGTGACACTGGATCCGAAGGCACTCTGTCTCTGCAGGCTTGGGATCTGCAAGCTGGCTGGACGACTCTGTGGTCAGGGCTACCAGGCCTCAGCCTTAGCTGGCGGCAGGCGGCAGTTTCCTTGCCCCAGCAAGCGCAAGCCTTGCGCTTCCATACAACTGGCCAAGCTGGTGCTGTGGCTGTGGATGGAATTGGGCATGCCGCTGTCCAAATCGAAGCACTCTCATGCGAATTCCAGCTTGAGACTTGCCTTTGGGCTATCAATGACTTCAGCTGGCAGTATGGAAACATCACAACTACCTCCGACAGCCACTTTCTCCAAGCAGTGGCTACAAGTGATACTTCCAATACCTCGATTCTGGAGAGCTTCAAGTTCGTCGCCACTGCCGTCGAGACAAACCTGGTTCTTTCCTTCTGGATCGGCGGGTCTGGTGCAAGGCTGGAGGTGCAGCACAAGACGGTGGCATCCAACTGGACAAGCCTAGCCATGCTAGTGGAGAGCTCGAGTCAGCTATGGCGGCGAGTGGTGGTGGAGGTCCCACTGGGGACAGAAGCGCTACGTCTGTTGGCGGCTGTGCCCACACCACAGGATCTCGTCCAAGTGGACTCCCTTGCCGTATTTGCAGTCGCTGCCAGCCTGGAAAACGTGAGTTGCAGCTTCGAGACAGACTTTTGCTTGTGGTCCACCAAGAGCCCATCCCTTTGGTCTCGGCACGATGCGTCCACATCTTCAGGCGCTGGGCCGGACAACGCTTTCCGGGGAGACTGGTTTGCGCAGGTGGCAGATGGCAGCCAATCAAACAAGGCCTTCGGGGGTTGTTTTAAGCGCAACATGCACACAACTTGCATGGAACTCCCTTCGCAGAGGGACCTGTCAGAGAGTGTAGCGGCATGGGATTTAGCAAGCGCGGCACAGAGCTGTAGACGATGCCAGGATTTCCTCTTGACCAGCCCGTGGTTCGACGTGAGCTCGAGCCCCAGGCAGATCCACTTCGCCTACCACATTGATGGTGACACTGGATCCGAAGGCACTCTGTCTCTGCAGGCTTGGGATCTGCAAGCTGGCTGGTTGCAGATTTGGCAGCGATCTGGTCATGGGGCTTTGCAGTGGCGCTTTGGCATGGCGATTGTTCCCGAGAACGCAGCGGCCTTGCGCATTGTCGCCTCGCCAGCTAGCTCTTCTGGGGGCATATCCCTGGATGCCATCTCGACATCCGTCATCTCCCCCTCCTACGACATTCTGACCTGCAGCTTCGAGGCAGACACTTGCGGGTGGACTGCATCTGATGCCCAGGCTCGGGTTTCAAAGAAACCAGCGGCAACATTCCAGTTGAAATGCACTGTGTCTGGAGGCTTGGAAGCTCAGATCCGGCTTTGAACTCCTAAATCAACATTCTGGCCCTTCGGGCCCTTGGAAGGGCACTGGGTACATGCTGTTTTCTTCGACCGATGAGCATCAGGCCTGGCTAATCTAGTGAATCTAGTGTATATGGCTCGCTTTTTGTAACTTTTGGCCCAGTCCTGACCCATGCTTTGACTTCATTGAACATGTCAGGGGGGGGAGTTCGCGCTGGAGAGTCCGTCCTTCAGCCTCGGAGATGAAGATGAGGTTCAAATGAACTTTGCATTCCACATGTTTGGATCTGACGTGGAGAGCCTCGAGCTGCAGTATGCGGACAACACAAGTTGGAAGGCTCTCTGGCATAGATCTGGCAATCAGGGACAGGACTGGCGCCGTGCTTCGGTCCGTTTGCCGCAACACGCAGAGGCAGTGCGCTTCGTCGGCACGATGGGTGCTCACGATTTTGCGGGGGACATGGCGCTTGACGAATTTAGCGTGGGTCCCGCGGAGTCTGAAGCATTATCGTGTGACTTTGAGCTGGATGCGTGCAGTTGGGAGATCGGCAGCTGGCAGAGAGTTTCTGGAAGAGATGCCGCCGGCCAGTCTCTGGCCAATGATGGAGATTGGCATCTGGAAGCAGGCGGCACATCCCAACCTGGCATATTCGTTCTCGAGAGCCCGGTAATTCTGACCTCCAATAATACAGTTGCCTTCACCCTGGCATACCGAATCATTGGATCGGAGGGCGCAAAGCTGGAACTGCAGCACAAGCTTGAAAACAGCACATGGACCAGGTTGTTTGTACAGGCGGGCCACCAAGGGCATAGATGGCAGCATGCGGCTATCGACATCCCACAAGGGTCGACTGCCCTGCGAATCACGGCTACAACCGCCATGGCTGAGGATAGTGTCTTCGTAGACTCATTGTATGCCCTAGACATGGTTCCTGAGATGGAGAACATCAGCTGCAGATTTACCGGTGCCGATTTGTGTGGGTGGACAACAGGCACGTGGCGCCGGGACAGCAACGACTATGTGTTCTACCTTCACCATGAAGATGTTGGGCAGGTCCGGCGCTCAACTTCACAGCGTGCATCTCAGGTTGTGAGTGCTTGTGCGAGATGTTTGTTGCGCATCAGGCCAAGCTGACAAGCCGGCCCTTCCTTGTGCAGGGGCCAAGTTATGTAGAGTTCTGGTATGGCACGAGTGGGCATCCGGGAACTTTGACCTTGGAGTTCTTGATGCGTGGCCGCTGGTGGAGGCTGTGGTCACGGACCGGCCCACAGGGCGACCAGTGGAACGAAGCGAAGCTGTCCATTCCGGAGCAAGCGCGGCAATTTCGTTTCCGAACTTCTGAGTGGCCTACAAGCACAGCTTCTGCTAGCGCATTTTATCTTGCGAGTATCATGCTCAGCAAAGCCCCTGCAAGTAGAAGCTACCTCACCCTGGCAGTTGGAGGAAACCACAACTGCGCGGTGCTGTCCTCCACAGGCCAGCTCAAATGTTGGGGCCTATCTTCGTACTTGGGCCTTGGTCTTTCAACATCTGACGGGGTGGGGGACGATCCAGATGAAATGGGAGTGAACCTGCCGATCGTGGACCTAGGCCAGAGAGTTGAGCAGGTGACTTGTGACAACTTTGATTGTTGCGCGGTCCTTGCTGATGGAGCTTTGAAATGCTGGGGATCTCAGAGCGCCTGGCCTTCTCTTGTGGATTTGGGCACCGGGGTGAAAGTGTCGCAGGTGTCCAACGGCTACCAGCACAAGTGTGCTCTACTGCAGAACGGAGATGTGAAGTGCTGGGGATGGAATGACAACGGCCAATTAGGCCTGGGTGATTCGCAGACTCGAGGCCGGGGCGGAGATTCCGACATGGGAGACAACCTCCCGGCGATCGACTTAGGTGCAAACTTTACTGTCATCCAGCTTACCGGTGGGATATTTCACACGTGCGCTCTGTCTAGTGATGGTGAAGTCAAGTGCTGGGGTGGCAATGAGTACGGCCAGCTGGGAGGAAGTGCAGGCAACATTGGGGACCAGCCTGGAACTATGGGCACCTCCCTTGCACCAGTGGAACTAGGAAGCAAAGCTACATACATAGCAGCTGCAGGAGGACACACCTGCGCAGTTCTAGAGGGCGGCGCCGCAGTGTGTTGGGGTGCCAACTGGAATGGGCAGCTTGGTCTTGGCAGCACTCAGGCCTTCGGTCAGAACAGCAGCGAGATGGGGGCTAACATGCCGCACGTTCCACTTGGCACCGGCATGTTTGCTGAACGTGTAAGTGTGAGCTTTGACCACTCCTGTGCCATTCTGCAAGATGCCTCGCTCAAATGCTGGGGGAGCGGCGCATATGGAACTCTGGGTCAAGGTTCCACAGATTCTGTGGGAGACGAACCAAACGAGATGGGCGACAATTTGCGTCCCATCAACATCGGCAGTCTTAGAGTGTTGCAGGTAGGTGCTGGTGCCTGGCACACATGTGCTCTATTCGACGATGATAGCACTAGGTGCTGGGGACGATCTGCGCCGCGTGGCGCACTTGGCACCGGTAGCGGCGACAATGTTGGTGATGGTGCGAATGAAATGGGCAGCAATCTGGTGGCTGCAGATTTGTTCAGGCCGACCCTTCGAGAACAGGTGGATGCTTTTCGTCTCATGGGAGGGGATGAGCGCCAGGGTTGGTTGGAGCTGTCGCAGAATGGGACATGGGGCCTAATTTGTGATGATGCCTGGCTCCAGAGCAAAGCAGCTGCTGAAGCGGCCTGCAGGGACTTAGGCATGGCAGGGGGGACGCCCCTTGCGTTTGATGCTGGAAGTGCACCCATCCTTGCCGATGGAATGAAGTGCAGTGACGGCGAGGTGACTCTGCGCGACTGCACATTCAGAGGCTGGAGCATCCACGACTGCACTTCAAGAGAAGCAGCAGGCAGGTTTGGTTTGAAAATCCGCTGTATGTTTGTGTAAACTCAAGCACGTGTCAATTGACTCTTTTTGCAGGTGTTCGGTGCGAGCTGGATGCATGGAGCAGCTTCACTGCCCCAGGTCCTTCAGGTCGCCAGGATCATACAACGGCATGGGACTCCGAGTCTCAGTCGGCTTTGCTGCTTGGGGGGCATGCAAGCAGCCAGTTCTTGCACTTCAGTGACTTGTGGGAATACCGCTGGCCGCTCCGTCGCTGGACTCAGTTGCACCCGCAGGGCCCAGTACCAAGCACCCGGTCTGGCCATTCAGCCGTGTTCGATGCACACTCCAAATCTATGCTGATGTTTGCCGGGGGCCACTTGGGAAACTTCTACAACGAGCTGTGGCAGTTCTTGATCAGTTCGACTTCCTGGCGGCAGCTCTCATCCGTGCTGCTGCCAGCACCGCGGGCCAAGCATTCAGCAGTTTGGGATGCGAAGCGCCAGGGCATGGTGGTTTTTGGGGGCCACAATTCCCTGCCTTTGGGCGACCTTAGCCATTATGACATGCGTCGCAACACATGGTCCTCATTGGCCGCAGGTCCTCTGGCACGTAGTGGCCATGCTGCTGTCTGGGAGCCAGTCACAGCATCCTTGCTGGTCTGTGGTGGATGGACCGGTACGGAGTACCTCCAAGATCTCCAGCTTTACAACTGGTGGTCCAACACCTGGAAGGAGCTTGAACCCGTGAGAAGTCCTTGGCCCAGGGCCGGGCATGCTGCCGTTTGGGATGAGGCCTCCATGTCAATGCTCGTCTTTGGTGGGGTGGAAGATTCGAACGGTACATTGAGCTATGACCCCGTGCTTCATTTCTACAACTTCCTGGCGAACACTTGGACCGAGGCGAACAGATCTGGTCCCTCTGGCCGTAGGGATCCGAGCGTTGTCTGGGACAGCAGCACCCACGCTCTTCTGGCTTTTGGCGGCTTCAACAGCTCCTATTTGGATGACCTCTGGCGATATGTCACGTCACCTGTTGAGCTGCCACTGCTTCTTGTTAACTGTCGCATCGGGGAAGCTTGCCAAACAAACGCAAGTTCAGGCTCAGGCATGGAAACAGCCACTTTGACCATTCGGAGCTCATGCTCGGTGCCGGGTTCAGCGCTGGCCTCATTTCGTGAAACTTCGGATGGGCAGGTTTTCATTCAACAGGACAACCAATCGAGCATGTGGCTAGAAGCTGGAAGCTATCAGATATGCCTTTGCAGGCTGGACCAGTCGCAGTCGGGTGGGGCATGCAGTACCTCTTCTGACTTTGACTTTGCCGTTGGTTCGCTCATCGTAGAAGGGCCTTATCCGGACCAGCATGCAGAATGCCCTCTTGGAGGCAGATGCCAAATACCTTCTTGGAGAGGTGTCGGGCTGTCCGCCAATGATTCTCTACACCCGCTGCGCCGCTGCGGCTCGACGGACCTGACAAGCCTTGGGGAGCGGTCCATTGCTTTGTTGCCAGAGGGCTCCGGTTTCACAGTGGATGTCGGAGACGTGGAGATGACGGGCTTGCCCGAACTGGTTCTTTTGTGTTGGTGCCCATCAGATTGCAGAGAGGCCAGGGACTTCCGGGTCCCAGCCTTACAGCTGCACTTGGTATGCCCACAAGGCTTCCATAAATCAGAGGATGTTTGCATGCAATGCCCGCAAGATCACTTCTGCCCCGGAGACCAGCAGAGCTACCGATGCCCATTTGCCAGCACCGCAGCGCCCGGCTCCAGTTGGCTCCTCAGGCCAATGTTGTTTGTTTTGGTGCGGTTGCCAGATGTGACCAATGCGTGTGTTGGCTGCATGCTGAGGTGACATCTTACAGTGCGAATGTGTTCGTGGCTATTATCGCAATTCTGATTCATGTCTCGCATGCCCCTATGGATCAACATCGCAGGCAGGGGCCACCTCATTGGCTTCATGTACATGCCTGCCGAACTTTGTGAACACACAGCCTGACAATCCTGCTATCTGCCAGTGCGGTCCGGGATTCGGCTTCAATGGAGACCTTGCGGTGTGTGAACCCTGCCCTAAAGGGTCCTACAAGGCTGTGGCGGGTGATACCTTGTGTTCCAGCTGTTCAGCAGACAAGACCACCTTGACTGAAGCTTCCATATCAGCCTTAGATTGCTTGTGCCGCTCGGGGCTGGCCGCCAACGGCACTGGCTGCACCGAATGTCCTCCGGGCTTCTTCTGCGATGCCGGAGAGGTTACTGCATGCCAATCAGGCTCTAACTCGACGCCTGGGACGAGGTCACCCGATGGCTGCATCTGTAAAGAGGGCTATTACCGGAAGGATTTTGCTTGTGAGCTGTGCCAACCGGGCCGATACAAACCCACCGAGGGCAACCAAGCACTTTGCCCCGGCCAGTGCCCCACAAGTGGCGAGAGTGCGAGAGGCTCCAGGAGCCTGTCCGATTGCTCCTGCCTTTCGGGCTTCCTGGCATTTTTAGAGGAGCATTTTTTGCAATTCAAACGCTGGAATGGCATTGTCTTAGTCTTTCTCCGGGAACAAGCCCAGGCTTCTATGCCGAGCTTGATTCTGCTGGGTTTCTTGCACGGTGCGCCAGCTGCGCCGCGTCCCTCACTGCGGAAGACAGAAGTTGGATTGTTTCCCATGCAGTAAGTGGAGCCCAGAAATAGTGTCTTTTCCTGCAAAACATTAAGGTTCACCGCCTTGCAATGTCCTGGCGGGTTTAGAGACCAGACCAGCTCACACCAATTGCCCGTTGCGATCCCGGGCTACTTCCAGACGAGCGCTTTGACTGCAAACAGGGTGAGGTGTTATCTGACAGCTTCTGTTGCCAGAACTTGAACATTTCAGGCAGAACCTCCGTGGTCAAATGCAGCTTGGTTGCAGACGAACGCCGTGGGGCTTGATGTGCAGGTGACGTATGCATTTGCATGCAATGTTGCGAGCTGCTGGCTGCTTCTCCAAGCACGTTCATGCGTTCTGAACCGCGCAGAGCACTGTCCTGTCTCGTTTTGCAAGAACAAGTCCTTGTTCTTGTACTTGTTTCAGAGGTACTGTCGTTTTGGACGGCGGCATCAGCGTATGTCTGGGCAGCGACCGCTGTCAGCAAAGTGGCGAAGATGGAAACTGCATAGGGAAGTACGGCAATGTCTCTTGTCCTAGTTTCTGAGCAGCTTTTTGTTCGATGGTTGTGAACTCGTGCAGCAATCGGATCCCACAACCCGTGAAAATACAGTGCAAGGCTCCGAACATGAACGTTCCGACACAAACGGCAAGACTGTAAGCAAACCTCCAAATAAATCTGCTTCAGCTTTAGGCTGAAGGACCTACCCAAAACGCTACACCGCCTTGCAGACCAAGGCTTGTGCGGAAGGCTCTACCGGTAATCTTTGCGGTGAATGTCCGACAGGCCTTCCTTAAGCCCCGCCTCTTCCACCAGAATCCAGCCTTCAGAAGCCCGTCGGGCCCTCCTACAATGTTCATTAAACCTGCAAACATGCCTAAGCCCTGACCAGGATGGTCTAGGCCAAGCTTCCGTGCTCCATGCCGGCTATGCAAGGAGGCGCCGGGCTATTGAGTTTAGCTTGGGGCTTCTCATAGGTGGGGCGTCATCCGCCTCGCGTTTGGCCTTCAACCTTGAATGTTGCCCTACCCTTTGATAGGCCGTCTTGCAGCTGGTGGCTTCCATCCTGGCAGATGCCTGGTTGCAAATAGTGAAGTTTGAAGCAGGGCCTCGCCAACGAGCTAGAGACGAGTGGTGCGCAGTGAAGCATATGGCATATGTGCACTCTGCAGTATATACAAGAAGCCCATTAGAAGCTTAGACACCGCAACCCCCAACCAGGCCAAGTAATTACTTCAAAACTGACAAGACAGCTAGGAACAGACGCGCGCGAAGAATCTGTAAGCAGCCCATAACCTAGGACCCAAGCACAGGAGATTGCAGCCGAAGCTGCAGATACGACAACATTGTCAGACTGATATAAAATATGAAAATGTAATCGTATGATACGAGATTCATAATGACACTGTGGTAGTATTCATAATGAAATACAGGCAACCAGTTCGCCAAGTCGGGTGCACGTGGTGGAGTTCCAGCATGGAACATGACAAGCTAGACTCGCTAGAAGGCATCGAGTGCACTTCACAAATCGTCTGTGCACAGAGCAGCCCCAATCATTGGCAGCAGCCGAGGATGTCGGAAGCAAGATCATAATCAATTTCGTTGTCGCATCAATGGCAGCCACCGCTGCTGCCCGAGCCAGCAGCAAACTGCACCAGCGAGATACAGAGCATGGTTTTGCAATGCCTTGCACTCTTGAAATGGGCTTAGGCTTCGGGCCCTTTGAGTATTGGGCGCGCTCTTCGGGGATCAGGGTTTCCTGAGGTCAGGTGGAAACATTTACCCATGCCGATCTTGCATCTCTTCCGAGTCTTTCAAGAAGCTGACCTTACAGTTCTTGTCAAGAACTTCTTGAGCTTCAGTCCACGAGCATAGGGAAATAATGCTCGCTTTGCCCTCAGGTGCCTGCCCCTGGCCTGCTGTTGCTTTTTCTTTCCCGATGGGTGCAAGGTATATTCATGCTGGGCACCGAGCACCTTTGGAAACTGTAGGTTTTGGGGAGACAGTTGTGTTGAAGCTTCTTGGAAATCTCTCCTCCAGTCTTCTTCCGCCGTGAGTCGCCCCTGTCCGCCACACACATCCGGTGCCACCATGCAGGCATGAGTACACCGGGAATTTAGCACACGGATGGGAGACCGGGTAAGGAGAACAAGAGCCAGAAGAAGTGTAAACTCTTCCTCGCAGCCCAGGCACACGATCATGATCCGCATTGTGGTCCAGTTTGTATCTGCCTGTTCAGTCATTGCTACCTTTGAGCTGGACCAGATCCAGGTGACGGCTGTTCCAAAGCCTAAAGAGACTGCGCACAGAATTAAAATTCCTTGGATTCCGCACCCAGGTGATGTTCCCTTGGCAGCAGGGAACCGACAGTCAGGCCATGGAAGAGCCTGCAAGATTCGGATGGCCACCCGAGGCGCGCGCGATGAATTTTGACTTTGGCGCAATCTAACGGTTTAGAATGCAGGTGACAGCGGCAATGCGGGATCTGTTTGCCCTGTCGACTCTGACTCCTGCGGTGGTGTCCGTCGACCTCGCCGCGCAATGCATAGCGCAGGATCGATTTAGGGTTTCATGCTGTCACGAGAAACTGAGATTCATCAAGTCTACGTCTTTGACGTAAGAAGAGCTACATGACCTCGGCAACACCTTGTCAGAGGATCTGTCCGACCATCCGGCGGCTCCTCGTATAGCGCTGGGCTTGTACAACATGTGCCTTCCTCTCCTGGTGATGGTCGCTGGCCTGGGAACCTGTTCACTCGCAGTATACGTTCTTGTGCCTGTGGCGGCCCGCTGGGGGCTTTCCTTCAATGAGGCCAGGGTGTGTTAAACTTGGTCAAACTCCGGCCCTAAACCCCTCACATGGGAGTTGCCGAACAGTAGGGGGAACCTGATTTAGGGGTCCTAAGAAACAGGATCCTACCATTTAGGGTATTATAGTAGGGTCCCCTATTTTCGGCAACCCCCGCATGACAGAAACCGAAGAGCCAGGCCGGGAGACGGCGCCGCAAGCGCGCCAAGCTGCTGCAGACTCTTCGCGAGGCGGTAGAGGTGGCCTTGCACAAGAACGGCCTGTCGCTGTCTTGGGCAGACCTTGAGCATCTTGCCGGATGCTAGATAGGGAACCTTCCAACACCTCAACGACCTCGTAGGGGAGCCATTCCGTTCTATAGCAAAGGTTCAGGATGTAGAGGTCAAAGGTTCCGTTTGCCTCGCTCCTTGGTGTGGAATCCTTGAGGCAGTGTGGCACTTTGGACGTCCGGCTGGCAGTGCTGCAGCGTGCTGTCGAGGAGCCTGATGCCTTCCTCCGGAAGGCAATGATATCCAAACTTCACCACCGTCCGTATTGCCGTTTCCCTGAATCCAAAACCCTACGCCCCGCAACCCGGAATCCTTGGGGAGGCCGTTGTGCGTTCACGGGATCTGCTGATCCGGGCCTGCGCGGAGAGGGCTCAGGTCGTGAATCGCTGCGCGACGGACGAGGTTGCCTTCTCTCAGGCCAGGGTCCTATTACCGCGGTTCCCTCGATGTTTCTCCCATCCTGCGTTTGAATCGAAACTCTTGAGACAAACAGTCGACAAACTGTAACAAGCCAGGAGCGTGAACAAGCATCCTGGTCAGGTGGACCTCAGCCATTACATGCGCGAAGACTTTGCCTACGAAGCCACTGACCTTAGCGACATGCTGGACCAGATCCTGGCCGCCCTTGAACAGCAGGCCGGAGTGGACATCCAATTTGCGCCAGTGTGCAGGGTCATCAGGTGGTCAACTTTACAACTTTCTGAGCACGCCGCAAGTGCTGAAGACGGCCGCCGGCCACGTACATGCGGTATCTTGACACATGTTGCCAAAGTAGAGAAGTGGTGTGGGCTTGCAAAGGAGATGGATTCCAGCAGCCAGCCTGGCTTAGCGCGAGATGACCTCTCAGCAGAAGCGCGCGTTCACGTGCAGCCGAAGCCAGGCGCGACACAAAAACCAACGGAACAAACAACACCATAAAACACCCCGATTGTCGATTCAAGCATGGGCTAGCAGTATCATGAACCCCAAAACCCGGACTTGCGTTCACAACCCTCGGTGATGAACTCAGCTGCGCGTGAACAGGCAGCTTACAGCTCCAACCCCCGTCTTCAGAGTTCGATGAAGACCCGGAGGTGGATGAGGCCGCATCAGTCTTGCGCGTCCGCTTCGGACTTGAGGTCCATGTTCTGGTTTAAGATATGAGGTAGTACTATGAGTGTATGTAGTGTTCCTTACGAATATTGATGAGTGTATATATGGGGTGCCCGTTAGGAGATACTATAAATCATGCGAATCACGCTCTTGTATGCACCGCTGACTTGCCGCCCGAAGTCCGCTGCACACGGCCAACGATTTAAATCTGGGTGGCGCAACTGCTTTCAGCGTGGATGGCCATGATGCGTGACCGCACTATATGTCAACCCTTGCTAGCTCGGAGAAGTCTGCCCCTGCTAGTCCCCTGTGAACGATGCACAACCACTGCCTAATGCGATGCAACATCTTGTGCTGCACGATGCCCCCACCCTCAGTATTGAGTGGAGACGGCCCATGCAGGCATCGCAGTTGACTGCCTGGGGAGGGTCGCCAGCAGATGTTGATTTGCTTTTCACCTTTGGAGTATCCGCAGGCAGTAGCCCTGGTTGCAAGCTCTCACTCTCTTCATCTCTGTGGGAGGGTTTACGGCGCCAGTTGTTGTTAACAGCGAATATGTTGGGGTGGCGGCATACGCTTTCCTAGAAAGGTGCGAAGCCCAATCTGATGCCTGCCTGAGAGGAATCCGCAAAACATATTCCACATTTTCCTGAGGTTCAGCTTTACCCATACTTTGTGCCTAAATGGAACCTGTCGGATTCCATAGTACTACAGTCAGAAATCGCTATTTCCCTTCACCACTCATTGACCACTCAGTCAATCTGAAGTGCTTGCGCATAAAGCCATCCATACATGCGGTGTACGCATGATAGGTAATCTGATTTGCCATCATTTCTCAGAAAAGGTCAGCCGTAAGCATCGGTGAATCAGGTGTTGCAAGCCCACAACAATCGCGATGAGATACCTAATGCATTGCAGTGTATCACGAAAATGCTGCTTGAAAAAGGGCAGCACTGCCAAAGAATAAAATCAGAGAAGCCTTTCCGGGTCACGGGAAAAAGATTTCAAGCCGCATTGGCGAGATCTACTTCCCTTCTGGCACATCTTGATCCTTTTTATGAAATTTCTCAGACAGATATGCGGGACCTTCCACACCTGGTTGGACCGGAATGGGGGCTCTTCAGGCCAAAAACAAGCCACGGCGCTTTCGCATGCCTTTGCCCGAGAATGGTGCAATCACTGCGTGCGGTAACAACCAAGGCTCAGACAAACACTTCGCACGCTTGATGCGCCCAGCCTAGCAACATGCCCTGACTAGTTACTGTACCTACCACCATTACCTGATCAGCTGTCTCACCTTGCCGATGATCAAGACATTTGTCCGTCATATGGGTCATATATGAGTTTGGAGTGGCGCATCCCAACGTGAGACCCCGACCCTGAGCCTCGGGCGTCAAAGCCCACATTTGGAAGTGATGGAGATGGGCTAAGATGACTATGGGCATGGCCCATACCCTCCGGGTTGGTGTGCAGAACACGTGTGTTCGTAGTGACAAGCGTAGCGAGAACTTTCCGAGAGAAGAGCTTTCGCTGGTTCGCAGTACGAAGGCCCGAGGAAAGTACGAGCGAGCTAGCCTTTTTCGCTTTTTCGGAAGTACTTCGCCATGGCTGGCTCATGGGGCGATTCCACCACGAGTTCGCAGGTGGACCTTTGGGCGGCGCTCTTCACGGTCGTTCACTCGACCGATGAGGAAAGGCGTCCCCTTATGCAGAGGTTTGACCTCGACGACTTGGTTCGCCTGCGCAGAGTGGTGCAGCTCGCCATCAACGAGCAAGTGGAACACAGCCTGGACGAGGCCGACGCAGAGGTCGCTTCTGCTACGACTGCAGCCGCAGTGCCGGTAGTGGTCCAGGCCGACGCCTCAGGTGCCGCACCGACCACAGTGGTCGCTCCCAGGGAGCCTAGTTCGACTTCGGCGAGTTCTACAACTGGTGGTGCGCCTGGCCCTGCTGTGGCACCTGCCGCACCTACGGAAGGGGTCGCCCGTACGGCAGCTGCCGTGAAGCCCGGTTCGCCTCCGGCCAAGGACCCGACTACAGGACCTCCGCCGCTGTTGGTCGTGCCTAAGGACATGTCCGCGGCAGCCAAGGCCTTCGTGAAGGCCGACCCGCCACCACTGGTCGTGACAGCAAAGGCCGACCCACTTCCCTTGAGCAAGAAGGGCAAAGGTCGCGGAGGCCACCCTAAGCCGGCTTCTCCGCCAGCCAAAGCGGCCCAGGTCCCAGTGAAGGCGACTCCCACACAGGTCGCGGCCATGTTCGCCGGCACGGTGGCACCCCAGACGGGCGAGGATGCAATCGGCATGCTGCGCGCGGCACAGGCAGCAGCGGTCGCTCCGGGGCCGATGGTGGACGCCTCCCAGGTCGCTGTGATCGACCTCAACACCATGGACGACGACCTTCAGGACGAGCCACCGTTGCCGCCGCCTTCGAAGAGCCCTACACGGTCGCCGCCGAGCAAGCCGATGCCGCAGCAGCCACCGCCAGGTCAGCCACAGGTCGCGCCTGAACCGGCCAAGGCAGCGACGCCAGCACAGGCCCCGACCTCAACCACGGCGAGTTCTACCAGTTCGCCCTCGGGCCCGACGCCAGGACCTAGTGACGGAGCACCCCCGCCCCAAAGCTCTTTCCCGTCAGGTTCGCGGGGCCAAAGGTCGCAGCGAGGACGTGCCGCGGTCGACCGGCCCAACCTTCAGGACCCGTTGGCGCAAGGTCCGCCCGGCCCGATCAATGCGCCACAGTATGCGCCGATTGGTTTGCCGGCGCCATGGCCGCAGCGTGATGTGGAGTCGGGCGTCACCTTCCGTGACGAACCCCCTCCTTTTACAGATGTGTCTAGCGTTTGTAATGTTCGCTGCCCTTCGTGCTGGATGAGAGCCTGTCCGCGCGTAAATCGCTCGGGCTACAGGCGGGTGCACGAGCACCACTTTTGTGGCTTCTGCCACGCTGAGGCCAGGCGTTCGAACCCGAACAGGACATAGTCTGTTCGCCTGCTGCCGCTGCCCCAGAGAGTTGTTACCTAAACCTAAGACCGTAAGTTCGCGTCAGAGAGAGGGGCATACGTGTCCCTGCAGGTGCCAACCGGTTCGAGGATTGAAGCTCCGGCCGACACAGGTATCGTGTCGGCTTGGTTCCTTCTCCGGGGCCTGGAGATCTCTTTCGTCGTGTGCGAAGACGTTAGCTTCTCGAAAGAAGGTCTGGTCAAACTGTCGCTGCCGGTATCGAAGAATGATGCCTCGGCCCGCGGGTGTACGAGGACACACGCGTGCATATGGTCGCGACAGCACGACCCAGGCTGCAATAGGTCAGGCGATGAGGCCATGTTGTTCACGCCTTTGCAGCAGTGCTCATGTTCGCTGGGGCGCCACCCACTGTGCCCTTACCACGCAGCACTGCGTTGTGCAATCCGGCTTCGCAAGGCTGGTCGCTGGGAGCCTAAGGCACCGTTCTGTGGAGACGGGGAGGGCCCCACGACTAAGTCACAGTGGTTTGGTTGGCGAGAGTGTTCGCATGGGTCCTGTGCCAAGGTGACCTCAGAGATTGGCCGAGGCAGGTCTTGCAGCGGTGGGCCCAGCATGCATTCCGGGTCGCTGGTGCCCAATTGTTTGCTCGGGCAGACCTCGACCTACATGTCATTATGCTTATCGGTCGTTGGGGCAGTGCCGCGATTTGTCGCTACGTCCAAGAGGCAGCCCTGGCCAACCCAGCAAGAGCAGCACAGGCGGTCGCCGACCGCACGTCGGTTATCCCTTCTAGCTCTCAGACACCGCGGCCTTCCAGAATTGCACTGCTCCCGGCCGCCATCGACCAGGTTCGCGCTGTGGTTGCCGACTGCTTCCGAGGACAGGGTGTTCTTGTACATAACCCAACGAGTCCCAAGGACCTAATAGTTAGGTCCCTGGGCCCAGGGCCTGGATTGGAGGTGGTTCCGGGCCGAAGGGGCCCAATCCAATAACCAACGCTGGAGTAGGAACCATTCTAGTCCATTGAAGTTAATCACTTCATAATCAGCATTGCCAGGGGTCGCACCCCATGTGCAACATCGGCACGTGGCGGTTTAAAGGCTTGAAAGCAGTTTTGGTTTAGGGCTTCAAGTTTTGGGGTTCAGCCAGAAGCTACAAAGGCAGGGGTGGGGTTCAGGAGGCTAGACTAGACAGCTAAAGGAATCATTATCGTGAGGTACGGACACTAATTTGTTTGTAATACCCAGTGGGACTGTAAATCCAGGTTGGGGGTTGGGGGTTATTACGTGCTGGGCTTGAGGCAAGTTCCGGCTTTGGTTCGAAACTCAAGGGGATTCGTCTGGCACTGTACTTTTAAGTACTTTTGGGAGTTTCGCAGTATGACTACCTGAATACCCCTAAAAACCTCATGCCCACGCCGCGCCTCGCTCGCAGCTCATGCTCGCGAACACGGGCTGGGGTTTAGGGCTTGTAAGGTTTAGGGACTTATGTTCCAAGGTCCTAGCCAGCGAGGACATTTTGGGTGTAGAGTCGTTCAGGATTGCGTGTGCCTTGTTGGTTGAGACGCTCGGGCTGAATGCACAGCTCAACCAACCTGAAATCGCTAGATCATCTGGACCCTTACAAACCTGCGGAGCCCTAAATGTTATTACTTTAGCAATAAAGTCGAACCAGCGCTACAAAAACCCTAAAACCAAATCCTAAGCCTTAAAATGGAGCTTGATCGACAGATCGGAATCATTTTTCGAAGAGCTCTGCGAACGCAGCAAATCTGATCAGCGCTGAAGCCTTCGATGGCGAACACATGTGCTAGAGCAAGTTGGAAACCCGACGACATCAGACTCATCGTGATATGTGCAATTGGGTAGCTCATGGCCGCAACTTCATCGGGATGACATCGCATCAGATGCCTCGTGACCAGGGCCCAAACCCCTAACGCCCAGACCAAAACCCCTAAGTCCCCAGACTAATAACCCAGG
The DNA here is from genome assembly GCA_905221615.1 of Symbiodinium sp. CCMP2592. NCBI lineage: Eukaryota > Dinophyceae > Suessiales > Symbiodiniaceae > Symbiodinium > Symbiodinium sp. CCMP2592. Next base: position 190,784 of record CAJNDT010000048.1, on the reverse strand, counting down.
CTCAAGTGCAGATGTCCAAAGATTCAGCCGAAAGGCCAGGAAGCCAGGTTTCAGTGTCACCAGCTTGAGCAGCGACGCACGAAGTACACGTGCTTCGAAATTCTGTCCAGCATGTTGCCTGGCCAACACCTTCAATCGGCCTTGGAGGGCGACAGCATTGTTTTCGTCTCTCTCTCTCTATATATATATCTCTCTCTCTCTCTCTCTCTCTCTCTCTCTCTCTCTCTCTCTCTCTCTCTCTCTCTCTCTCTCTCTCTCTCTCTCTCTACCTCTCTATTTTTCGATGCGAGCCAGTGACCATTCAGGTCCTCCTCGCCATAGCAGTGATAGAAACGACTGCTGTATCTTTCCGTGAATTGATCATGGAGTATCTCGTCGAAGACCTAGGCTTGCAGAGCCAGCAAACACCTGTCGACACTTGTTACTATTATTGCAAACCAGAAATTCCGTTGCAAGCAGGAGTCGTGGTGTTTTGGCAGGAGAGCCCATCTCAGTTGATTGCAGGCCGCAGCATGATGAGCTGCTTCCAGGTGGCATTTGAGGTAGGCGACACCTCCATCGTACCAGCACTAGATAACTACAAGTCGCCGTCACTGTGCTATTCTTCCACGCCTCTTTGCTGCAGGTCCACAGCTTGCTTCTCATCCAAATACCGAGGATACTGCTCATACCTGTTCTGCCAATCGGTCAGCAGGCACCTAAAAAGACCGATGCCACACGGGTGAGTGAGCAACAGGATCAGCAGTGCACCCTAAATAATTGCTTTGCGAGACACACAGTCTTGCAAGCCAGCTTTCCAGACGTGGCCCTTGCTGTCCAAGCATCCAAAGCCTCACCAGGGCGTTGCTGCAGAGTGTCCAGGAAAGTCGAGGAGCTCAGAGCTTCCTGCATCATGATCAGTCAAGGAAAGGAATGCATGTGGCGTGTATAGGGGTACCCTATCAAGAAAAACAGATTGAGTCGGGACCCCATGGGGCCGAGATTGCTGCCTGGTGTCTGACAGCCACCCCAGAACCACACGGCAGTTGTAGGCCTTGAAATTCACCCATGGGTGCTGCGTCGGCTGCAAGGGCTCCTTGCCCAAGTGAAAATGCTTGAGCTTCCAGGCTCGGACTGAGCAACTGATTCGTTTCGAAGTGCACCATCGACGAAATGCATTGTACGAGTCTCGCATTCCATTTTCGCCGTAAGCTTGTGAGAGAGCAAGCAGCCCCTCTGCTGTAACCACTTGGTAGAAACCCAAATTGTTGACATGCATGGAACACCATCGAAGAAGGCGAACGTGAAAACCGTCTAAATTGATCAATGGAGACGGTTGGTCTGGGAGGACATGCAATATAAATTGAGCTGTGGTCATTTGTGTAAACTGCTCGATGTCCCCGAACTTCGTGAACAATGGCCCACCATTCGATGCAATGCGAGAAGCATCACAACGATGGCATATGAAGCCTGCCTTCCAGTATCTTCGCAGTTCGAAGATATCGAGGTGCCAACGCCAATCTCCCTTTATCTCGGTAACAGCAAAGGAAAGTGAAGAAGGGGAACGCTGAGGCTCCAGGCTCGTCCGAGCCAGGTTGAGGCTCCAGATAGCACGGCATAAAATTGGACGCAACGTGACCTTCGGGTCGGGCACATATATCGAGAGCCATTAAACGTTTATAACCGAGGCACATTCCCCAGATGTATGGCGCTGGAGATGATGAAGAAGAGCCAGTACTTGCTCCAGGAAGATTTTCCTTAGGGTGCTCAGTGGGGACCAAGCAGCAGCTTGCACTTGGAAGATTGTGACTAACATGCCGTTGGGTCTCCTTTCGGCCGGAAGAGAGGGCAAGACAGGTTCAGGGCCAGGAACTTGTCTTGCAGGCTGGAGTAGGTTGCCTCGTCGCCATAGACCTGCAGCCAGCACAGGGCACTTATGCTCGCACGTCCGGCCTAGCGCTGCTCTATTGGGAGTTGAGCTGTTTAATTGTCGATCGAGGCACACTGATAGGGATCGAAGACCCCTCAGCCGGGTGCTGGCAGGCCCATTCAACATTCAGACGTCTGAAATGGGACCAGTAGTACCTCAGCAGAACCGGCTCAAGCCGGAGATTTCCCAGAAAATGCTTGGGCTAAAGACAACGCTTTGCCCGGATCCAATTGCAACACAAGTATCTCAACCGCTGTCTTTGACACGGAGACTCGTTTCGTTTCCCAGAGCCAACGAAGAAGCTCGTGAGGATCAAGCATCGGTAGTTTTCTCTGGACAGTTTCCTCACTCTGCGGCCCTTGGCGCACAGTAGTCTCGACCCAGTGCATCTCCTCGGCAAACCGAGTACGGAAGTGTGGAAAAAAAGCCCCGAAACCCTAAAACGCATCCTGATCCCTCGTAAATATAATTCCCGGAACCCTAAAACACATCCTGATCCCTCGTAAATATACTTTTCTCGTGAAGCAACTCCCACATGCGACTTCGAAATGCTGCCATGCCTCGTCAGACGTGATCTACGAAGGCTGGGTCGGGAAGAAGGAGCTAGAAATAGCTGCTGCCGAGTTGCGATTGGGAGTTTGCACCAGCGGTACAAATCACGAGAAGCATTGTGAAGCGTCTTGCCTCCCAGCTGTGCCAGCTTTTGCGTAGCTTTGGAGACATTGGTCCCTGACTCCTCCACAGAACGGTCGCAAGTATTGCAGACTCTATCCCCAAGCAAGTGTTGCAGACGTCCAAAATCTGTTCGCTTGTTTTCGAGCTAGATCTATAGATACCTGGCAAGGCGACGGGTGGTGTCTGGTGAGTACAATGACAAGGCTCAACCACCATGTCACACGCACATGAGTTAAGCTGTTTTCCGCATGCCATGCTGACGCAATCTGAAAGTCTTTGCGGGTGATTTTGTATGACCTCCACAGATCACAGAGCCACGCATGCAACCGACGGCCAGCACCTTTCGCGAACCACCAGCGGCCATAGTGTGGTGCAGCTTGATGGCTCACAAGTCGAACATAGAATTCGTCGAGTAAACTTGTGGAGTTTAAGTTTTTGGGGGCCAGTTGTGGGGCCATTTGGGGCTCAGGGCTGAGGATGCAAGATTATTATTATATTATAATGTCCTGGAAATCAGGGCTTACGTATAGTCTCGAGCGTAGTTCTTCCCATTGTGATAGGATCCTATCGTAATAGCTAGCAGGTGATAACCGCAAGACGGACCTGCAGAGGAGTTCATCCCTATAAAGGCCCCGCACCCTGGTCTGATCCTGGTGAGATTCGAAGATGTTGCAATATCTGAAATGGCACTTCGTAATCAGAACATAGCTATATATAGCTTTGCACTTGCATCCTAGCTAATCATGAACCCTCGAGTGGCTGGGATTACGTATCGTCTCGATTGTTCTTTGGGGTTTGGGCAAGGTCTACAGGCTTTTCGGATTTCGCAATTTTAGTAGTTGGGCTTGGGTTCGCGGTTGCAATTCTGGGATCGATGTCGTACATCGAATATGATATGGGATCCCTCAAGGTCGCTACCTATTACCGTTTAATCCAAGGTTCCAGCATATAACGGCACATGCCATGTATGATCCAAGGCCCCGGGATTCTTGAGGCCAAAATTCCTATTGCATGACACGGCATGCACATGTGCTAAGCTGTAAGCTCGGCCGAAGCTCTAATTCTCACACGACTTATAATGCAGAAATGAACCACAAAACCAAAACAACCAAAGCCCCGGCATGCCCTGGAAAAAGCTCCGGCTAGCCTATGCCATTCGCTATACGTATAGACCCCTAGCCTATGCACTGAATCATGGGCCATGTGCTGCCTGCCACCCGAATTATCATTAAAATCTGGGGCTTGGGCAGACCCTACAGGTTTGTCGTTGTTTCGGCCTTCTAGATCGGATTTCAGATTATCAAACTCGGCTGTGAAGATCTAGGTGCGGCTGAAAACCTCGCCAGCAAAAGCCCTTCTCAGGGCTCCGAAGATCTCGATGCAGTGGGGAACTCGGCTCGTGGAAGCTTTTGGGCTTAAGCTCCTAGGGTTTAGAGCGAGGATTGTAGGATCCGTTTCCCCAAAACCGACCCACACCTACCCCTAACCCCCTAAGCCTAGCAAGACAAACACCAATCCAGAAGATACTAAACCCTGGCCATCAAACATTTGCCAACATACTCTAATCGCGAGCCTCCTGATAATAATTGTATTTAGAAGGTAGGGTTTGGGGTTCTAGAATTATAAGCCCGAGGTTTGAGGGATTCACTCGAATGAGGATAGGCATTGAAGTCCAGGTTTCCATGTTTGTATAATAAAATTAACAGTATCTTACAGAGGTTGATCGGGTTGAGGGATTCAGGTTAGGAAAGTAAAACCCCAACCCGTCCTCGGTGGCTGCTCTTGCAGCTGCCAAAGCTTCTCGAGCCGATTTGTTGCCGGCGCCCACGTCTGATAGCCTCAGCTGTATCTAGGTTCTAGATGGGTGCAGTCCTGAACATACCTTCGAGAAAGCTTTGGGCTACCAACTTGTACATACCAGGGCCAGAGCCCGCTCAACTCCCCAGTTCGAGAATCCCTGAGAAGCTCGGAACCTTGAACCTTAAACCCCAAACAAAAAAACCTACTTACAAGTATGAGGAACCGTTGACCCTAAACCCTCTAACCCTTACTACTTATTAACAGACATCTGTCGGTTGTTTGCATCCAAATCCCAGCCCGATAATCAAGCCCACCCAGACTGATCGAAGCCAAACCCCGCCAAAAAAAACCCACGGTGCCCCTTTGGCCCTACATCATTCGAGATCCCTTGGAGCATTGTTTGTTTGGCCAGGAGCTTGGGTCATAGAGGGCTTTTAGCATCTTAAACGACGGGGGTCGAGATGTTTAAATTTCTTTTGCATGACAAGCCGCACTAAAGCAGCGAAGGCTGCATTGTTCCTCTCGGATGTAGCACCTGCGCAGCCGCCGTCCCCGATAGCAGGATAAATGGCGACAAGCATTATTAATATCACTTGTTGGAAGCGACATGGTATGCGGCACACTCCTGCTGCAGCGGTAAAGATGTAAACCCTTTTTCCAGAGCTGCCCCACAAAAGGCTTTGCAATGTTTCTAGATCTGATTGCAGCACCGTAGTCAAGGCCATAGGGGCATCAAAACCGAGAAGTATTGACATAGAGGGATGGCAAGTGTGGCTGGTTGCCACTAGGAACCAGAAAATGTAGCAGTCCAGGACCTTATTATTGGGTCCTTTAAGGGGTCTAGGGCCCTAACTTTTATAGCATGGCAGGTAGGAGCGAAAGTCGGAAAGGGTTTAGGGTTTAGGGTTGATAGGGTTTAAGGTTTATAGGGTTTATAGGTTTAGGCTTTAGGGTTTATAGAGTGAGTATAGGGTTTAGGGTTTATAGGGTTATGATAGCAATTCAGCGCCCTCAAGCCAGCAAGACCTAGGCTGCTGCTCCCCTTTAAAAGCGCGCACACACACAGACTTTTGAGCCAGCACAGCATCTGATGAGGCCATTGCAACTAGCTTTCAAAACAGCCCCGGAAGTAGCCTTGCACCTAGACTCAAAGTGCGCTGTGCCAGTTCAGCTGTGCCCAGGCTGCTTGTCACTAGTGGCGATCACATCCCTCAGATGTGTCGGGTGCCCAAGGATCAGGCTTTCCTCTTCTTCGCAACTTTGCTCTTAGCAGAAGGAAGCCCTGAACCCTTCTTCGCACTACTGGCAGCTTTCCTCAGTTCTGAACCGTGCTTCTTGAGATTCTCCACTGCTTGCGTGATCTCCTGAGGATGCTCGGAATTATTTATAAGTAGGGGACTAGATCACGTCGAGCTAGCAACGAAAAATGATTGTACTTTCGAGGGTCCTGAGCGCGCTGCTCAAAGATCTCAGGGGGGATATCGTCGGATTTCTTGCCCTCGAACTCAGCCCGAGCCGAATCCAAGGCTATATCAAGAGCATCCTTGAAAGGGTGCCCATCTTCCAGCAGCGCCACTCTCAGCTTGGGCTTCCTAGGTTTGGGGTGTGGGTTTTGGGCTGTTCGGCTCTACGGGTAGGGATTGGGGGATTAGGGTTTAGGGTGGCTGTTGGGTACCTTATAAATTATAAACCCTGAACCCTAAACCCGAAACACTAAACCTGACACTATGCAGGGGAGCTAAAGGCCCCTAAACCCCCTAAACCCTAAACCATAAAAAACCCGAAACCCTAAACGCCCAAACACCCTCAACCCCCCAAAAACCCGAGAAACTCTTATATAATAAGGCTCACATTATTTGGCTGTGGTATAGACTCTCAGGGTGGGGTTCAGACTTTCCGGTTTACCTGCACCATGATCTGTGCATTCTATGATTTGAAGACACATACCTCGGGAATTCTTGATTTCAGCACATGTCCAAACACGGCTCCGAAGAACAACCTCAGGGATGCTATGTGTGTGTTGTTTATTTATAAAGCTCTTCTACGATTGGGGTGAAGCCGGGCTTAGGGTTGGGTTTTAACCCAGAGTTCGAGGGTCTCTGAGCGGCGTGATAATATATTGGGGGTTGGGGATCATTATTTATAATAGATCTAACCTGAGAACTTAAGGTTCAGGGCATAGGGTTTGGGTGAAGTGTTTCGGGCTGGGTGTTTAGAGTTGAAAAGGCTGGGGTTTTAGCTTGCAAGTTCATCTCAGTCGAACACTTCACGGGAGTTGTGGCAAAATTTAGACTACGCAGGAATCCGGTTCGTAGTAGCAGCTTAGGTGGCCTTATATTGGAAATCCTCTGAAGCACGAAAGCCGAACTGCCAGGCCCACTCCATCACTGAAAGTGACAACTCAAGAGCACTGAAGAATTGAACCCTAAACCACAGCCCCTAAAACCAATAGGCCCTGGTCATAGTCTGGAACCCCATGATTAAGCCTCAGCAGCACACCAGCCTCCTCAAGCATTTTCGCCCATGTAAGTTCATCCTTGAGGGCTTTCTCGGCTATCGTCGTGGCCTGCGGTGGATAAGGCCAGTGAGTTTATCATGGTTGCCTAGCTGCTAGGGTTTGAGGTTTCGAAGGTGTGGGGTTCATACAATTCTATCTTCGTGATCATGCTTGAAAGAACACCCCTATCGGCCTGAACGTAGGCAGCTTGCCCAACCTTGGGCTTGACCGTTTTCTTGATCTTGGGGCCGTGGCTTGTGACCCCAGTTTCCAGCTGGTCTTCCCTGGAAGATCCGGACTACTGCATCACAGTCATAGCACTGCACTGCTAGCACTTCTTCTTCCGCTGCCACTACTACTACTACTACTACTACTACTACTACTACTACTAGCACTAGCACTAGTACTAGTACTAGTACTAGTACTACTACTACTACTAGTACTAGTACTAGTACTAGTACTAGTACTAGTACTAGTACTAGTACTAGTACTAGTACTAGTACTAGTACTAGAGCAGGGGAGCCAGACGCGGCAGCAGGGGAGGCAGCAGCAAGGTTGGAAACACAACCAGGGCCAGCGCAGAGGGTGGAGCTCCTACAATTGGGGCGGACAGCGGAAGCAGAAGGAGGAGCAGGCCTGGGAAGACAATCTGAGGCTGTTGGCCAGGCTCTGCCTTCGCCACGAGGACGAACTGTCCCAGACGAGAGTGGAGCGAGACTTCATTCTAACGATGGAGACTCAGGAGGCGGCGGTTCTCACCAAGCTCTACAAATTGGCGACGGTGTGGAAGGAGCGGAAAGAGCGGCAGGAAGTGGACTGCTCGCTGAGGATCTGCTTATTCCTCGGGCTGTTGCAGGTCTGGCTGGAGCGGATGAGGGCTCTGGAACAGAACGGTCCGGAGGCAGAGGCGCTGCGAAAGCGCATCATGGAGCAGGGCTATGCTCAGATGCCGGAGGGCACCACGGAACTTCAGTGGTTCTACATGAGGTGGAATCACTCCACACAGGCCATGGAGAAAGTGCCAGATGTGGAGCCCATGCTGCAGAGCCAGGTGGTGACCAGCTTGGTCCAGCTGCAGGCGACGATTGTGGCACCGAATGCCCTGCTTCGCTTCCACTCAACGAGGCGGATGGCGGCGGAGTATGCGGGGGAGACGGTCACGTTCCTTTTGACCATAGGTCAGAGAGACACAATGGCAGCACAAGCATGGGGGATGCTCACCAACTTGTGCGGCAACGGATCTGGAAAAGTCATCGGGCTCAAAATGAAGCCAGCCAAAATGGATCGCCAACCCCTCGCCAAGATCGTGGCAGAGAGATTTCCTCCGCCGATGATGTCAAGCCGAGCAGCGGGATCCCAACAGCGGGAGACAGCAGTCGACGATTCACACCAGCAGGAGAAGGAGGAGCGCAGCTGAAGCTTCAGATGTGGTTCTCCTACAACTTAGTCAATCGGTCCAATGTCTGCTACATGAATGCTTGTTGCTTACTTTGGTTTCACATGGGACAGAATACCAGCAGCAGAGCAACATTCGGCAGGATTGAGCGGGCCATGCGGTGTCTTCAAGGCCCTGGCTCAATCTATCTTCCTTCCTTTCTTCCTTGGCTGCGATTGTTGGCAGGATGGGATGCACTTCATCAGCAGCATGATGCTGTTGAATTCATTTCTTTTGTCCTTGGCAAGTCCGAGCCTGAAGCTTTCATTGGAAGCTGGGAATCCAGACTGCAGGAGGAGGGCTCTAGACTCGTTGTCGACTCAGGCAACTGCTTTTCTCCGATTGCGGTTGAAGTGGCAGGACCGAGCTTGCAACATTGTGTTCACGACTGGCATGCACAGCACAGCATCCAGGCTTTGTCGAGGGCACCATGTTTGCTGTTTTTACAACTTAAAAGATTCAGGGAGTCAGCAGCTGGGGTAGTCAAAGACTTCACAGAAGTGCAGATTCCAGTTGGTGCAATGGTTCGAATTCCGTGTTTCATCAACAGCTTTGACACGGAGATCCACACTGTTCGATATGAGGTAGTTGGCGTTGTCTATCACCTCGGTGATAGATTGCTGACAGGACATTATCGAGCTGCTCTGAGCGCTGCCTCTGGTTCGGATGGCAATCACTGTGCTTACCACGTCACGGATGACAACAAATCCATACGGGAGATTGGCACTAGCAGCTCTGAAATTGATAGGTGTGGTTATCTTGTCGGGCTCAGAAGGATTGCTTAAAGTTCCAAGTTTTGTGCACAGAAGTTCTTCAATAGCAAGAACACGTCGCTGCGGAGTCTGCTCAGTGCTACGGCACGGGACTTCGCTCTTTTACGATCTTGATCTTGACTATGCAATGGCATAGCTGCCATCACCAACCTGGTGTGGAGCAGCCGAATCGAGAAATCGATTTGGTCTACCGGACGCTTAGCTGCGGATCACGCTGCTGCGATGCAAAGTGCAAAAGTGCAAAAGTACTAGTACTAGTACTAGTACTAGTACTTGATTATATATTTATATTATAATAACAACTATACGAATACATATAATAAATATAAATATATATATATATATATATATATATATATTATAATAGTTCATGAACTACATGAATATGGACAGTCAAGACACATCAGATCGGCCACGTCGTCCAAATCGACCTCCCCCTCGATCTGGGCACTCGCTTCGATCTCATGCTCCGTCGCCTTCTGGTCTGTGACGTGGCTAAAGGCACGGTACATCCACAAATCTTCGCGGGTCGGAAAGTCCGGGTTCACCTTGATGAAGCGGCCTTTGACCTTCGAAGCCGCCTCTGCCTCCTTGTGCCGGCGGATGAGATCATCTGCCAAATCCTCACCCAACTTGGCAATCAGGTCGGTGCGCGTGTACCACGACCAAACTTCGTTGCTCGAGATTCGGTGCTTCTTTCTCACTGACACAAGCAGGGTGGATTTCGACCAGTCGCCACGGCAGCCCAAGAACTGCCCATAAAGAGCGTGCATCTTGGATTTGTCGCTCTTCGCAGCCTGTGCCTCAGCGAAGACTTCCTCAGGGAGAGTGCCCTTAGGCGACCTGATCTGTCTGTAGAAACGCTGGTGCAAAGCCGCAGGGGTGAGTACATTCCCAAACTTGTCACGGCGCCACTTGTCATCGACCGGTGCAGCCTTCTTAGGTGCAGTCGGTGCCCCCTTAGCCGCCTCCTGGGACGGGGTTTCGGGCTCCTCCTTTCCATGCTCAATCTTCTCCTGCAAGCCCTTCTTCGCATCTGCGTCCTCGGCCTCTTCTACCCCTTGCTCATTTGCTGACTGGAACACATCAGCCCTTGTGGCCTGCCGTTGCAGCAGCGTCGTCGATACTGGGGTTTCGTACTCCAGCCAGCTGTCCTGCCGACTTGGGCCTCGGGTGGACTTCCGATCCCAGTCCGCCCAATCCCACTGGGACCAGCCGTCCCAACTCCCCCGCTGCTCCAGCTGGAGTTCCACCCACCAGAACCCCAGTCACCACTCCAGGAATCCTTGCTGGGGCTGCCGAAATTGATCTTCTGCGGTGTCACCTGTGTGTCGCGCCTCTTGCACGGCGGCGATCGGATAGGTGTCCTCATGCTCAGATAATGTATTATTATGATCTATCTATATATTCTATAGCTATCTATACATTATTATTGGTGTACATTTGTAATAATTCTAATATCTTTAAATAGATCCAGATAGACTATTACTATTACTACTACTACTACTACTACTACTACTACTACTACTATTATTACTACTACTATATACTATTACTACTACTACTACTACTACTACTACTACTACTACTACTACTACTACTACTACTACTACTACTACTGCTGCCACTGTTTCTACTATATACATGACAGCTACGACGACTACCACACAACATCACACCAAAGAACTAACTCCAAACAGGCCTTCAAATGTCATGATGCATGCAAGCTTCGACTTTGGATCTGGGAGATCTGTTGGCGTGCCAGGGCTCTTGTGGTTCTTGCGGTGCGCTGGAGCATTGGCTTTGGGCCCTGTGAACACGGGGGCTGATGACTTCGGGACTTCGGAGGCCTGTGCATCAGGGGTTGTTGACTTGGCAACGGGAGGTTCTGTGGGATCTGCGGCCTTTGCAGCTGCCGACTTGGCAGCGGGAGGCCCTTTGGGATCTGTGGCCTTTGCAACAACCGTTGGGCCGGCCGGAGGAGGTCCTGCGGGGGCCTTTGCTCTTGACTTCCCATCCGGAGGTCCCCTAGGGGCTACAGCCTTTGACTTGGCAGCCGTAGGAGCTTCGGGAGCTTTGGCGTGTGCGCCTGCAGACGCTGGGGAAGCTTTGGGCTCTGTGATCACAGCAGGGGCTGCTGACTTCGAAGGATTGGGGGCTTTTGACTTCGCTTGCTCCGGTGCTGCTATCTTCGCCTGTGCTGCACGGGCACGGGCTTTAGCCAAAAGCTCTTCGACAGCAGCAGGAGCTGATCCCGAAAATACAGCACCTGAGGCATTTCCACGGCCGCCTTGCTTGGCGGCAGCAGCCATTGGAAAACAGCTCAAAACGGAGCCAACGGTTCCAGCTCGGAGGCAACGGTTCCAACAGGAACTGCAACGGTTCCAACAGGAACTGCAACGGTTCCAACGGTAACTGCAACGGTTCCTAGCTGCTCTTTTTTGGACCCCTCTACAAACGCTTGGCAAAACCAGCAAAACACTCAACGAGCCAGAAATCCTCAGCGTAAAAGGTTTCCTGCGTTGCACACAAGAAGTGGGAGCACCGGACACTCAACTCTAGCGCTGCACTCATAACAGACCGACGTTTCGCACTAGCCGCTCGAATCTGCATCTAGGCCATGCACCTACATTTGTGGATCGAGGGAAAACACTCAGATCCGCTAGCGTGCAGTGAAATTGTTGGATCTTGGACCATCCTCCACAACGACAGCAATACACTGCTATATACTAGCTAGTATACTCCAGTATATATATATATATATATATATATATATATAGTAATTCTATAGAGTACTTCTATTATTATTACTACTACTATGCTACTGCTACTGCTACTGCTACTGCTACTGCTACTGCTACTGCTACTGCTACTACTACTACTACTACTACTACTACTACTACTACTACTACTACTACTACCAATACTACCAATACTACTACTACTACTACTACTACTACTACTACTACTACTACTACTACTACTACTACTACTACTACTACTACTACTACTACTACTACTACTACTACTACTACTACTACTACTACTACTACTACTACTACTACTACTACTACTACTACTACTACTACTACTACTACTACTACTACTGCTACTGCTACTGCTACTGCTACTGCTACTGCTACTGCTACTGCTACTCCTACTACTACTACTACTACTACTACTACTACTACTACTACTACTACTACTACTACTACTCCTCGTACTGCTACTTTTTTTGGCTACAGTGCAGTCTACAGAATTGTAATTTCCTCGGTTCGTGAATGCTAAAGTATAAGTATTGCATTCAACGTGTTTCCGTGGGGCTGGACTCCGGATCCTCTAGGACTCTAGGAGTGACTGTACGTAAGTGAACCGGTCCATGGGACAGCCGTTCATTATGAATTGCTCCGCACTGATGGGAAGCCCGGGTCGCAGGCGGATGCGATGATGCTCAGCTTCGTGGCGGAGCATGGATGCAATGCTGTCCTGGGGGATCGGAGGGTTTTGGATGCGGGGTTCCTTCGATGGTCCTGAACCCTAGTAGTGGAATCTAATTATATGATCAGGGACCTTATTATTGGGTCCTTAAGGGGTCTAGGGCCCTAACTATTGGGTCCATGAAAGCATGGCAGGTAGGAGCGAAAGTCGGAAAGGGGTTTAGGGTTTAGGGTTGATAGGGTTTAGGGTTTATAGGGTTTATAGGGTTTATAGGGTTTATAGGGTTTATAGGGTTTATAGGGTTTAGGCTTTAGGGTTTGTAGAGTTTAGGTAGGGCTTATAGGGTTTAGGGTTTAGGGCTTATAGGGTTTAGAGTTTAGGGTTTATAGGATATTTTATAAAATATTACTCCGTAATATTTATAATATTATAATTGTAATTTATTGTTATAACACAAATTATATAAGGCCTATAGGAATAAGCATCCAAATGAAGAAGTTATTCCGATGGATATTAATTTTCAGGCAAGATCCAGTATACTTACGGAATACTTATCTGTAAGGTGTCCGAGAGCAGACACCTGAGTAAAGGAGATCCAGGAGGTCACAGAGCAGCACCCCGAAGCCCGAAGATTGGTTCAGTGACAAGCTTGGGCTTTTTCAGAAACCCAGCAGTCCCAAAAATTCATCATTCCATACAGAGAGCTAGAGCTAGCTTCGGTGTTCAGGGGATGGAGTTTCGGAGAAGGGATGTAGGTTTTCAGGATTTCGGGTTCTGGGCGGTATGTAGCGGGTTATGAATTTCGGTGTTCATGTATTGGGTTTTGGGGGGCAGCGCCGGAATTCGAATCCAATTAAAAGGCCCCCAAGTCCCCAAACCAAGCTGTGCCAAGCATCCAGGCCAGCATCTTGCCAGAAGTCCCGGCTGGAAACCTGAGATTTAACATTAAAGCTCATTAGACTTCCAGCCCAGGGGTTTCGTGGAACGCTGCGGCTGAGCCGGGGCGCAGTGATCACAGAGCTGAGCTGAGCCCAGACCAAGCCTGTAGACTCTCGATCTTCAAAAGCCTCCTCCGCAGACCCTTTTTGCCTGACCCTCACCACAAACCTAGCAGCAACTCCTTTGGACTTGAGGACTAATGCCAACCCCAGAAATAATTGCGAGCGAGATCACAAGAAAGTCGGGCCAGCTTCCTCTGATTTCGTCAGCAGTCGGCAGAGCAGCAACTTGTCGCGAAGCCTGAGTGGCGAGGGTGCAGGGATTCAGGCAATCAGTTTGGGCATGGTCCTCACCTATTTGGGCCTCGAGCCCTCCGTTCTTTTGGATCCCAAATTCACGCGTAAAAGAACATGCCTACCGACATGCCAGACTAGATCGGTGTGCTGATATAATTATTCGCCACGGCACGAAAGCATAGGCACCCTGTAATGTCGCGACCCGTTCGCAGAACTTGTCCGAGTAGGCCTGCGTGGTTTTCAGCAGCGGGCCACCAGACCTGAGTTAAGCTAGTCAGACCACGGCAGACCCAACCTGCAACTAAGCATATTTCTATATCTACCAATATTATAGAATATGTATTGCATTGTCTAGATCTAATATGCATATATAATCAGAGGCGAGTAGCACTTTGGACTTTCCGCTCTTCTTGACTCTTTTCCAGTTGCCTTCGGAGCTCCATTCACCTTTGCCTTGGCCTCGAGGAAGCCTCCTCTGCAAATTGAAGCTTTGAATCCACAGCCTCAGTGGGTACAAGTTAGGATATGAAGTTCTGGATAATTGCGATGGGGACCCTACTTACTGAAAGGATCATGGGACTTAGTAACTAGCTAGGTAAATATTATTATTAATAATTGTATATCTAATTAGAATAATAACAATAATAATAATATTAATAGTATATAATAATATAATAAAAATTCTTAGTCCCATGATCCTGCAATTAGTCCTGGCATTGTATTGCAATTGGGTTGCACCTCGATTTTGTGAAAGGTGGGCTTTAAGATGGGGGCTTAGGTTAAATTGTACATATGAGGCGGATTCCAAGCTACGGTCAGGGCTTAAGGCCATTATCATACAATTAAGGGCCATTGCGAAGGCTCATGACACCTCTATCATTGTACCTTGCAGGATCGTCGGACAGGCTTCGGCAGCTCCTTGCGTGCATCCTGGTTGTCTTGTCGCCAGAAAATTACTGACCTGAACCCACGAGCCCAAATCCTCTCACCCCAATTACTCTTCAGTCTCAGCACACCCAGTCACCGAAGGATTCAACTGGGGTCTTTTAGGAATGGGCCTTTAAAGTTTTCGCATATCTCCTGGGCTTGAGGTGCCGACGAGTTTGGGTTGCACCTTTAGAGGCTTGGATAGGGATACAATAGCTGCGACTATAGAAGCGCCTGGGGCTTTATAGGGCTTCACGGCTTGGGCTTGGTTTAGGTGCATTAGCCGGGATGACGAAACAAGAACCCAAGGCCCAAGAGACGGTAATTGTTTGACCCCAAAGATAGCCACAAGCAAGGGTTTATCATAAACACTTGACAAACTGTTGACAGCAAACAGCTTGTAACAAGAACAGTAAACCCAACCCCCAACCCCCAACCCCTCCTGTCCAACCCCCCCCCTCCCTCCCCCTCCCCCCTCGTCTTGGTCATTACTCACCCCTAACCCTTATAACGAAACCCAAAACCCCTGAACGGCCCTAAACCCCAAAGACTCAACCCCTAAACCCTATACACTAAACCACGAGATACTAAACCCCTAAACAGCCCAAAACCCTAAGACTCAACCCCTAAACCGCCAAATCCTAAACCTTTAAACCCTAAAGACTCAACCCCTAAACCCAAAACAACGAAATCACAAAACCCCTGAACGGCCCTAAACTAAACCCTAAACACCCAACCCCGAAACCCAAAGCCACGAAATCCTAACCCCGCCCCCCCATCCCCAGGCTATTGTTCCATGATTGTAGAAGCTAATATAACGAAGCTAGCCTGAAGATCCTTCTTTATGCAGTACAGAAGCGAGTTGCCAAAGAGAATCGTGCGCTTCAGCGACCGGGCACCCAGGAGTCCCATCCAACTTGGATCAGCAGCGGGTCGCTTAGGCACTTTAGGGTGTGAGCTTTACGGTTTTGGGCAACAGACTGCAGCCTGAGTGCAAGTGAACGATTTGGCCTGCAGGAAGGCCAATGTTGATGCGGTTCACATGTAGGATCCACTTGACACACTCCATTTTCGGTGCGAAGCTGGAGGATGGTTGTTCACAGACCCAATACACAGCACGAGCTATCGCGAGCATCACTAACAAAGTCCATCTGCAACACAGCCGGTTACCAGTTCTGGTCAGCAAGGAATTGTTGCCACTGGGATTGGATGCGCGTCTCCCGCTCGAACCCTGGGACATGAAAACAAAGCTGCTGCATGGAAGTCCACTCCAAAATAATCCTCCAGGCAAGACCCTCAGGAGCTTTTGGACCGCAATGGTGTACCCCAGCCTCGGAATCAGCTAGCATTTTTTTGCTATACGATGGGCAATATTTATACCGTGTCACACAGTACATGTCAGCCAATGAAGATGAGGGGCGTGCTCAGGAAGTTTTCACTCGGGTCCAGGTTCATGTCATACTGGGTGCTCTTGTAACCACGTGATCGGAATGCTCTGCTTAGTCCGCCACAACCACTAAATAGCTCGAAGAATTTCAAATCCCGAGCGATGTTCGTGTGTTCGGCGACAAAATCCACCAAATGTATCCTCGGGTGCTTTCGCTCAGCACTGTGCCCTTTCACTGGACAATTGCAACAAACGGGATGAACATATTTGCAATGCAGTGGCAAGCACGGCGGAGCTCCCATCATCAGCAAGAGCGCAACTTCCATATTGGAAAGGTGCATAGATGCAAGCATGTGCCGGGTAGTCAAAGAATGCCAGCAAGCAGCCCTACACCCCGCTCAATACAAACCGGTACAAAAATGCTCCCGGCAGGACAACACGAACAGTCTGGCGGCTGTGAATCGATCATGGTAAATTACCAGGAAGCTATGCTACGAAGACTCGTCGGCCAGCTCGTTTTCAACTCTTCCTTTCCCGAGCCCGGACACGTGTATCCAGGATCCCCGAAGCCATCAGACGAGCATGCTGGCTCGCCCGAGTGCGGGAAAACCAACACCACTGCATCTAGAGCTAGTCAGCATCAAAGGTGCTGCAGCCCCAAAATCCGAATATTGAAAAATATTCTCAGCTGATGTTCTACTTCTCAGAACTGGTTGCCTCAGCCTTCATCGCTTGCTTCTGCTCGTTGAACCATGTCTTGACATCGTCAATCGTCATGCCACCCTCCAGCTTGGTAACCTTATAACCGCTAGACACACTGCGCAGGTGGACCACACCAACCCCAAGACAGATGACTGCTCAAGGGCTGCAGGGCCAAGACCCAGACAGCATCCACACAAAGCGAAACAACTCGCCGCATACTCACACCGTTGATTGGCCCGACCATGAGGAACTCAGCTGAGCAACGGCAGAAAAGTGTGTTATGATGGCACCATACACAAATGCATTCATTGCATGTACACACGCTACAGGATATCGATAGCAAGGTACAGATTTCTTCTTCTCTCCTGGCTTTGGCTTGGTTTCGACAGCGGCCTGTGTTCTCGTCCAATACGGTATCACCTGACAGAGCTGTTATTAGATCTGTTTGCCACTGCTAGTATTGCACGAAGAACCTTGTAATTCGGCGTGTCCTTGATGAGATTTCGAATTTCCTCTTTGTCGGGGCAAGCATCTCCACCTCATCTGACAATATAGTTTGAATTGATCACACGATTTCACCTAGGCACCTGTGGCACGGCTCCTTCGAGTCTTCTTCTTCTCAGGCGACACAAGCGGGGTGGAGCCAGCAGGATTTTCCACAGCAGCGCCGGCGGGCTCGGGTTGCTTTGGTTCCTTCTTCCGCTTTGATTTGCTGGCCCTGGCTGTTGCCTGGTCAGCATCTGCATCCCCAGCCACAGCCCCCTTACCCTTCCCCTTGCCCTTGGGACCCCGACCACCTTTTCCCCGCCCCTTTGCCTTGGCCGTTGGCTGCTCAGCCGGGGCACTCTCCTGCCCTTTTGCACCCCCACTGCGACCACGACCACACTTGCCTTTGCCCTTGACCTGGCCCTTCGGCTGCTCAGCCTGGTCACTGTCTGTGTCCCCACTGGCAGCTGCAACACAACCTTTGCCACCCTGCTTCCTCGGCGACAACTTAAAAATTATGATTCTACCGATCAGGGCGCTAAGTGTCTAGGGCCTAGGGTAGGGTTTGAGGGTTTAGGGTCAGTGTTCTGATCTAGAACATTAATTGGGCATTGGGCAAGTGTCCTTCCACGGCCACGGCCGCCACGGCCACGGCCGCCACGGCCGCGGCTTGCTTCCTCAGCAAGCACATCTTCGCGAGCTGCAGCTCGCCTTAGTGCATGCAGTGCAGATTATATTATTAATTACATAATCGTGCTAGATCTGGATCTCGGTCTGGATATAAATCCGGTAAGCGGCATCTTGATCTGACAATCCAGGATGTCACGATCAGTCTCTTGGGCTGTAGCAAAGTCAAGCTTGCGTACAACAAGATCCACATCTGGTGGGTCGCGGATTAAAGGCTTCCGGTCCTAGGTGATTGTATCGATCGTGCACTGCATGCATATCCTGCCGTGTTCACCCGCCTGAACTTGAAGCCGGGACTCAGCGGAGCAAGGCTTCATCGGTGCATCCGGTGTGGGGCTCTCCTCACAGCAAATAGTTTTGCAGTTGGGCTTCATATATTTGTCGGGTTCAGGTGTTTGGGAACCCTAAACCAAAAGACTAAGACCTCCCAATGCTAAGGGTTCAGGGTTTCGGGTTTAGGGTTTCGGGTTTACGGTTTAGGGTTTCGGGTTTGAGGTTTCGGGTATTGTTTAGGGTTCGGGTTTATAGGAATGAATTATTATAATAAGCTTTGGGGTTAAAATCTCCACCGCAACAAGACTGAAGGGTGCGGTTGATTATCTATTATTGCATTGAAGTTGGAAGCTTTGGGCTCTAGGGCAGGCGTTCTACTGAGCAGGTGTTTGGGAACCCTAAACCAAAAGACTAAGACCTCCCAATGCTTAGGGTTCAGGGTTTCGGGTTTAAGGTTTCGGGTTTAGGGTTTAGTTAGGGTTCAGGGTTTCGGGTTTAGGGTTTCGGGTTTCGGGTTTAACGTTTCGGGTATAGGGTTTAAGGTTTCGGGTTTAGGGTTCGGGTTTATAGGTATTATTATATTATTATAATAATATTAGCCTTGGGGTTATAATCTTCACGGCAACAAGACTGAAGGGTGCCGGTGTTGTTTTCTTGCATTATAATGCTTTAGGCTTTAGGGCAGGCGTTCTACTGAGCAGGTGTTTGGGAACCCTAAACCAAAAGACTAAGACCTCCCAATGCTTAGGGTTCAGGGTTTCGGGTTTAGGGTTTCGGGTTTAGGGTTTCGGGTTTAAGGTTTCGGGTATAGGGTTTCGGGTTTAGGATTCGGGTTTATAGGTATGAATTAATATAATAAGCTTTGGGGTTATAATCTCGACGGCAACAAGACTGAAGGGTGCGGTTGATGATATAAGTAAGTACTAGTATCTCCAAAACCGCAGCCTTTAGAAACCCACTCGCTGAAACCCATCGACTAAACTTGAGAGGGTATGCAGCCTGCATCGGTGCAGGGCTCGGCATTGCGGAAGTCACCAGTTCCATTGCCTGCATGTGGCACAAATCGGCGCACTTGTTGAGGTACGTGGGTATCTGGGGTCGTGGGGTGCCCATCGACATCTGCTTTCCACTATATAATTATATAGGTATGAATTATTATAACAAGCTTTGGGGTTATAATCTCGACGGCAACAAGACTGAAGGGTGCGGTTTATATTATAAGCTTAAGAGTACTAGTATCTCCAAAACTGCAGCCTTTAGAAACCCACTCGCCGAAACTCATCGACTAAACTTGAGAGGGTATGCAGCCTGCATCGGTGCAGGGCTCGGCGTTGCGGAAGTCGCCAGTTCCATTGCCTGCGTGTGGCACAAATCGGCGCACTTGTTGAGGTACATGGGTATCTGGGGTCGTGGGGTGCCTATCGACATCTGCTTTCCGCTGTTAATTAGTTGTAGTCGAACTAAACATGTATTCCGAGCTGCATGTGCTTGGGATATATCACCGACCAAGTCCGAAGCGGCTCGTCCACGGGTCAACTCACCAATCTCCTCGGTTGCAGGTCAAGCTATCTGTCACTGTTTGTGTGTCTGATCCTATGACCTGTTAAATTCGAATGCTCGAATGCGGATAACCCACGAGTGCACTTGTAGAGCTGAGCCACATCATTAGTAGATGCCCCTGGTACTCCCGGCTCATCCACTGGAAACTCAGCCATATCCTGAGTTTAAATTGGTATACGTACTGATCATGTATACTCATACATCACGGCTTGCAATGCTTGCACACAGAGTGGTCTAGATCTTCTAGACATGTGGCTGGCATGTAATCCACCACCAAGGTGTCCATCACGGCAGGGTCCACCACACCTGTTGACACCGTAGGATAAACGATGGGCCCTGGTGCTGGTGACCCATCCTCATCATCTCCATCGTGCCCTGGCGCTGGCAGCCCATCCTGATCATCTCCCTCGTGCCCTGGTGCTGGTGGCCCATTCTCACCACCTCCGTCATTTCCCTCGTCATCTCCATCTCCAGGGGGGGCTGGCAGCCCTTTCTCATCATCTCCGTCGCTTCCAGGAGGGGCTTGCGGCCCATCCTCATCATCTCCACCGTCTCCCGGTGGCCCATGATCATCCCCGCCGTGATCGCCGGCGTCCCCATCATGATTCTCCGCTGCCTCGTGACTCCTTCCAGATCTGGTCGGATAGCCCAGCAGCGACGTGAGCACGTCCTTCAGTACTTGAACTCGAGGGTGCCTGCACCAGCCATATTTCTAAATGAAAGCAGCACACTGCTGTAGTATATTATAACATGTACGTACACCCCCCAAATCGCCAGTCCTGCTCCGCCCAGGTGTTTTCCTCCACAACCTTATCATGTACATAGTTCGTGCACGAAGTTGACCACTGTTGTAGTCTATCCAGACCTTATTGGACACAGAGTTTCACTTGGGGGGCACTGGACCAGTCCCGAAGCCCTAAACCTTTAAAGCCCCCCCGCCTCTCCCCCAAACCCTCAAACCGAAAATGTAATCCTGGATGAGAAGCATTGACCAGCTTGGATTTGGTGTTCTTCTCAAAGAAGCCGTGCACAGCATTGAGCCGCTTCAACCCCGCCTCAGAACTTGAATTGATCTTTTTAAATATTATAGTGTTTGCGAATCTAGCACTGATCGACCGAAACACTTTGAACTTCGGCAAACCCGGCATGACCGTGCCGAATTGGGCGAGCATGGGGCCGATGAACAACTCCAGCTCGACAACGGCTTCATCGTTCATAAATCGCATCGGCGTCACGAGGTCATGCTCCTGGCCGTGGTGCTACATCTACAATCTGAGCAGTCAATACTCCATGACTCTGATCTCTGTCCTTGCTCTGCCGCACTCGTGCAGCATACGTAATGAGCTGCTTGCCCTCCTCTTCGAACATAGCAGCCATCCATTCATCGAGTACAAAGTTGATGTACCCAAGCCTTATTGCACGAACGCCCACAACTCTTGGAAACCTCACTCTCTGAAGCACGGGTGAAAAAATGCAATCCAGTCTCTCTGGATCCTGCTCTGAGAAAGCAGCAGCTGCTGCCATCGACACCACAACCGACGGCACGAAAGGCTCGCGAGCAACAACACAAGTGTGAACCCTTGTTGTGCAGAGCGCCTGCACTCGAGGCCAAAACCCTGCATCATGCACACAAGCGGAATGCAGACTGTTTCGAGATTCGACAAGTTCAATGATCGATTCAGATCTAAGCAGATGCAAAGCTTTCGATCATGAAGCACTGCAGCAGACCAGGGGGGAGGCACCTTCATTGCTGTCCTTCTCTTCTTCGTCCCTCAACCGAGCAGCCAGCAGCGACCGGCGCATATGCACTCCAGCACATCATATTCCCTATCGAAGATCTACGTGGAAACCGAACTATCTACTGGCCCGAACACCTGGACTGGCAGGGGCCCTAAAGGGAACTGCAAAGCCTGAGTTTGATTTGCAACTTTCGGAAAGATGTGGGCGTGATGCTCCAGGCTCAGACTATGAAGAAACCAACGGTGTGGGAGTCCAGCACTACGGCTATCTCGAGTTGATCCCGCTGCTCAGCCACCAGCGAAAGCAACAAACACTGTCCAAAGCCATACATACACAGCGCGAGAGTCCAGATCGACCTGAATAATCCTCACAAAAAATACTAAGAACAGACTGTAGGCAATCAAGCTATAAATTTAAACAATGAGTCGTTTCATCTTTGCACTTCATATAATCATAGCGGAAACAACAACACTAGTTCGAATAACTTCACATGTTTCTGAAGATAGACTTTTTAGGCTGTTGACACACAGGGATCGGAACTAGTTCTTGGAACTAGTGGGGGGTGGCCCAGGGACTCGCTCAGGAGGTCCCAGGTCAGTTCCTCATTATCGGGTTCTTGGAAGCACCGGGTAACGTTCGCTCTAAGCTCGCGCACAAGCCGTGCAACACAGAGTGTTCGAAGCCTTCGGGCGAGTGGAGATCCGCCTGCGGCTTGTGGAAGTACGGAAAGGCCAGTTGCCAGAGGAACCCTACGCTGTTGCCAGGTTTTCGACACTGTCCAGTCTGTTTTCCAGAAGAGAGTTCGGTTGCAGAAGTGCTTGCGTCTCGGAACCATTCTCAGGAGGATTCCGGCTCTTCATCCTCCTCGTCCTGAGTTAGTACGGGCCATGGCCGCGCCAGTGCCTTTTCAGACCATGTGCGACCAGGCGGCAGTGCGCCCGACTGTTCGGCTCCTCTCCGGTCGCAGCCCCCATACCGGCAGCGCCTACCACAGCGTCCAGTTCGTCAGACAAGTCGCAGGCCAGGCTACTGGAACGACTTCGTCACGGACTACGAGTCTACCGTTGTGGATGGGAGGAACCGCAAGTTCCCAGCCCACTTGCTCCTGGGGGCGGAGAAGACGCTGGGCCGCATGGTCGCCGAGAAGAAGTCCGGCCTCTTCACGGCGCTACCCCTGGGAGAGGTGCTTTTCTCGCGTCACTTCACCTCGTCACGACAGGTGAACCCGTTTCCGCCACGACAAAGCCGGACGTCGACCAGGTTGTTCGCGGCAGAGGACGGCACCTTGTCAAAGGTTACTCGGGTGATACCCGAGCCCCAGCGCATGGTCACTATGATCGACGCTTTCGAGGCCTGCAAGTTCGCGTTCATGTTCGCTCGGTGGGGGCCGAACGCCGATGTGTGCGTATACTTCGCGTTCTGGGAAGACCTCACACGCGACAACGCCAGCAGGTTCGCCCAGATACGCCAGTTTTGGAAGAAGGCGTCCTGGGAGATGGCCATGGCCTTGCGCTCAGGCAAGACGTTCGCACAGGCAGCAGCGGAGGTCACCAGTCCGCAGGCAAAGCAGGACGTCATGAGCAGGTGGGCCCTTCCCGACCGACCCACCAAGGGCAACGAGAAAGGGGGCGAGAAGGGTGAGAAAGGCCCCGGCAAAGGCGGCCGACCCTCTCCGTACTGGTCGCACCAGAGTCAGCAGCACCAGCAGACGTGGTCGCAGAACCAACAGCAGGACGTCCCCAGTGCAGACTGTTCGCAGCAGGCTACTGCCGGTTCGGAGCGAGCTGCAAGTTCGCACACGGCAACCCGACGCAGCAGCAGAGGACCGTCCCTCCGCCCCCGTTCATCTAGGGACAGCTCGGACCGCCTCAGCCGTCGGGGGCGACACGCGCTGCCAGCATAGACGGTAATCCCACCCCTTGCCGCCCTAAGTCCTTATAATCCCGAACCCGTGCTCCGCCTTTGGCGCCCGTACCCGTAATCCCTGTCAACAGGTTAGATTCTCAGGTGCCGAGTCGTTGCAGCAACCAGGTTCCAACACTGCCACCACCGCCTGCGTCCGCCATGGACCTGACTAAAGACACAACGCAAGAGCGCGGCGTCCGAGCTTCTGTCAGCTCCGCCGCGAGCCATACCGCAGTTTTCGCCACCTCCTCCCCTCCCCGGCCGCACCACAGGTACAGGTACAGGTGAGCCCGACAAAGGGGCCCGCACGCCAGTCGTGCTCACCCCCAACCCTGCAACACGGGCGTCGACGTCTCACGTGACTCCGCCCGAGCAATCCCCGCAACACGCGTCGCAGCCTCTTGTGGCTCCGCGTCATAACCTCTCCCAACAGGCGTCGCAGCCTTATGTGGCTCCGCCTGGCGCTAGCCCTCAGGCTCTCGCCAATCCAGCACCACCACAGTTACAGCAATCTCGCTTCCCGGTCGCAGTTCTCAGTTTCTTTGACGGCGTAGCCACCGCTCTACACGCCGTTAAGAGCTGGGCCATACGGCCGGTTCTCTCTTGGTCATGGGAGCTGGACCCAGATGCCATCAAGGTCGCCTCATCTCAGCACCCTGAGATGATCCACCACTGCGACGTGTTCGGTCGCAAACCTCACGAGGTTCTGGCGGCCCTGTCAGCCTCAGTGCCCAAGGACACAGTGATCCTAATTTTCGCGGCTCCTCCGTGTCACGATTTTTCTCGGATCCGGAGCGATCCCCCAGGCACACAAGGTCAGGAAGGCTCCAAGTTCGTTCGGTTCGCGAGGTGGCTTAAAGAGTTTGCGCAAGCCTCCAGTTTTAGGGTGCTGTTCCTGGTAGAGAACGTGCGTATGGCCGCCTCACAGCAACGAGAACTAGACGAGGCTCTAGAGTGCCGAGCGTTCGCTTGCGACGCTGCAAGCTGGGGCGTCGTGTCTCGTCCGAGACTCTGGTGGTCGAACATGGTCAACCCACCGCCAGAAAACGTTCGCGAGCCGCCGGTCACCTTAGGAGGCCAAGCACGGTGGCGGCGACTGAACAGGCACTGGGAGATCATACCCAATAGCACCCTCTTTCCCCGACAGGTTGCGCAGTCTTGTCCTTTCGCATCCTTCAGTGAGGAAGTCAGCTCGGGGCGCATTAGGTTTCCTTGCTTAACTACACCCGCCGAGAGTACACAGGGTCGTGAACCTCCAGGTAAGAAGCGCCGCTCCGAGAGCCCAGGCACGATGGAGCGTTGGAAAGCAGCCAACCGCTCCTATCCCCCATGGCAGTTTCGCACACACGCCTTGGTGCAGGTCGCAGGCAAGAAGGACCTACCAGACCCAGCCACACGTGAGTGGCTCCAGCTTCTTCCTAGCGGGTACACGGCCTCAGTTTCGCCCCAAGCTAGGGCGAGGTTGCTCGGCAACGCGTGGCACGCCGGAGTAGCCAGACTGCTCGTGCTCTTGGTGCTTTGTCAAGCCGGCGTCATGGACGCACACCCTGTTCGCGCCGAAGAGTGGTACCCCAAGGTGCCGGACCCTTGCTTTCAGGTGCGGTGGCATCCAGACGGAAGCCGTCCCTTACAGCGGGTCGCGTCCTGGTGGTTGCGCTCGGCCCTTCCATGGGATCCGAACGAGAGCCAACCAAATGAACTCAGGTCACCAGGCGCAGGTGCCGCAGCACACGTTCGCTGGGCTCAGCAGTTGACTTACGCAGACGTGTTCCCAGCACCCCTCAATCCATGCTTAGCGTGGACCTTCCAGGTGCAAGCAAGGTTAGGTCTCAAGGTCGTACAGGTTCGCGAGTCAGTCCTCCAGGATCTGCAAGACCTGGTCGCAGTCCCTCCCAGCACACGTGGCCGCGGTCTATAGACAAGGTTCTCCACAACTAAGGTTTCAGCTCCTACCCTTAGCTTGGTTACTAGAACTGTGTCAGTTCCCTGGTTTGGCTCAGGTCGATGGATGCACAACAGCACGATCTCGGCGCCGACACGCCACCGTATCTCGGGGGCCCGACAGTTGTCGGCGGAGTTCTGCAATGCTCCGAGACTTTCGCCGAACCAGTGCTTCTGGGCGCCATAGACCACGAAGGCGCCTACAGATCGCTACCAGTTCGCGAGCCCACGGAATGCGGACTGGTGATGCCAGGAGTGTCGCCGAGTCTCTGGGCTCACGACGCCCTGCCCTTCGGGTCGGTAGGATCCGTGTGGGCCTACCTTCGGGTTGCAGACGTAGTCTCCTCCCTGACCATATCGTTGCTCCTGATGTTCGCAGCACACTATGTCGACGACTTCTTTTCCTTGGAACGCTTCAGGACGGCGATATCCGGGTTCGCGGTGTTCCAGGCATTCCACCGGGTGTTGGGTTTTCGCACGAAGGAGGAGAAGTCAAAGGAACCTCGGTTCGCTCAGACACTGCTGGGCATAGAATGGACGCTGACTGCAGAGGCGATCTTCGCCTCCCCGGGAGCCCGCAGAGTGGCGAAGTTGATTGAGACGATCACCGACTTTCTTGCTTCCGGTCGCATGTCGGCTTCGGAGTGTTCTCAACTCACTGGCAAGTTGTGCTTTACGTGCACGTGGGTCTTCAACCACGTAGGTCCATTGCTGCTCCAGCCTCTTTACCAGCGTCAACACAACGGTCCGCCTGGCTCGAGTCCTCTGACTCCCAGGCTGCAACAAGCACTGCACCAACTCAGAGACCTGTTGCCCAGGTTGCAGCCCCGACGGTTCGCGCTGGTTCCTCACGAGCGCAGACGGCCAGTCGCACACTTGTATGCTGATGCATTCCTGACAATACACGGAGTTGGCCGTGTAGCAAACAAGTGGCTGCCGGAGCTACCACCGGCCCAGGAGCTTAACACAGCCACGAACGGTTTCGGGGCGATCGTGTTCGTTCCAGGTCGCTGCCCTCTGGGATTCAGAGGAGAAATACCGTCGAAGGTGCTAGCCAACTTGGCCACGTCCAGGGCATATATATATATATATATATATATTGATTGGTTGGAAGCGCTAGCACAACTGGTCGCACTGGCCGCCATCTGCGATCTGGTCGATACCCACGTGTGTTGTTGTGGGTAGACAACACAGCAGCCGAGCACGCGCTCAACAAAGGCTACTTTAAGAACCTCAGACTCTCGGCTATTATTGGAGCTTTTTGGGTTTGGGCTGCCTCTGGGTCGCTTTCAGTCTCTTTTCACAGAGTGTCGAGCGAAGAGAACATCTCCGACGGCATCTCCAGAGGCGACCTTAGTGATCTTCAGTTCGCCCAGGGCCAGTTCCACGAGGTCTCCTTCAAAGAAGTTTGGCCACTCTTGGAGCGCTTTCACGACGACTGCCGAAGTTACCATGAGGAGTTCGCTCAGCTGGTCGCCCTTCTGGCAACACAACTTCGCTGAAGCGCACAAGGGTGGCTTCACGGTGCGCTTGAGGTGGTTAGTTCGTTGCGCCTCCTGTGAAGCCTTTTCGTTACGGAACTTTACAGTTCGAGGTCGCAGCGAGCTTGCGACCTAGTTCGCCACCGTCCGGAAGGGAAGAGTGGATAAAAAAGTGTTCGTCCGTGCGTCTGCACCCAAGCTTGTGAAGCATAGCTTGTCGTGCAGAACACGTGTGTTCGTAGTGACAAGCGTAGCGAGAACTTTCCGAGAGAAGAGCTTTCGCTGGTTCGCAGTACGAAGGCCCGAGGAAAGTACGAGCGAGCTAGCCTTTGTCGCTTTTCCCACCTCTCCCGCCCGGAAGTACAGAGTCCGGTTAGTTCGTTGCACCTCCTGTGAAGCCTGTTCGTTACGGAACTTTACAGTTCGAGGTCGCAGCGAGCTTGCGACCTAGTTCGCCACCGTCCGGAAGGGAAGAGTGGACAAAAAAGTGTTCGTCCGTGCGTTTGCACCCAAGCTTGTGAAGCATAGCTTGTCGCGAGATGACATAGGCCATACCTCAAAGACAGCTGCAACCTGCAGAAGCACTTTCCGATGCCTTGGTTTGGTCTTTCATCGCTGAGCTGATGCTCTTATTGCAGGGCAAAACTGTAAAGTCATTGCTGCATACCCATTGCATACGCATAGACCCAACGGACTGAAGGCCTGCAGCATTCAGCATTCTCTCAGTCCATGTCAACCTTGCATCTGTTACTGTAAGCCCTTGACGCTAGGCCATGGACTCTTTGGACTTTGGTCTCTTCACTCAACGCCCGAGCTTCCCGCAGTTGGTCTATCAGAGTGTACCTGTGTCTTGGACGCATGATGCTGGCTTTGGGGATCTTTGAGGCGTAGTGTAAGCCTCACCTTGCAATGTCTCCTTCTGAGTCCAGGACGTGATTGAGAAATCGGGTGTCCTCAGATTTGCAAAGGATTCATGATGTTCGGCCTGTGAGACATACAGAGACTAGCAATAATTGCAGCATGCCCTGCTGGAGAATCTGCCAGTCCGAGGTCTTTTGGATCGCGCTGGTTTCCTTATGGCCCGGGCTCCTTTCCAACTTTCTGGCCATGCTGTGGTGCGTGCCCATCGTGGAGGACGAATATCTCCAGCATGCTGAGCTAGGTTGCGAGATGTAGCAAGCGGATGCATCATGCAAGGCACATCTGCATGAGTGACATTAGGGAGTGTTAGGGACACCAGCCAGCAACACTCCGGAAAGGGCTGAGACCGTCAGTTTGCTATGATCCGCCTCAACCTTAGTTAGCACAGCGCGCGGAAGATGCAGATAGCATAGCAGTTGTAGGAATAGTCGTAGAAGACAACAGGCAATCATCCTAGTAGTTATATGTTCACTTGATCCGTCTATCTGATCATGCCTACACTGCAGTTCAAGTGTCAGACGTATCAATGTCGCATATCCTGCACCCCAAACTGCCTGGACTCAAGCCCATCCCCGAGCGCTGACACTTAATCTTGGAGGATGAGAGGGTGGTGAGCCGGCTACTCCCGAACCCAGACGTGGAGTGCTGGACCGATGCCCACTTTCCTTCGGCAGCCCTTGCAGTTGCTGGCCTTGTGCTTTGGTTCCCTGGCAAGGGTTGAGTCTCTGCACCTTTGAATCCTTCCTACATTTCCTACAAACAGCCGTGCATGTAAGGGCGAGGGCATGTAAGGGCTGCCAGGTGTGTTGGAATCCCATTGGTCCTGGCCGCCGTGCTCTTTCGTATGAAGGACCGGCAGGCGGCTGACAACTGCAGACGCTTCGGCTACTTCATCCAGGGCTTGGAGCCACAGTACTGGTGGCGGCTGGATCAAAGCTGGTTTTTTTGGATGATACTGTCGGTAGGTGCCCTGAAAACACCTGACTTGCTGCAAAAGCCCAGCCCAGGTGGGACATTCTTGTCAAGAGGATTGATGTGGGACTGATGATGCTCGTTACCTACACGTCAGCGGTGCAGGATCCGGCAACAAAGCTGCTGCTCTTTCCTGTTCTCTCCGGTTTTCAGGCAAGCTCTTCTGCAGCTCTAAACCGCCTTGATAAGGCCCCTGCCAAGACCGCATGTTTGGGATTGGATAACCTGCACCCTAAACCCTCAACATGTTCGGTGACTTGGACCTGAATTGTCCGACGCGCAAACCACCCGACAGAAACAGTGCCCCAAGCCACGGATCCTGTGTCTTCCGGCCCGAAACCCACGTCACAGAAGCCTAACACTCCGGAGCCCTGTCATCCATAACCTTCAAATCCGCAGGCTGTCGTGGCTGCCTGGGTGAAACCCTATAGCAACGACCAGGCAGAGGTACTCGACTTCGTCGAGGCGCCTCTGTGGCAGCAAAGCCTTCGGGCGGGCTTAATCCCCTCCGCCCCTCCCCCTACAATTACCCGCCCCAACGTTGAATATTTCTTACACGTAAAATAGCTGTGATATCAGGAGGGAGTTTTTATTCACAGGGGTGGGGCCCCTGGGTAAACAATGGAGGATGAAGGATATTGACTTCCACGCTGTCAGGTGACTTTGGCATTCATCCGATTCCTCCTGTTCAGTTCAGTTGCTGCCTTGATGCTTCTGAACCCTACGAACGAGATCACTACAAGGCGCGCAGGACCCTAAACCCTGCACCTTAAGCCTTTATGAGGTGTCGTAGGGCTCAAGGATTCCTAAGCAGGGTGTCCTTATTGAGCATTATCTGCCAGGTTGAAACGAGTTTTGCAGTGGGAAAGCGAGTTTGCATGGCAAACTGTAACAAAACAATTGTTTGCGGGTTCTATCAACAGCAAATGGTGGTGACGTGACTTCTGGCAAGGCATGCGGAACAGGCTCATCAGATCTTAAGACAACTCTTGCGACGAGTTCATTCGTATCAGTGTTGGAAACCTTCAACCCTGAAGCTGCCAAGGGACTTCCTCCAGAGCGCTACCCGCAGAATGACTTGTTTCAGCCGCTGTTGTCACAGCTAGTCATGCCTTTCAGCCCAAGCCCAAGTGCCACTTGCAGGTGTGCATATCTGATGCTCTTTACCCTGATCCTGACTTGGGCGTTTTTCTGCGCCCACGTGCTTTCCCAGCTGCTGCGTAGCGTGTCGGTCCAGAGCACGGACGACAACAAAATGGGGCCAATGAAGCTTGTAGGCCGGCCCATGCACTTTTGTTTTGTCAAGTTCGGGTTCATAGCATGATCATCGGTCATAGGTCCTGTTTTTGCTTGCCTTAATGTGTGCTTCACAGCTTCATGGCTGTTTACTGCTCGCCGCACAAGAAGATGGTCCCCTGAAATGCACGCCGGCTAGGTGACGTCAAGAACGCGACGCTGCGAGTGCTTCTGCCTCTGTTCCAGGAAAGATGAGGGGATGAGTAATGTGTACTCGACACCCTGTAATAGTTACTATATCATATTACTAGGGTCCTCTTATATTTCGAATATACCACTATTACAGGGTGGGGGCAAGCATCGGGCTCGAGGGCTTCACGCGCTTCGCCTTGACCTGACAACCTTGAGCTTTGGTAGTACTATTAAAGGCAATAATCATACTAGTGATAATCGCAAGAATAGTGCAAGTAGCAATAACAGCAACAGTAGTAGTACGTGTATTGATGGTATGATAGTTGCTAGAAGCAAGTGCACAGCTGACACGTGCCAATTCGGGTAGCCACAGCTGCGAAAACCTAGGGTCTAGGCTTAGGCTGGCTTTCCTCAACCCTAAACCCAAAGCCCTAAACCCTAAACCTTGGGAGCAGTCGGCCTCTTCGTTGCCCTTGCAGGAAGAGGAGACTGAGAAGCTTCGCCTCACTTGGTCTTTCACGGAACAGGAGATCACAGCTGCTTCCATGCATGTGCAGTAAGCCGGACAGAGCCAGCAATTTGGCAAGTGTTTTCGGTTCCGAAGGTCTTATGAATCGGAGTTGGTGGTTTGGGCTTAGGCCGTTGTTGATGAAGTGCTGCCATGCCCTGAGTATCTGAGACATGAACCTGATTTACACTCAGAGTACGCTGAGGTTGCAGCTCCACGACTCAACAGGGCCTCCTTTGCAGTGGCCACGCGGAAGCTGAGAGTCTTGGCGAGATTATGTTTCATCGAGTGGGTATCGCAGCTGTAGATCGTACAGTTCACCTGTGTGGGTTGCTGCCAATGGCTGCCTTCCTTTACTAAGAACCTCAGCCTGGGGCTTGAAAATGTGAAATCACGAGCTGCAAGCCCAGACATCCAGAACCTGCAGCGTTTCTTTTTTTTTTATGGGCCGGCAG
Source organism: Symbiodinium sp. CCMP2592 (assembly GCA_905221615.1). Classification (NCBI taxonomy): domain Eukaryota; class Dinophyceae; order Suessiales; family Symbiodiniaceae; genus Symbiodinium; species Symbiodinium sp. CCMP2592. Next base: position 159,649 of record CAJNDT010000048.1, on the reverse strand, counting down.
GTTCGAAAGTGCGGGTTGCACTGCAGCGGGCGCGCGGGAAAGTGCTGCGCATGGGTCCTTCCTTCCAGCATGCCGTGCTCGTCAAGGACCCAGCTTAAGCACGAAATGAACCATCAGAGTCTTGATGGGCCTTCCTTGACCAAGAGATACCCTAAACCCTAAAACTCCTAAAACCCAAAAGTCTAAAGCCAACCCCTGGAACTTTGAACCCAATATGGAAGGCCAATGAAGAGTTCATGACTTTTTGGCTGCAGCAACTGGGGCGAAGTGACTTTCCCAGAGAAGGCCGGGTTTTTGCGGCTGTGAAGTTATACCCGTAGTCTACACTCCCAATACAGGTGGAGACATAGAGACATGGGGGGATACACAGGGTTCCTGTCATGGGGACATTAAGGGGGATGCTAGGACCCGCTAGGAGCTTAGACCAGCTCCGGGCTTAACTCTACTTTCGGGGCTGGCGGTTCATAACACTCCTTTACAACGTCGAGCCATGTTTCCACATGTGAGATGTGTGATGTGTGTTGCTCATCACAGAGTGTTTCCAGGAGGTGGGGGCTGTTCGGGTCATGAAAAGGCAAAATCCCTATGCCCTTCGGACATGAACGATGTTTCCATGCCATAGGCGGGGGAATGGAAAGGCAGAGTGTGCATGAAAGCATGTTGCAGCTGGTCACTAGCACCCCAATTTTCCTTACTTGCCAGTGATCTTCAGAGATTGTTGGGTTGGTTGGGCTGCTGCGGTGGTCGGGATGTTTGGGACGGTCGCTTGCTTGAGGTGGAGTCGGGCAAGGAATGCTTGGAGATCAGGGCTGAAAAGAGCATGGAGCCGCCAAGAACAAAAAACCCTGCAGGAAGGTGCCGGGGTCGAAGCCGTTGAAGCCTTGTGTGGGGTTCCATGCCTCCATATGCCTCCCGTAACCCGATCCAGTGCTGGGCCTCCTTCCGTGCCCCAGTCCGCATGATCAACCCAAAACCTCAGCCCATGATTTTTGAGGTGGAGTTCTGATGTGCATCCTGGCCACGGCCCACAAAGCACTTCCTGGACTCCTTGCCAGAAGCCGAATTGGCCCATTGTGGACGGCGCAGGCAGGGTGTCGGGTTCGCCAGATTTGGGTTCAAGAATGAAGACACAGTAGGACTAATGCTAAAGGGTCGGGTGCTCTGAAGAACGGATGTGTTAGCAAGGCTTGGATGCATGCGCTGCCGTTGCTTCTCACGGCTGCTCATGCGTGTTGGCTCTCCCGGCGCTACGGACATACGGACGCTTTACTTTTGAATGCTGCATCTGCTTGTACTTTCTATGCGTAGAGAGACGTTCAAGTTTAAAGACTATGCAATCGTTTAAGCCTTGACCGTCTTGACCCATGTTTTAGTTTGCGCTTCGGGCTTGACATGCCCGGCCTAGAAGTGGACGACTGAGCTGGGGGCTCTGGGAGCGCATGAACTTCGAGAGCAACATCCCTAAGCCTCGAACTCCTCAGCCTCACAAGCAGGTCGATCTATTGACCGCGAGCACAGGGCCTTTCACTTGCGGCCCCGAGGACTCTTGTTCTGGGGCTTAGGTTGGAATGCGTGTCGGCATCTGTCACAGTCGGACAAGAGGTTTGCAGTATGGCCTCCATATGGACTTATGATCTTCATGTCAGGCTTCAGGTCCAGGCACCACTGCCGCGCAAAGGACAGGGAACGCTGGAACCAACACTTGAGCACCGGCCTTCTGAGGGATAGTCTTTCGCATTTAGCGGCATACTGCCAGGGTGGAGCCTTAGTCTTAGTGCCCAGAGGATTTGTCGCGGTCTGTGTGGCGACTGGGCCAAATGCCCGCTGATGATGCGGCGGAGCTGGTCCAGCACGTTGTGAGCCTGTGCCCCGGCGACTTTGGAAGTGAACACCAAAACCCAACACCTCTTGGATTGCAGTGCTCATGTCTGCAAAGGCAAATTTCTGGGGGTTTCCAGCTCGACTGTAGGAGCGTAGCAGGTCTACCGGGCCCCTGGAGAAGCCTCCATTGCTATTCCAAGCAGAAGCCCCTGGGCACTAAAGTAGGAACCCTCGATCAGAATCAGGTGCTCGCATGATCGCCGGCCGGAGTCGGAGTCGGAATACCTGGAGATGTAGGCCAATACATTCAGCGCAGATGTCGGGTGTTTTGCGGGGACTTGAGCTGAAGGGCTGCAGCCCAACCTAAACCGCTGGGACCGTTTGGTTTGCAGGGGGCAGTGTTCCCCAACCGGTTGAAGGGAGTAAGACCCGTTTTGGGATCTTCGTTAATGATAGAGATTCTCGCTGTTGGAAGGTTAAAGAAGGATGGGATGGCCTCACTTTCGGTCCGCTGAACACGTGGTACTGTGCTCACAGTCCCGAAACATAACTCCAGTGACGAAACGCGAGGCCGATGTGCCAAACACGGTCCGAATAAGGGCAGCCTGGCTATTGAAATCCTAAACCTTAAAATTGGTGCTTGACAGCTGCATGGCCCCTTCGGTCCCGTGATCTGGCAGCTGAGCGGAATCACTGGTCGTTTCACTGACCCTCTGCACCCTCAGATCTACTTACTGCCTGCGGGCAGCGTTGCAGGCCCTGATTCTGCAAAGCAGATGCTCGGTTTTGAAGGCCTTGAACTTCCTTTCAGGAGGCCTGTGCCTCGGTGCTCAGGAGGTCCTGAAAGCTTACCTCGAAGCATGCCCCCGAACATAAACCCGCCGAAACATGCCCCCGAAACGTACCCCACTCCAAACATGCATTTTCATACCTGTACATGTCATTCAATACAGTACAGTAGCACACATACAAGTACACGAACGAATCATCGAATAGAAAAGGAACTGGCTGAATGAAAAGCTGCATGGAGAGACGAATAAACAGATGAATGAATAAATGAACAGAAGAACAATGTGGAATATTCAGTTGCAGTGCCGGTGAAGGCACTTGAATCGGCAGGCCCTCTACAAGCATGCAGTATCCCGGGAGTGTTTCCGCACTTTGAAGATGCGACCAGCTCCCAAGCTTCTGCTGGAAACCAGCAGATTAAATTCGTGGTAACGTGTGCGTACACATCCTCCGCGACGGGAGCCAACTCTCAGCTGTGGAGTCCCAACAGACCAGCTACGACCCGGATCCACCGGTTACATAGGGCAACTGAATCCCGCTGTGGAAGGTCTTGTAATCCAGACGTAGTTCTGCAAGCTTACCTGCGCATCACTGCGCATGACTGTGCTCACGGGCCCATGGTGGAGTTTCTCGAACATCTTCCCATGCTTGGCCCGGTTCCATGTGTGGTGCTTCAGACTCCTCTCTTTCGATTCAATCTTCTCTCGCCCGTCAGAGCCGGGGGGCGGCATGGCCGTGCCCTGTGTTGCCGGGGTTCCTTCTTTCGCATCTTTCGCCCGCCTGAGCCGGGGAGCGGCGTAGCCGTGCCCTGTGTTGCCGGGGTTCCTTCCTTTCTGCCTGTCTGGCCGGGGGGCGGCCTGGCCGCATCCTGCGCTGCCGGGGCTTTCTTCTCTCGGGGGGTTTTTATTCCACGTGCCTCAAGGGACACGGTTTTTCCCCTCCGGTCTCACTGATGAAGCTCGAAGACCAGTGCATCTCAGCTACGGCCTCATACTTGGAGACCGCATTGCCAGCTACATCTAAAAAGTCTGGCTTGGAAGAGCCCTTCATGGCCGCATTTGCATACAGATCTATGTTGGGCTGTGCTCTCTTGTTCAGAACACTGGTTGGTCGTGATATGACAGTCACATGCTACCTGAGCGATTCAAAGCCCAAGAGCTTCTACAAGCTGATAGAATACCAGGACAGTCGAATTGGGTTGTAAGCCCATGACTTCATTTTACGAATCCAAAGCGACATAGATGCTGCGTGGACCCTAAGCCCTAAGTACAGCTGCAACACGATTTACCAAGCGTACCTTTCGCGTGTCATGCAGGATCTTTCTTATGAGCAGGGTGTCTGGTTTCCGTGCTGTGTCGTTGCAGCTTTGGCTCTAATCTGAGATGGTTGGTTAAACAAGATCCGAAGTGGCTGGGGCGCTCCCGCTGGTCGGACGACATGAAGCGCAAGGCTGTATGCGTTGCTGCTCAAGACGATTTCGGCGAGTCATCCGATGACTTGGAGATGGAGCCCTTGCTTAATTAAACTTTGATGTCTTTTCCAGCCAGTGGTCCCCTGGTTTCCTGATTTCGAGCCATGCAAGGTCGCAAAAGTCAGCTTGAAGAAGACACGGGAAACAAAAGTTGCAGTTGCAGAAGAGAATACTGGATCCCAACCCGGAGCAGACACTGCTCCGGCAGAAGCCTCAGATTGAATTGGCAGGTGTGTTTGTTGCGCAAGGGCTCTTCGTCCAATCGTGCCAGGTGTCATCGCCCAAAAGCATTCCGGTTGCAATCAGACATGAAAATCACTTGTCTGCTTAACACAGGTGTATCGCTCCTCCCTGCTAGGTGAACCTCGGAGAAGGAAGTGGCTTGACCGAGCTTTGCAAGCCGAGCTTGCTTTGTAAGTCGGCATGCCGCTTTGGCTTGGCCCAGGAAGGAATTCGCTTGGATGGACTCGGATTCTGATGAGGGCGAGACAGAGGATCTCGAGTATACCATGGTCCAGAAGCGGCATGTGTAGGTATGTATGTGAGTATGTACGTATGTATGCTGTATGTATGTATGTATGTATGTATCTATGTGTATATGCATACGATAGGTTGTTGTGTGGAGCGCAACGGCATCTTAGGCTTGTGTGGGTTTAGTAACGCCGCGTTTGGGCTGGCCCATGCCACGCATGTAGTGTGTTTGCGCGGCAGACCCTCCAACCTGCCCCAACCTGCTAGGCATTCCCCAGATGCTTTCTGGTGACAGGAGAGGGATCAGAAGGCGGATCCAGATGCATCCTTGGATGAGTCAGCGAAGCAGGCTCAGGTAGTGGCCTGGTTTTATCGCGTTTCAGCCCGCTCGCATGGTGCTCTTGTAATGCTGCGAACGGACCAGGAAGCATCGGGAAGCGAGGACGAAAATGCAGATGTTAGTGCTGGCACTTTGGATGGAGCCACATGTCTGCAAAGTCCCTGGTCATCGCCTCCCTAAGTACTTGCTCGCTTCGGTTCTTGGCTGTTCGAGGTGGAGACATTTGGGAGAATGATGGTGCTTGCTCCTGCGTTGCTCAAAAAGCTTCCAAGGCAATGCATGGGAACCCTCCTTACCCGAGCATCTCATGAAAGTAGAAGGATTCAAGCAAACAAACGGGACATTCTGGGCACCTAGTCAGATTTGTTTAAAACTCTGGGCCATTTTACCGGAACATTCTTCAATTCTGAATCATGATGAATTCTGCATCACGGCAATCGTAAGTCTGAGTCAGTTCTGCTTTCAAGATTCCACGATCAGCTGTAGTGACTGTACAATGCCAGACCTCCGGGACCTGCGCGATCAAGCTTTTACGTGTTTGTGGACGGAAACAGTTTGGCTAAGTGTTGAAACCTTTGTTCTGCCTCTGTGCATGAGCTTCTGGATTGTCTCTGCCAGGATGTTGCCCGAAGATGCAGCTGCTGCTTGTCGGGCGCTTTCCAGAACCAAGTTTTTCGACAACGACATTATCAGGCCCGTCGTCTATGCAGTCACAGGCTTAGAAATGCAGCAAAAGTTGCATACTGGGATGCACAGACGGATCATATTCTGCACGGGATTTCATTGGACCTTCGCGTAGCTAGCCAGAGCATCTTCTCCTTGTCTCAGTCTTTGTGAATGCCCGGTGTGCAGGGCATTGAGTGCCTTGATGAAGAGGTGGGCAGTTTGGGTCTTGCCTTTGCTTTCGAGACGAAAGTACTGCGAGATTGCAAGAACAGACGCCCCTTTGTTTCTTGGTATGTGAGCATGCGGCTCTCCTCGGCATGTTGCCCTGCGAGGCTATTGCTGAGAGACAGGCTGGATGAGAATTGCTTTTCACCGTTTAGTGTGGTTACAAAGATTGTTTCTGCAATCTGGATGTGCATCCGAGTGAATCCAAACCAAGAGTACACAAGTGTCATGCTATCTCTGCGAGGCTAAGTATTGAGCAGGCAGATGATGCTTTTTGGCTGAAGTGATTGAGAGCCTTCCTGCTTGCTACAACGTATGTTGGTCTGCTTTGGGTAGAAGCTCGAGGTGCTTAGATGTATGGCGAGCCTGAACATCTATGATGAGGGTGTTACTCGGCAGCAGTCGCAAGGCAACTGCGAAGCAGTTGTAGCATTACAGCTTCGGTCATGGGAAAGCCACAGGTGTTCAGTGCAATCGCCAGACAAATGAAAGTCCGGACGTCCTCCTTGGACCAGGCTCACTTTGATCGCCGAATGCGTCAGGAAGTTATCAGACTCACATGCAGGCTGTACGGGGCCAGTGGTATGACATCTACAAGGACCGCACCGACATGTCCCAACACAACAGCTGAATCACCGAAGACTCCCGCCGCATCTGTCGCTGTCTGGTTTTCCCTTCGGGGCCCGTTTCCTGGTGTCATTCTGACTCAAGCCCGCCGTTTGTTGTGTTTCGAACCTTCGATTGCAGTGTGCTTGCCCGAGCATCTGCGCACGGAAATCAGATTCGAGGATGAACGATCGGCACACGTTCGTCTGCCCCTAGGCCCTAGTTGTGATGCATGACGAATCCTGCCTGGCAGGGCTTCAAGCACAGCTTCTCCGATGGCAATTGTATCTTCAGTTCGGAAGCTCAGTCGGGTAACGAGGGTGAAATTGAAAGCAGAGCCCAGGCGGTGACAAGGACTTCTATCAGCTGCTGGAAGTTCCGCCTCTCAATGCCCTCAACCCAGGCTACAAAAGGCTTGCGCAGTAGCTTTGCAAGGCATGAGCAAGTACAAGCAATCACCTCAAGCTGCAGTTCCCACGTGTTTGCCAGGTGTAGGTACGTACGTTTCGCTAGTCTGAAGAGTGTCGCCTTGCAAGAGAGGCTGCGGTGTTTTCATCATCAGCGCGGTTGCTGCGCGGTGGGGGAGGCCTTCCCACAGCACCTTGAAAGACTGCAAGTTCTGCCGCACTTGCAGTGTCAAGGTGTAAGCATGGAAAGGAGCTCTTCTATCTCTCCTGTGGCCAAATGAAAACATCGGGGTTTAGTTTGTTAGGAAGCCTTATCACTTAGGAGGAAGATGAACGTACTGAAGATCTGCAGCAGACTTGGCTCTAATTCGAGCCTTCCTGGAGGCTTGCACCTACTCACATGATCCGCGTGCACCCATCGAGCTGGAGTCAGCCTTTGCGCGGCCAGTTTCGAAGGCCCAGCGGCCCAGCTTCGAGCCTTGTCGCCTGGCCTGTGAGCCCGTGCAGGTCATGATGACACAGACGCAGTCCAACATGGGCCGGGATGTGTACGGCGGCGCGCGGAACGGCCAGATGAACTGAACGAACCGAGGACTCGACGAGCTGAGCCGAGGCAAAGACCTCTTCACGACGGTAGCCGAAGCGGCTTCGGAAGCGTCCGCCCGCCGGAATGCTGTAAACTGTAGATCACAGGAGTTCCATGTCGGTTGCAGGGGGAACATCTACTGTGCTGATGGGATTCAGTATGTCCTTCGTGCATCGTAGTGACATGGTCGGCAGAACGAGCCCTTGCGGTGACCAAAGAAGTCTCACAACGGAGGAACAGTCACGCGCTTGGAGCAAAAGAGCATCGTGCCCCGCTTTCTTGAGAACCCTCAACATGCAATGTCAGCCGGTGAGCCTTCTTGACTTCTTGTCCCATTAGGTTGTCCCAGTCGTCAGATGCAGTAGACGGAACTGTGGAAGTCAATCTGTGGTTCACTCGACGTAGCAAATCGCGGGATCCGAAGGTGCGGGCTGGAACAGCGCTGACCAGCATTCTCGTTTTCCGTTTCGGCTGATTTTTTCGACGTGATGTGAGCAGTGAGTGTGAGAAGTAGACTCCAATGTCATGTTGCGCCGCACGTCGCAGCCAAGCCTCAAAACGTTTTGTAGCTTCCGGAGTGCTTGGTGGCAGTTCCTTCTGCGAGTTTCAAATTGCAGGAGAGGGATGGAAAAAGATCTGCCTTCGTAAGACTGTTGAATCCTGTCTTCATGGCTCACGAGGACCTTGCATCTTGACCATGGAGGAGGGGCACGTGCCGCGTGCCGTCGCCTGCAGATGCTTTGGATTCTCTGCGCAGGCAGATGACTTGGACAATCTCATCGCTGACTCGTTAACTGGTGTACAGACTGCTTTGGACGATCGCAAGGCCAGGCAAGGAAGTTCGTTTTCCCTTTGTCATCTCGATGCCTGCTGAACCCTTTCAAGGCCGCTCCCGCAGAAGCCGGACGCAGTGCTGGCGAGGCTGGCCGCCCCCGCATGCCATCGCGCTCGTTTCATTGTGAACGAGAAGTCGAGGTCGTTAAGCAGCTTACCAAAGAGCTGCCACAAGACCAATCTTCCCAACCTCCTGGTGAGGCTTCGGGCGCCGTGGCGAAAGCCCGTAGCATGCGTCGCTTTGCCTTGCTGCCCCACAGGATTTTTTCAAGGATCTCGTCAAGAGCTTTCAGGACCTTCCACTTTGTCCAAGATGGGCAGCCGTAAAGCACGTGCCATACAGGATGAAAACTTTCAGAAGGTGATGGCTGATGCTTTGCAGCAGAGCTCAACGTTCAATGCCGAGACGCAGTGGGTCCGTTTGATTTTGATTGCTTTCCGCCGTTACTTCGGAGTCGGTTCAGGCCCGCCCCCAGCGAGGCCGATGTAGATGCCGTAAATGCGTATTGCAAGATCATTCGGGCTCCTCCGACAGGCAGCGGCAGCAGCTCCACCAGCAGTAGCGTCGTCATCGCCCTCCACTGATTCGAGTGAGGCAGGCAGACACAATTCTAGATTCTAATACAGAGGCCTCAATAAGTAGCATAGGGTTTTGGGACCCAGCGACTGGGCCCCCCCTAAGCCCTCTTTCCCCAGTGCAAAATCCGTCAGGATGTCCTCCAGAAGTTCATGAAGAGTTTTGAGCAGGCGGCAGGCGTCGGCCAGCCATGTCCCACTACCGAGATTTCTTGGCGAGTGAAGGGATGGGGCAGGCTCAGACAAGGACTTTGAGAAGTCAATGTCCACGTTGATGTCGTGAGCGGCTCACCCTCTGAATCTGCTCCCTGCGCAGGGTCCGCTAAAGTTGCAGTCCTGGAAAGGTCCATGTTGTCCAGCGATCTATTGACAGAACCACTGCAGCAAATAGCTGATAAGCCGTGAGCTTAATCCATCTCTCCGAAAGCAATGCTGAAGTCATCGCGCAGTGAAATTTGCTCTGGATAGCCGGCGTGTTACATCAAGGTTGGAACCCTATCTGAAAGAGAAGAAGGGTGCGCACGTGGTGTTCGTTTGCGGGGAATGCGCGCTGTGGCTCTATCGTTTCCATATACCCTTGCTGCCAGGTTTGTCAAAAGCAGACAGGAGTCGCTATGAGGTACACGGCACAGCCCTATCGAATGCTGTGATCTGCGATGCTTGGAATGTCATTCTTTCCTGCAGGCTCAGTTGAAGTTGTACAGACAAATCGTCAGTGTGTACAAGAGCTGCCGGCCAGGATTCTTCTGGAATGTCGCGCAATTTGTGTGAGCTCTTGCCAGTCACAGTGAAGAAGGGTTAGAGACAGGATCCGGTCAAGCCAGGCAGAATCCAGATCCTCTTCCAGATTCTGCAAGGGAACAGGCCCAGGATTCCCGAGTTCTGGCAGACAAGCATCGATCTCTTTATGACGCAGGTGCAACAAATGCTGAACGAGCTCCAGAATCTCGGGCAGCCACCTGAAGAAGTCATGTCCCAGGTGGGTTCAGGGCTATCTTTGCCATGGCGAAGCCTTGATGATCTTGAGCGATGTTCCTGCGAGATCGTTCCGCAAGAAGCCACAGAAGGAGCCGAGTCCTTCGAGGCTCGTTTCGGAGTTCTGGGCTCGCAAGATGGGAGTTTCCGAATTAGGGGTACCTTATAAGGAGGTCCTTGTAATCAGGATCCTAGCATTTAGGGTGCTATACTAGGGTCCCTTTCTTTTCGGAAACTCCCAGATGAGTTCCTGCCAATGCCCTCTCAGATGGTGCCTCTGTCATCCGAGCAGCTTGGGGGCATCCTTTGATCCTTTTTATCCCCTCACCAAAGCCAGTTTCGGCAAGAAACAAGAGTTCCGTTTGACGGGTCAGGACTTCATGAAGACCATGGGCCTCGACTCACAACTCGCTGGACCTGAGCAGGACCGGGCCTACGAGTCTCCCCCGAAAGTCTCTTGCTCCCAGGTTCGTTTATTTTTTTTCTCTCTCTCTCTCTCTGTCTCTCTCTCTTACGTCCGCATGCCATTCAGGAACTGATCAGGAAGATTGCCGATGACCCCGAGGCCACATGAGGAATGTATGGAGAGGGACGGATTTCAGCACGTGAGTTCGTTCGGGCTTGTGGCTTTGTCAGAAGATTTTCTGGAGTCCCCCCTCGACTCTCCTTTTGATCTTATTCTGAGCTTAGCCAGGAATTGACAAAAGCGATGAAAGAGATGGCCGCAGGAATGCCAGAGGAGGCGTGGGCGAGCAAGTCAGGTTCATAGAACTGGGAGTTTCCGAGAATATAGGGGACCCTAGTATACTCCCAAAAGTGTGAAGCAGGCCTGCAAGCAGCAGTGAGGCGGTGAGACTCGTTCACGTCCCGCTTCGAGCTGCTGCGCGCAAAAAGAGCAATTTGAAGAGCAAGAGCTGCTGAATTTCTTTGATTTTGATAGCTATAGAATAGTAGTAGATAATTTCGTTTTCCTGTGATTTTTTGAGTATATCTCCTGAAAAGATATTAGATGATAGACGCATCACGAATTAATTCTAAACACTAAATTACTCACAGGCTCGGAATTCGGGTAAATAATTCTGAACAAATTGAAAAAATGGGGAGCTGCCTGCTGCTTCCTAGCAGCGGACGTATTGAAAACTCGTGAATTATTAATATTCCCTATCTGAGTGCTACTCATGAAGACGGTTAGGAGTAAGGAAATACAAAATTACGATATTCCGCGGCGTTCTAAAATTCGAATATTAAATATAGATCTTATATCTAGACGAGAAATTCTTTATATATCATACTTATAGAGAGATAGAGAATAAGAAAGGCGTCGAATAAGAAGAGAGAGGGAAAAGAAAGAGAGAGAGAGATAGAAAGAACATTAGAGAGAATATATAAGAAAAGAGAGAGAGAGAGAAAGAGAGAGAGAGAGAGGCATTTAGAGATCTAAAGAGAGAAGAATAGAGAGAGATATAGA
>CAJNDT010000048.1:0-148314 GCA_905221615.1 Symbiodinium sp. CCMP2592 | reverse complement strand
ACTCCTCTTCCCACCTTCAAGGCCAGCCACGGAATCCTGTACATGCCTGCAAAGGGCCGTTGGCTTTTGCCACTGGAGCGTGGCTTGGCCATGGGTTTTCCTTGCACGGCTGATGTAGCTGCGGCAGCCGCTGTTGAGGTGGACACAGTGACATGTTCCATGGGCAATGCTGCCACCTACATTGGCAATTCGTTTCATGTAGCAAACGCTGGTGCGGTTCTTGTGGCCGTACTGTTGTGCCTGGGGCATCCGCTACCCAAGCACTATGATAGCGGGTAGATTTTTGGTGCTCCTGCTTAGCAGTGTTTGTGTCACTGTCAGTGCTTATGTCACTGTCAGTGCTTTTTTGTCACTGTCAGACACTGCCGTGAGTCTGTGCCCAACAGTGCAGCCAAGGGTCTTGTTGCACACGTGGACTGCAAGTGACATGTGCGACCTGTGCAGTATGCTGCGATATTCAGGCTTGTGAGCTTTCAGATTTGCTGGGCCCCTTGACGACTTTGGTGATTTTAGGGCTGCCCGCAATGCAGACATTCTATGCAGCTGTGCCCAATAGCCAGACCTACTTGACGGACATGACGATCCCTGGCTACATGAGCTGCTCGGTCTTCCAGCGATATACTTTTATACTTTCTTGTTCTTGGGTTCCTGTTTAATGATGTGATGAATCCCCAGAAGTTTAGGCTTCTTGATTTTTTGAAGTAGGCAACTAAACAGCCCAGGTTGGCACCCGACCGAAGCGCGTGCAACGGCGTTTATGATGAGGTCGATGTCCCGGCGGCTTGGTGTCAATGTTAGCGGAAACCAGCCTTGCAGTTCGAAGTTGGCTCGCATGGAGCTTGGGCGGGCTGGCGGGCTGGGAACCGTGTTGGAGACACGGTCCTATACGATTTTCCGCGTCGAGATCAATGCCCAGCAAGGGCACCAGCGGGGTGTCTTTGTCAGCATTTTATATGCGGATGGTTACTTCTTTTTGTTACGGTACAGAACTTTAAGTTAACCTTTCCCAGTCATCAGGCCTGGTCATCTTCGAAGACCAGCCCTATGTGGGCTCCGTCAAGACGAGACAGCCTTTGCCCTTGAATGAGGCCTTGGACAACGCAGTCTTCGGGCAACTGATGATGGTCGACTACATGATAGTCCCGCTGTCGTCATTGTCATTGACGTCGCCGCCGGGGACAAGGCCCGATGAGAAGCCAAGCTTCAGGTTCTTCTCATTGTCTGCGCCCGCGCAATCCGTGATACGCAAGAACCTGACGCTCCCGCCGAAGCGGACTCGGCAGGGAGAAATCTTCTGCGTTGACCCGGCTGCTGCTCGGCCGGCAAGAGCTATTTAACAGTTTTCGGAACGGACTACATTCAGCAGATTGTCACTTTAGTAAACGAGACCAGAGTTCGTGCAAAGAACACATATTGGGATGCGGCAAGAGCTGGTCCGTGTACTTTGGCAAGCGTCACGTACTGCCGTGGCTATTGTGTTTCATTTCGCACCAGAAGCGTTGCACTAGGTTTCCTGCATGCTGGAGTACATCGTATCGAACGGGGAAGTCAGCAAGTTCCTTGGCCTATTATTATGCCATTCGCACGGCGTGGCAAGTGGTGCATGTTGTTTCGTTTGAGGCACACTGTGAATGCTTTTGTGGGGGCCAGCGAGAAGTACGAGTTCATCCCAAAGTCTGGAAGCCCAGTAACGGAGTTTTACTGGTCTTCGGACCCACAAGACTCCCCGCTCAACATCGGCACGGTCGAATGCGAGATCAAGGCTGGAACAAGGGAAAGAACAGTTACTCTAAGTTACTCTGCTTGTAGACCATTGGAGACCTTAAACTTGTTTCACCGTTAGACCTTAAACGTCAAGGCCATCAAGCCCAAAACCCGTAAAATAACTAGGAAGTTGCAGGTCACTGCTGTCTCACGGCCCGTCTCGGCACAATGGGTCTTGCAGACCCAACGCAAACGTCAGCTGGAGCAGGACAGTTCGTGGTGTTTTGAAAGCTGTTTATTCATTGCTTGTTATTACTCTTGCAAAGTGAGCAGGGTTGCCAGGAAGTGGGTGCTTTGGAGATGGAGCTCATGAGCAAGAGGATGATGCTGAAAGACCTGGAGGTTCAGGAGTCATTTCTATTTCACCTTGCTAGGCGCAACAATGTATTTAAGGCTTTTTTGTTCAGGAGTCGCTTGTCCTGCAGTGGAGGACTCCGGGATGACCCAGGAGCCAGCGAATGCCGAAGAGGAGACACAGTCCGCTGAGCCCACTGGCGCTGGCCAGTCCTCCGTCGTGCCCGAGCCCGCTCAGTCCACTCAGTGAGGTCGCTGTCCGTTTGGGATGGTCTCTCGGCCGTGAGCCAAGTGCGGTTTGGCTTTCTGTGTGACTGTGAGGGTTGAAACGAAGTGTTGAGATTGTGGTGAATGCTGTCGTTGGCTTTTCTCAGTCTCGAGTCTCAGGTTCCTCGCCTGCTGAGCTGAGAATGTCAAGGCCGCAAGCTTGATTTTCCAGAGAGATTGATTCATTCTTTCTCACACATTTTAATCCCCAGCAGCTGGGTACGGTATCACTGTCACTGTGACTCAGTGACAGTGATAGTTGAATAATATTCACTATTATAATGATATAGTGGTCGGCCAAGTTCCTGGTGAAGCTGCTGGGTGTCACTGTCCTGTGAAGTGTGCTCGCTTCGTGGAGGCATGGTTCTACAAATGACAAAAGCTAGGAACCTTGTGGATATGACCGATTTAGTCTAGGAGCCTGCCCAATAAGTAAGAGTAATCACCAGCCGTGAGTAGCCGGCTGGGCTTTTAAATGTCAAGGCAGTGCCTGCGCAGACGGGAGCAATCGCTTCATGGGACTTGGGAGAGTAATAGATGAGGCAGACAAGACCAGTTTCAGGACAGTGTAGCACTTGAAGACACTTATAATATAGCCAGATGACAGCATCACTGCCAGCGATCTCCCACAGTTTTTGTATGAAGCACACAAGAATTTCCAAGCCTTCCTGTCACTGTCAGTTTTCGGCTGGGTGTTTAAACGTCACTGCAATACCCGCACAGACGGGAGCAATCGCTTGATGTCTGGGAGATGGATGAGGCAGATATGGCCCAGTTCATTTTATTACACTAGTAGAGGGCGAGAGCAATCGCTGTTGGTCGGTAACAGGCAAGTCTTCAAGTTCATAAAGCATATAATTATCATTGTCGCTGTCAATGATCTCCCACAGTCAGTGCAGCCAACAAAGCAGAAGTCGTCACTCTTCTTGCCGCGGCGCATTGTCCGGCTCCTCACAGTCATTGGGGTCTATCTCCTGCCTGTCCTTCTTAGGCATCTTGACTTGAGGAGCTGTCTGCGCTCGGCATCTGACAGCAAGGGACGCAGCGGCTGCAAAATGCGTCCTTTGCCAGGGATGCCTGAACCATGCAGAGACTCCGTGTGTTTGTTCTGCGTCCTGTGGCAGGTTGATCGTGTCTTCGGCCACAGGCTGAGTGACCCTGGAGCCACTGAGAGAGTTTCTTTTCTTCGTCATGCACCTGTGCACCAGGTCGAGCACATATCCGGCAGTGCAAAATGAGGCCGGGAACGACAATAAGGCGAGCATATACTCTGGATGCATTCAGAGGGTGCAGGCATAAGGCTTAGGCCACGCAGAAAGTTTTATATGTTGTGCGAGGTATATGTCTTCGGCCACGGCTGTTTTCTCGAGCTGTCGAGTGAGGCCGGGATCAGTCTGACAAGTGTGCTTTGCATAAGCGATTAGGCTTGCTTTGGGTGGTTCAATTAGGCCCGTCAGGCTGCGTGGTTGGTTGTGCAAATGTGCGTTAGTTTAGGGATCTCAGGCCGATCCAGAATGTTGTAGACTTTTTAAGAGGGTATCGTGCTTCAAGGCCTTTGTTGTGGCGCCTTACTGTTCGTGTATCGCCGGCGTTCTTCGCCGTATAGAGACGAGATGATTAAATCCTGAGTCACTTCTTCGATGGCCTAACGAGAACGCCATTGTCGGAATACACCGTTCGATGCCCGGCCCTATGTCGTTGCTTTTTGGTTGTCGTGCTCTGGATTCAAGGACGTCAAGTCAAGGCAGGACACGACACGACATCGCGAAGCCATGCAACTGAAGCATTTCATTATTTCAGACAGACGGGATAGCGGTGCATGCAGTTATTCTGCAGGCTGCTGCAGAGCAGTGCGACTTTAGCAATTGTGACATGTCCGGCATGCATGATGTTTTCCGGCAGCTTCGGCCTTTTTTCTCCTGAGGCATGATTTAAGCCTGACTTATTGTTCCGAGTAGTGGGTTCCCGTGTTTACAGTTGGCAGTCGAGAATTGAGATTCCACGAGTACTCGGTTCAATATGTTGCAGTGTCAAGACTTGTGCTTGTGTAGTGCTTGCCTCTGTTTCTGTTGGAGGGGTTAAACAGACTGAAGACCTATGCAATGACAAACAGCTTTAGTTGGCTGAAACCTTAAACGCGAAGCCCGAAAGCACCATTTTTAGACTCGAGACTTTTCAGACTGGAGCCTCAGCCCCAACTCGAGACATGCTCAAGAACTCCGTTGAATTATTGGCAGAGTTCAAAACCGTCCAAAACCAGAGCGTTTCCGTCGGACCGAACAAGTGCCGCCAAGCATCGATGCATGGGCTGGTGGGTTTCGTGTTTGCTTGAATGTGCAGCCTTTGCACACGAGGGTGCGGTTTGCTGGGTCCTGGGTTCAGGGTCTAAAAAGATCCTTTATCATAAACAACCCCTCCATTGGCAAATTGTCATTGTCATCGTTCGGAAAAAATGCCTCAGGCACTTAAGGAAGGACATCTTCACGACTATGTTCAGCCCGAACCACAAACTAATAAATACAGGGAAGGTTTAGGGTTGAGGGTGGTATTTGAGTTGTTCAGCAAATTACACACAAGGCTTCTGCAGGGTTTCGGGTTACGGGCGTTTAAGCTGGGGCCATGCAGAAAGTTTTATATGTTGTGAGCATTGTGCGAGGTATGTCTTCAGTCTTCGGCCACGGCTGCTTTCTCGAGACGAGTGAGGCCGGGATCAGTGTGACGAGTGTGGCTTGCATAAGCGATCTCAGGCCAGTCCACACTCCTGTAGATTTTTCCTCAGGGTTTAGTGCCGCTAGGCTTTTGTTCTAGTGCCATACTGTGAGAAGTGTGGCTTGCGTAGGCGCTTAGGCTTGCCGGTGGGTGGTTCAAGAAGGGCCGTTTGGTTTCGTGTCTCGTTGTGCAAATGTGCAGCCTGCACTGCACGAGGGTGCGGTTTTGCAGGGTTCAGGGTCAAAAAAAAATCCTTTATCATAAACAACAGCCTCCATAGACAAATTGTCACTGTCATCGTTCGGAAAAAATGCCTCAGGCACTTAAGGAAGGACATCTTCACGACTATGTTCAGCCCGAACCACAAACTAATAAATACAGGGAAGGTTTAGGGTTGAGGGTGGTATTTGAGTTGTTCAGCAAATTACACACAAGGCTTCTGCAGGGTTTCGGGTTACGGGGGTTTAAGGCTGCGGCCATGCAGAAAGTTGTATATGTTGTGGGAGGTATGACAAGCGTGGCTTGCACAGGAACTTATGGTTCAATTAGGGCCACTTGGTTTCGTGTCTGGTTGTTCCATTGTGCATGGATGGGTTTAGGGATGTCAGGCCAGTCCAGAGAGCTGTCGATGTGTGATTAGGGTTTAGTGCTTGTAAGCTTTTGTTGTGTAGTGCCACATTGCATTATCGCCGCCGTTCCAAGCCTGTAGAGATGATTAAAGCCTGTTTTCGGTGCTTAGGAGTTAACTTGGCAGCCGAAAACGCCCGCCAAATTGCGGAGCCCTAATGCGATGTCGTTGCTGTTTGGTTGTCTGTCGCACTCTGGATTGTATGACGTTTCAGGATACGAGTAATCGGGGTAGAGGATTCAACACCTACCAAAAGACAGACAAATGACCGAGACGAGCGTGACAAACTGGACGCATGCTCTTGCGCGGGTTCTGCATTCTGAGACGACGAAGCGAGGGACGATTTCACCATGTCGCGTCATGTCACAGGGATTTCTTTTTTCTTCTGCATCGTGGATGAAACCAGGCTTGTTCCGACGAGTGGTTTCACGTGGTTACCGTTCCCTATGATAATTGAGATTAGGACGACTTGAGCATGTCGCGGCATGCACAGGGATTTCTTGTTTCTTCTTCATCGTGGATGAAACCTGCCTTGTTCCCAGTTGTGGTTTCGCGCGGTTATCGTTCCCTATAATTGAGATTCAACTATTACTCGGTTCAATCAGTGCGAGTCGGCGAGACTTGGGCTTGAATATTACTTGCTGTTGGAAGGGTTAAGACAGAAGACGTGTGCAATGACAAACAGCTTTAGTTGGCTGAAACCTTAGACCCCAAGCCCGAAAACCACAGTCTTGGACTCGAGACTCCTCAGCCTGCAGCTTCAGCCCCAACGAGTCGAGAATTGTTCAAGAACTCCGTTGAATTATTATTGGCAGAGTTCAAATTGTCCAAACCGTCCAAAGCCAGAGCGTTTACGTCTGAAGCAGAAGCGGCAACCGCCTGCCAGGCAGCTGCCTTGCAGATATTCTGCACACCGTCTGCCTCTCAGAGTCTGGACATCAACATGAAAACTAACCTACCCTATCCTGCCAATGCAAACCACCACCCGAACCTCCCCTGCCTGCCCGAACAGCCCCTTGACCCCATCCTGCGTTACCCTAACCTACCCTATCCGCCAAACCCTAACCTACCCCCTACCCTACACTACCCGAACCCACCCTAACCTACCTCACCCTACCTGCCCTTGACAGCACTTAACTTGCCCGAACCCTTAGCTGTAAGCCGGGTTTAGCGAGTTCCAAACATCATAGGTTTTCGACCTTTATTTGTCATTGTCACTGTTTAACTAACTCAGACTCAACAGCATCCCCCAGAATGGTCAATGGTCGTTGTGTTGTCGTTGCCAAACCCTAACCTACCCTCTGCCCTACCTGCCCCAAAACACACTCTGTCGAAAACCCAACCCTGCCCTACAACCCTACCCTGCTGCTCTCCCCACAAAGCCTACCGCAACTCCAACCACCCGCAAGCAACTACCCTACCCTGCCCTGACCTACCCTATCCTGGCAAAGCAAACCTACGATTGGGCCGTGCACATTAGCAGTGTCACTATCATTTTCAGTGTCAGTGTTATCGAGCGAAGCTGAGCCACTGCCGTTTTGTCACTGTAGCTTTCTTTGTTCAATCAGGCGAGCTGGCCACAGCCTCGAGAAAGACATGTCTTAGGGACCCAAAAAGCACATAATAACTATTTTCTGGGGATATCACTGCCTTATTAATGATTATTGGGCTTGATGATAAGGGGCTTTAGATGGGATATCCCTATCCTAATTTTGGAAAGCTTATGTCCTTTTTGGGGGCCTCACCACAACATCTTTTCGAGCTTTCCTCTAGTCTAGTCTATGTAGCTTGTCACTCTGACCTCACAACCGGAAAGTAAACCTTCAGGTGACAGTCAGACAGGAAGTCAATGCATGCAGTTAAGGATATAGTTAGTAGATAACAAGGAGCTCGCCTTCCCAATGGCCTTTGAATTGCCCGACCTCGAGTCCGAAGCAGCTTTTGGCGGAGAAATCATAGATCTTTCCGCACAGGGTGCATCGGAACCTGTTCAAGAATTTGTTCTGCCAGACCGAAATCCGAGTCAGCACTGTCACTGTCACTGGAGCCCTTCAGCGAATCTGACATCCAACGTGGGGCATTTGTTCTGGACGATGGAATGGAGGCGCCTGTGGCTGGACATAGCTGGAACCCTGGCGAAGACATGGGCAGAGACATCGGCCGCCTGGGAAAGGCGGCAGGGAACATTGGCCGTCAAAGTTCAATGCTCCTGGTCAATGTGTATCTGTCAATGCGGCGCCTGAGCAAGAAAACACTGGCCGCCATTTGTGAGGAGCTTCCCTCTTTGGCAAGTGCTGTAGCTGTGCCAGTGGCAGCGCAAGCAGCTGCATTGGTGACTCGCGTCGGGGGCAACACCATCAGGGCCGTCTTTAGCCGACTGGCTAAGAAGAACTTTGACATGGACACCCACGACGTTGAGGCGCCGTCATTGTCATTGTCAGTGCCAGCTCCCGTTGTGGCACGGGACAGGCAGAAAGCCCTGCGCATGTTGGTTTCCGAAATCCTGGCAAACGCAGTGGACGGTGGATCTGACGAAAGCCTGGTGCGTCGCGTAGCGCGACTGGAACAGCATGGTCTTGATCTCGGAGACAAGTACCATGACCATCGGTTGCCCGAACTGACCATTATTATTGTCATCAGGGTCTCCAGTAATTTGTCCTTAGATGGTTCGTGAAGTTAAAGACTCAAGTAGGGTATGTATGCGATGTACGTGAATCAAAGGATGTTCGCGTTGACAGAGTACCTGGCGTCGGAATGCTGCAGACAACTGGATGCAGAGGCGATGCAGCAGAGGCTAGGCGGACTGGGAGTGCCATCTCACTTCGCGGTTATGCCACTCAGACAGCATGCGACGCATTTTTTGACTGCTGCCATGCTGTATGTCTGTTTGGTTGTCCTGTAGTAGCCTGTAAATCAATAATTTGGCAGTGCAAGCCAGGTTCGACATAGTTTCGCTGGGAGCCACGGCATACTCCCGGCATGAATCCTTGATCATCACTGCCATTAGTCACATCAGCCCAGACACCGGCTATTCTGCTGCAGAGTGGAGCAACCTTTTGTTTTGGGTTGGGTGGTTTGTAATCTCTGGTTACAGTGTCGACACGTGCTTCCTGAGACATTACATTCCAGGACGTGTGCACGCCCGTCTTTGTGGAGCTCCCTCGGCGGGCCAGTCCCACAGTGGTGCTTTTGTCATGGTTAGGTAATGTGTTCGTTTTTCATGGGTACTTGATTTCAGTTCAACAAGCTAAGCAAGGAACAGAATTTGTAAAGTTTTCGACGCCTGCTGCCAATGCAGCAGGTAACACTGTCAGTGAGAAAGTCAGGCAGTGTATGGCAGAGCACCCAGCTGGGCTTTCGGACACTGTTTGCAAACAGCGTCTGCGTGGCATTGGTGGAGACGGCGCTATTTGCCACTTGTTCCCAAGGAGTTTTAAAAGCCCTCAACTTTAAACCCTGAAACCTAAACTTGTGCACATCACCCTGTCCAGGCACGGGCGGCCCCGAAGCTCGACATGCGTCAAGCGACGCTGCCGGCAAGCTTTGGAAACATTTTTTTGGTGGCGATGGCTCCGATGCCTTCATTGTCTGGGACGACTACCACAGTGTCTCGACTCCATTAAGTATTGTTTGTGTTAGCACTGGCTTTTGTTAATATTTGAAAACTGGGTATGGAAGAGTGACCTCCAATCACATCAGACTGCATCCCAAGTTTTCGCTCCCATGCATTCTCCCCTGGATTG
The DNA here is from genome assembly GCA_905221615.1 of Symbiodinium sp. CCMP2592. Lineage (NCBI taxonomy): Eukaryota > Dinophyceae > Suessiales > Symbiodiniaceae > Symbiodinium > Symbiodinium sp. CCMP2592. Next base: position 138,909 of record CAJNDT010000048.1, on the reverse strand, counting down.
CAGCAATCCAGGGGAGGAAATCTGTCGCCGCAGAGCCTTTCATGGTGTTGGTTTGTGTGAGGAGCTCTTCGACGTCAGTGCAGCAATGGCATCACTGTGCCTACGCGAGCAGAGCAAGTTGTTTTGCTTTCCACTGTCACTGTTATTTTTGGTGCTAGTCTGTCTAACCGGCAAATCGGCAAAGAATTGTGCGTCAGTTTATCATTGAAGACCGGCCATTGCCATGAATCAAGGTTTGGTGTCGGCACGGGGCGTGTCATTCTGCGCTCAGCCGCTAGCTTGGCGGATGCTGAAGCTGTGGTCGTCCCGAGTATGTCCGGGACTCGCAGTACAGTGTCATTGTCAGGAAGTCCTGGCGCACTTCATCGAAATTTCCGTTGTCCAGCTGAGAAGTCAAGCACTGTTTCGTAGTTATTTGAAAGCTGGTTGTTACATTCTCCTCACAATGGGGAAAATCAGTTCTGTCAAGTAATCACATCTGTGACTGTGCGGTAGGACTAGATGTGGCTTTGGCAACCTAGCGCCTATGTACCCAGGTGCATACGTTGCGGCAATGCATGCCCGACTTGATCTTTCGCGGAGTGGTCACGGCAAGCAGAGCCTGGAGAAGCTGCTTGGCATCGGCAGACGGCTTGATGCTGCTTGTTGGCATTGGTGGACAAGTAGTTTTCATCAGGTATTGCTGTATCTTCTAATTGTACGTGTTGCTCGTCAATACTCACGTCGAAATCAATAAATACGAAGTATGACTCCGGACTTAGCTTCCGCAAGGCCGTCGACTTCGTCGCCTTCATGCTGTTGTTTGAAGACCTGACCCGCAACAGCTTATTCCGAAGAGGGCAGGTGTTCCAATCGAACTCCAGCGACTTATGGAAGGTGCAAAGAACAGCCAAGGATTCCTTGAATGATTTGGATCAGGGGCAACGTGACGTGCGAGAACTTCAGCGTCTCGTGTCAGTGACCATGCTCTTGAAGGGCTACTTGTCCGTTCAGGATGTGTGAGAGAGAGAGGCTGAGACGGAGCATTTAACACACATAAAAGGTTTGTCTTTGTCACTGTCTGTATTATACAGTAACAGTACGTGTTCTAGTGTTACGCCTTTGCAGGACATACAGAACTTCATGCTGGTCAACCTGATCTCGCCACTCGGCCGGCGGTGGCGTCTTTTCCTTGGCAGTGCCGGTTCTCTGCTTCTCAAAGCGGAGTTTCAATCCGTGGCTTTGCAGCTTCCGGTGACAGCAAGCACGCACACTCGCTTGCTGTCTCCGCGATGTCAATGCGCTGCACGGTGTCTTGGCAACAATCAGCTGATTTTTGGAGGGTCAACTGACTGACGGGTTCCTGCTAGGTTTGCCGTGCAGTGCAGTTTGCCAGCCAAGGCAACGACGTGACGAAGCTCCGCTCGTCACCAAAGTCGTCAAGTGGGGTTCCCGTGACCGCAAGAAGCGCTTGAAGCTCGCACGGTGGGTGGCCAGGTCCTTGATCCCCCGGGAGGCCTTTGGGCACGTGGAAGACATTGCAGACACGGCGCCGCGCTGGGTGGAGCAGACAATTACAAAGGATCCGGCTGGAATGCAAGGAGTGTTAGGTCTTTACAACCGCTCCCCGCTCTTTGGACCGCTCTGCGTTGTGTCTTCCCGGACGCCGCACATTCACAAATGTGTGGAGACTCGGCCCGGGAAGTGTTTTTCGGCAGGATGTATAACAAAACGAAGAGTGTGCTGCGAGTCCTGCACAGCTTGTGTCACAATCCGAGGTGATGGCTCTGGTTGCGATGAGGCAACTCATTGTCAGCATCCTGCGGGAGTACCGGGACTATTTTGGCCCAGTCGGCATTAGCACACTGACAACAGACCTGCAGAACGCAATGTGTTTGGCGTGGGCATGGGACCTTATTCTGGAGAAGGCGGAGGTGTCCATCGAACAGGTGTACGCTTTTCAGTACATCGTGAACAGATTCAGGCAGCCTCTCAGTCTGTGTCAGTGGCCGGATCCGGCGGAGTTTCCATATGTGCAGCGGCGGTGGGACACTGACGGCCTGCTTGAGTTGCAGTACATGGTTCTCTGCCACAATGTGCTGTCGTTGTCATTGTCTCCGCACTGGCATCGGCTTTGGTATCCAGTGAACAAGGTCACCGTCAGTTTCTTTGTCATAGTTGGGTAGCCATTTGTATTTTTATGGGTACTTAAATTATAAACCCAATAAGGAATAGAAGTTAAATCTTGAAACCTATCCTAACAATGAACTAGGTTTGGCACGGCCACATGGTGCCATTCTGGCAGCTTTTCAGCCACTCTGGAAAAAAAAGGGCTGGCCAAAGGACCTGGACAGGTGTGTGGCCCACGTCATTGGGTCATACCTGGTGAGGCGGCCTCAAGGTGTCATTGTCACTCTGGGGGCCTTCCAGCCACTTTGGAAGCAATGTGGTTGGCCTGGCGATGTGCAAAAGGCCGTTGCCCGCAGGATTGGGAAGTTCATGATGACGCCAGCTGCGAAAGCTTTCCAGTGCTCCATCACATTCCTGCGGCGTGTTGGCTTCGGGTCTGCTGAGCGTGGCTTACGGCGTCGGGCTGGTGCATATGCAGGGGAGCGCTTTGCTACGCTGGCCAAGAACTTTCCAGGATCGCGATCAGATCTGGCCGGCCATCTGGTGGAGGTCAAGGAGTGGTTGGGAGAAGTGGATGTATCCGCTGTTTCGGGTGCCATCGACCTGTGCCCAGAGCTGCATGCCGCCAGAGAGGTGCATGTGCAGGTCTTTCAGCGTGGCTCGCCAGCACACAGCACCCGAAATAAATCATTTGGAGCCGCTGTGCTGTTATTTAACGTCCTCCTTTGCCTTTGCTCAGGTCGGCAGTTGTATGCCTGGCATGCAGCCCTCGTGCATCACATGTCCAGGGCACACGCTTGTGCTGAGAGCTTCTGTGAACGTTGCGGTTCCTTTTTGCACCAACTGCTTCTTGGGCTGCACAGAACAGCTTCGGTGGAGGAGCAGTATGTTCTGGTTATGGTCATTCTAGTGATTCTAGTTTCTGCGCAATGGCTTCAATAAACGGTTTTTTGTTTTCTGCGACAACTTTGAGCTTAGGTTCGACACGGATGCTGCCATTTCGCCAGCCAGGGCGGTTCACAGGTTACATCTCAAGGAGCCAGCACAGAGTGGTTCCTTTTTTATATTTCATGTCCTCACTGTCACTTACTTCCGTGTTGTTCTGTTGGTGGGTGCAGTCGTGTGTGCAGCCATTGTAATGGACTGGATTCTTAAACTTTGCAGGAGTCGCGGGTCCAGTGCTTGGGCAGTGCCCGTGACGAGGCGGTGATCGATGAGGTCGTTCGCATCCTCCTTGAAGATCTCAAGAAGAAGCCGATCTTGAGCTCAAGGTCAGTCCGGCGCCGGCTGAATAGCGGCGGCCCAGCGTCTTCCACGTATGCCGTGGGGGAACGACGGCGAAAAGCTGCTGATGCCATCAGTGCTACAGGCATCAAGTTTGTTAGTTGCAGGGAGAGTGGCAGTGTTTTGAATGTTTGAGATAAGTAATGTTTCGGATAGTACATACCACAGCTGTTCCTGTAACTAAGCTTTATCGGTCGGAGCTGCCAACTGCTTGACTAAACACTTTTGCGGGTCTCACCCGTCTGTTGCAACCGCGGCATGTCAGGCCGCAAGAACAAGGGCCACGATGGTGCCATTTTGGAGGCCGCAGATCGGGCCACTGTGGATGCTGGCATGTTGGCACAGGCTTCCAGTGCCAGGCCAATGGAATGGAACACGAGTACAGTGTCATTGTTCAACAGATGCTTTTCTGCACGTCATTGCTGTTGTCAGTGTTAGGTTTGTTTGCGACTTAGGAATAGTTACTTCGCGTTTGCATGTCCACATGTTCCCGTTACGCGTTTCGCTTGGCAGTCTTTACAATACGAGGTCTATTGACTGCGCGCCCCGGTGGTGGCAAAATGTTGCTGGCAGCGCTGCCAGTGTTCAATAAGGAAGTGACTTGATTGGCAAGAGTTCTGGTTTTCTTCTTACTGCTTCGGGTTTTTTCTGTTTCTGTGTCTGTGTGCCTCTTGTGTGCTTTCCTGCACGGAGTCAAGGTGAAGCACGGCAAGAACGAAGCCAGGAGTGTCGTGAACGAGCGCATGGCGGAGTGGCTGACTTCCGAGGATGCCAAAGAGTGGCGTGCGCAACGGGAGCAGCTTTGGGCGTCGGCTTAAAAAGCCCCACGGGCCGTGTGCATGTGCATCCGACTTGAATAATGTTCACTTCGTATTAAATTAAGAAAGGGGACCCCCTCCCCACGCAAGGATGTGAGCCTCAGCCTCCGTAGTTAGTAAGAGTCCGGGTCCAGCATGAGAGCCACTCATCAGTGTCATAGTGCTTCTGCAGTGTTCGCGAATTTGCTGAGCAGAACCCCCAACAGCCCCAAAGCCTTTTCAGCTCCTGTAGATTCTGCTTACAGTTTTTTCCGCTAGGCCGCTTGGATTCTGCAAATACGAGGGGGCTTGCTAATTACGTTCTGGGAATTGGATATTGCAATTACGTGGGGGATTCTAAATATGAGTTTGACATTATCACACGTGGGTAAGCTCCGAAATGCCGAGGTTGGAACATCGTGCTGGTGTCCCTCGTCCTCGAAAGGCGTGGGTCTTGGAGTGTCGCCGCGGGCCGTGTGCATTTGCATCTGAGTTGAACAAATGCACCCGCTTCTTCACATACGTGGGTAAGCTCCGAAATGCAGAGGTTGGAACATCGTGCTGGTGTCCCTCGTCCTCGAAAGGCGTGGGTCTTGGAGTGTCGCCACGGGCCGTGTGCATTTGCATCCGAGTTGAATAAATGCACCCGCTTCTTCACATACGTGGGTAAGCTCCGAAATGCCGAGGTTGGAACATCGTGCTGGTGTCCCTCGTCCTCGAAAGGCATGGGTCTTGGAGTGTCGCCACGGGCCGTGTGCATTTGCATCCGAGTTGAATAAATGCACCCGCTTCTTCACATACGTGGGTAAGCTCCGAAATGCCGAGGTTGGGAACATCGTGCTGGTGTCCCTCGTCCTCGAAAGGCATGGGTCTTGGAGTGTGGCCACGGGCCGTGTGCATTTGCATCTGATTTGAATGAATAAATGCACCCGCTTCTTCGCATACCTGGGTAAGCTCCGAGATTCCGATTCCGAGGTTTGAACATCACTGTCAGTGTCCCTCCTCGATCGCGACGAAGGGCCTGCATCTTAAATAGAGTGTTGCAGCATGTAGGGGCAGGCGGGTCCTTCTAGGTTTCGGCGCAGGGTGGGGTCCTTAAGATGAATGTTGTATTGATTTGTTGTTTTTATGTTACAAGAATCAGGGGCTGCTTGGCGAAGGGATCTGCGCACGTATCGATGTTCTATTTTAGACCCCCACTTCCCCAAGGTGCATCACTTACATCATGAGTGGGGTTGTGACAAATCGGGATAGAAACATGTCGTGACCATCATGCCTTGGCAGAGCAGTGCTGGCTGAACAGATAGCTAGCCTGCGGGTCCGCCCCTTCTGCATGCAGCAAGGCTACACAAAAGACCTCCCCTCAATCCGTGGCAGCAGGTTTGCTGTAACGGCCCCTCAGCTTCAGCAGAGGGTTCCCTCAGCTTCACGGCTGAGGGTGCCTGCTTCCATGGACAGGTGTAAGATGATTTATCGCTCACACCTGCCTGTCAAGGGGAGGCACAGTGTTGTGTCCTTCAACGTTGCTTGCTGAGTGAGCATTTGTGGTCTGGTCCTGTGTCGCCCTTTCGTCATGCTTGGCTATAGTTGGCTTTGTTCTGTACTGCGCTTGATTCTTGAACCTTGGCCCTTGACTTCCTCAAGTCGTGCTCTTTGTCTTGCGCGGTCGCTTTTGGCTTGTTCTTCGTTTCAGTTTTGGCTCTACCAAGAGGCAAGCCTGCAAGGCAACCCCAAAAAAAACATCGGGCTTGCCTTCAAACCGTTGGCCGGGTTTGGAGCTCACACTCTTGGAACCATGGTGTCTGACAGAGCTTTTGGCCAACATGCTCCAGCCTTGGGAAGCAGACGACAGCAGGGCAATGTGCCAATGTGCCTGCTGGGTTCTGGGAAGGACACCATGGAGTACAGGGAGTGGATGTGGCGGTGGGGCGAGACCCGCATCTGTCCATATTACATGGGAGGCCTCTTGTGATCGATTGACTCGCTTGACTTGCTTGACTGTTTCGTTTCTTGGTGCCTTGACCGGTCCTGTGTCGCCTTTTTGTCAGTTATTGCCGGATACCGCCTTTGGGTTCCTGTGTGAATGTTTTTGTGACACACAGTGTTTGATATGAGTAAGAATGTGTGCATCATGCTTGGCCCTGCTTGGCTTTTCTACCCTTGAACCTTGGCCCTTGACTTGCTCAAGTCGTGGTCTTTGTCTCGGTCACACATGTGCCTAATGCTATCACAGAGCTCGAGCTTGGCATGCGTCGTCAGTCATGGAGTCATAATTTAATGCATCATCGAGCGCATGTGAGTATTTGGGAAGAAACTGTAATTGTCGATGACATGTTTAGGCGCAAGAAGCCGACTGAGGTCCGAGATGAAGAACCAAGCTGCTTGCCCTGGTCCTTGCTGACATTGCCAGACCCCAAGGAGCAGGGACATCCAGGGATTTTTCGGATGCGCTTGTTCTGGACTTCATAATTTTGCGGTTTCGTCCTCGACCTCATAAATGTCCAGCACAGTTGGAATGGTAAGTTGTTTCTTTCTCAAGGCTATGTCTATAAGTGAATCTATTGGGCCTGCGCAGAGAATCCCAGCAGACACAGCAAGCAAGGTTTTGCAAGAATCAAGCAAGCTTGTCATTGCTACTAAGACCTGACTAGACTATAAGTTACTTAAATGAGGCCTCTAATTCGGACCAGTGTTCAGGGCCTAAACCCGACAACCCTAAAGTAGCAGCCTCGTCTGGACGTGTCCGAGTTGCGAGAGCGTAAAGTAGCAGCCACATGCCTCGCCTAAGATTTTCTCGCTGAGTCGAAGAGTTGGCTTCATTATGCGCTGCAGATAACTCATGGTCAGGTCAGAAGTCCTGTCTTCAAGAGGACGAATTCACCGAGCTGAGACTCGAGTCGGAGACAACAACATTGAGTCTGTCGCCATTGACAGGGTCGCGTGCCTTCACAAGACATGCACTTTGACCTTGATCATGGTGCAAGTGTCTCGGAGATGCGAACTCCTTGTTGTGGCATCAGATGGCCCAGAAGAACAAGAAGACCTGACTGCCGCGAGGCTTCGAGCAGCCCTGTGAAGGCAAGGGCAACCTCTTCTTCGTGTCCGCGCTGGACGTCTCCAACATGAACTTCTGCTCTTCCTCTTTCTTGTTTCGTTGCTTCATTGCCTTGCTGCTGGAATCACTGCTCCCTACTAGTGCTGCGTCCTAATCATAAGGGGTTTTGCAACGCGGTTTTGGTCTCAGTCTTCGTGCGGCCCAGGTCCACTGATTGATGCTGCCGCAGGCTTATCGAGGGTGGTTTCAGGTCCTTAAGCACCTTAACCCGCAGTGGAATCGTACATTAGATCAGAAAACACATTTCATGTGGTTTCCCTAGGCTGCCGCTTGCCTGCTTGCTTGTTCTTCCATCTGAGTCCCATGAAGCCTTTGGAGGTCCCAGGGTCCCAAACCAAGATCTGCAGCCACTGGCCCCATACTTACTTTGACCAAATTATTTGATTCCGAAGCGCTCCCATGAATGCAACTTGCCCTCGCCCTCGAACTGCCGAAGCCATGTCCCATGGAACATTGCATACCATTCGTAAGCACTGTCACTGTCAATGCCTTTGCATGAATCAATGTAAGTTGCCCTCGCCCTCGGACCTGCAGCCACTCAATGTAAGTCCCAGCCGAACCCTGAGTGCTGAAACCATGGAAACTTAAAATCCCAGTCAGTGAATAAACCCAGAATCACGCCCTAATCTAAACCTGTTATACAGTACAGCCTCCACACAACAAAAGAGACCTGCAGGATACCTTATCTTCCTCATTGTCATTAATCCTGTACCGTCTCAGAGCCTGAGCCCGAACTAAATACACTTACAGCCTCCTGCACCCCGGAAGCCGTGCTGATGCCCGAGCTACAAATAACCCAGAACCCTAATCCATGGGTTGTGATTTCATCTTCGGATTTGGATCCTTGGCTGGTCTGGGCATTGGTCTGGCTGCCCAGGTCGATGACGGCAAAGCCAAGGATATGCCATGCACTCAGCAACAGGCTTGACATTCTCGGGTTTTCAACCATCCTGATAACTGTACATGAAATAAAAACTAAACCCTAAAACTAGGGCTTAGGTGTTATACGCAATACCACTACTCAATAGTTTTTCTCAAACAATATGGTTGCATAATCTAGGCCCCAACCCCTAAAAACCAATTAAAGCGAAAAGCAATACTCAATGCAGGCCAGCTTTTCGTCGGATCCTTCTTATGGCAGTGATTGTCATTGTGCTTCTCTGAACGTATTTTCACTTCCCAACTCAATGCAGGCCAGCTATCCCTCAGGGTGAGTATTCTGGTCTGTGCATGATTCTGGCCAGACTGCTTGGCACAGCATGGCGTGTGGCATGAGATTGCGTTGTGTTCCCGTTGCCGCTTGTCTTGTGTTGTGGCATGACTTGCTGATAGTCACATGAATACGAGCCAGTGGAACGATGCTTACCCAGTGGAAAGTAGCCCCCGAGGGGGGTGTGGAGTTTTCACATGCACGGTTGGCCGTGTGCAGGCGTGGTTCCATTCCCGCGGTGTTAAGGCCACGCCGACGTGGCCGATGATCGTTTTACGATCTAGGCCCGGAGGTATGACAGTGGGGCACATGCGCCTAATGCGTCCACTGGCACCGACTCCTGCAAAAGCCTCGACCTGCCTGGCAAGCTTCCCGAAAGGGGGCTTTGTCGGGCATGGTCTTGGCAAAATGTCCGGGATGAGTTGGCTGGCGATGGGGAGGCCCTTTGTCCCTTTGTCTTGTGATTGTTCGATTAAGGACATGGCGTCCAGGCTGTAAGTTCTACAATCCAACCCGAAACATTGCCGTGGACCTCGATAATTTTTGCGCAGGTCTGTCCAAAGCTTGCGTCGGTGTTTGTTGCAGCGTGCCTTGTTTGGTATGGTCGATACTTTATTAATGCTCTGTAGTCTGGGCCTCTCGGCCGGAAATTGACGCTGCCACTTCGGAGCCCTGGCTCATCATCCTCACAATAATTTAATAATAGGCCGTGTTGCTGGCAGGATTGATTGAAGCAGCTTTATGCCTGGTGCCTGGTGCTGTGCCCAGGTCCATCTTCTCAGTGCAGGGGCCGTGCGTGCCTGGCCTGGATCTGCCGAGGCCTGAACATCGCACTGGTGGCACTGTGATTATTCATTGGCTACTCTGCAGGTCGAGCTCGTGCCCGGCAACAACAGCGGTGCAGGGGACAGCGACGACAATGACGATGATGACTTGTAAATCGTTGCCTCGCCGTCCGTGCCCTCGTCGCTGCAGTGTCGTCGTGTCGCAGTTCAGGGGTCCGACATGGAGACGACAATTTGCCGATGACGACTGTTAAATCGGTCTGTCACTGTCTGTGTTGAAGCAACCCCTTCGCATTGCAGTATCGTCGTGTCTGCAGCCCCACAACCAACTAGTGGAACTGATGTTTAGCCCGGTCGTATAGCAAACCCTGTTTGGTGAGCCCAGGCTACGGTATAGTATTGTATAGCTGTATACTATGTGACCGATGCAGCGCCTTTGGTTCAAGAGTAAAAGTGTGACCGCTCAGGGTTTTACAGTTTAACTTGAACGGCTAACACCGGCAAAGCCTGTGCGCCGCAGCCCTTGTAGAGCTTCGCTTTGCTGTTTCACCGCTTTGTTGTAGTTTGATGCTTGGATTGTAGTTTCGCTTGTTTGTAGGGACCGAGAGCTACAGCCGTAGTCGACGAGGCCCAGTCAAGCCAAAACCTTTGACCTTGGACTCATTGGATGCTCAAGGTCCAACCTTTCGACATACGTCGACGGGTCTCTCCACTGCCGATGGCCTTGGACTTTCGACTTGTGGACTTTTTGGCGTGCACGATCGGGACACAACAGGACCTCGGGGCCGACCGTTGTTCGACGGAACTAGAACGGCGGCCGGAGCCTTGACTTGGGCTCCACTGACGGTCTTGGGCAACTTTGGGCGACGGCCCTCTGTTGTCGTAGAACGATCGCTGAGGACCCGTAGCAAGTGCTGAACGGTTAACCCCGGCAAAGCCTGGGCACCGCAGCTAGCTCCGCCCTCTCTAATTAAGTTCCTTGTTTCACCGCTGTTTTTGTTGTTTGGTCGTTTGTTCGTTTGTAGGGACCGAGTGCTACAGCCGTAGTCGATGAGGCCCGCATAAGCCAAAAGCATGGATGCGGCAGGTTCGCAGCAAGAAGACGTTGTCAAGCCTCCGTGCAAAAAAAATCATTGTTTCTTCTCTCTCAGGCAGCGTGATGAGTTTTTCACCACGTCTGTTTGTTTGTGTGCAGTTGCAGCCTGGCTTCTAAAGCTCTTCCAGACGGGTGCGTAACTTTCATTCGAAAGTTCCTGAAACTTCACTCGGTGGAAGAAGCGCGGGAAAGTCTTCTGAGCACTGGTGCCACAACAGAGACAAGTTCTTGTGAGCGTTCTTGGCCATTTGAAATCTGTATGGAAAAGTCACTTTCTTCAGCGCTCTTGCACCATTCTGGGAAGGTCTCTGTTCAAATCAACGGTGAGAGTTTCTGTTGTGTCTCATTGGAACCCCATCCGCAAAAAGTGTTCAACCCAACACACAACATCAAACGTGCGGTTTCGACTGAAAGCACGTGGGTTGCTATTGTCCTAAACCCTCCTGCAAGACCGCTGAGACGTTTTGACTTGCGTCAAACCCTACCAGCTCTTTTTTCTCTGATTTACCAAAACGTCGCATGGAGTAACGAATTCGTAGCAAGTGCTACAGTTTCAGCTACTCCGTGCCCCACTACTCCGCGCGACTCTGCAGGGCCGCTGAGACGTTTTGACTTGCTTCAAACTATACCAGCTCTTTCTATTCTGGTTTAATAAAACATCGCATGGACATAAACACAACTGAGATTTTCAGACTTCCTCCTGAATCATCTTGAAAACAGGTTCCTGAACTTCTGGAGTAAAATCCCCGTGGCCCCATCAGCAACGTTGTGTTGCGATACGCAGCAGCGTTGTGCGTTTGCTGAAGGATGCTGTTGCGCAGGCTCGAAGAAACTGGTTCGACATTTTTAAACTGCCCTGGATTGGAATGTACTTGCAAAATTGATGCGGGGGTGCGGGGACTGCCGTTGCTTTTTCTTGCGGCGACTCATTGCGCGAGCTTTTCCTGAAGCTTCATGAGCACCCTGCGTGCTTGCAGAACTGAAAGACCCAGAAGCTCCTGCAAACAAGGTCATCAGCATGGAACCATCCATTGCGTTGTCAACAAATCCGGTCGAATATAGATTTTATTCACGTTCCATGTGGCTACACGCCAGATTTCTGCTGTTTTCCCCGACAAAACGGATGTAGTAGTCCTGGACAGAGATAGTACACGCTCCGTGCTATCTGTGTACCTGTATGCTTGACTTATGTACTTGACTTTATGCTCTGGACTGGTGGACTAGACTAATATGACTCGATGTACATGCATACTTGACTCTATGACTCTTTAGGGTTTAGGGTTTCGGGCTGAGGGTTTAAGGCTCAAGGTTCAGGGTTTTTTGCTTAAAGGTTTAAGGCTTAAGGTTTAGGGTTTATAGGCATTGGTTCACCAATAGTAAACCAATAAACCTCGAGATTTTCGTTTATTTCAATCATCCAAGAAAACTTGAGTTTGGGGACTCTTGAACCGGAAATTTGGCCTTAGCCCAAAAGAGACACCTCCAGTACTAAAGTTTGTAAAAAAAAGAATTCGATTTGGGGTGCTCGGGAGAGAAGTACATCGAGTGAAGTACAAAGAGTCACGTGCATAGTCCACAGAGTGAAAATGTATTTGATTCTACGGCTTTATGTACTTGTGTACCTGACTTATGTACTTGACTTTATGCACTGGACTGGACTAGACTAATATGACTCTATGTACATGTATACTTGACTATCTGACTCTTTAGGGTTTAGGGTTTCGGGCTGAGGGTTTAAGGCTCAGGGTTCAGGGTTTTTTGCTTAAAGGTTTAGGGCTTAAGGTTTAGGGTTTATAGGCATTGGTTCACCAATAGTAAACCAATAAACCTCGAGATTTTCTTTTGTTTCAATCATCCAAGGAAAACTTGAGGTTTGGGGACCCTTGAACCGGAATTTTGACCTCAGCCCAAAAGAGACACCTCCAGTATTAAAGTTTGTACACAAAAATCGATTTTGGATCCAGCCTGGGGGACTTTATGCATCTGTGCGTTGGACTATTTGACTCTATGTACTTGACTCTATGCGCTGGACTATGCACTTGACTCTATGCACTTCAGTGTATGCAGTTGACTTCATGTAGTTGACTTATGCACTGATTCGAGAGCTCTGACAACATGGAGTGAAGTACGCCAGTACGCAGAGTGAAGTACATAGAGTGAAATACATAAAGTACATCGATCTCGGCATTATTACGTACTTGATGACTATTCACTCTCTGACTCTATGATTTTATGCACTGGGTTCTATCAGGGAGCGCAAAATTCTTCGCTAATGATGCTTTCGGGCCAATTGTCTTTTAGTTTCACTTTTTTCTTCAGATTGCTCCTCACATTTGGCTTTCTGCAGTGGAAAACGTTTCTTGTGCGTCTTTGAACCCTGCGCGACCAGATGGCTGTCAGTTGATGTCTCTGGTTGTGGGTCTGCCTTCTTTCGACCTGTCGCTTTGTTTTTGGAACCAGTGCATACTGCAGGATCGAAAAAACTATTTTCCAGGACGACGTCCGTTGCGCTAAGGCAGACCGAGCATCCATGCCCGCAAGATGATAACGTCCATGCCTGTCGTGATTCTGTCGTTTTCGGGTTTCATTTCCTTTGTCGAGGTTCACTGGAACATCTGGCCCATACGGCGTTTGCGCATAGAGCCGCGTCCTTTGTTGTTCGAAAATGGCTTTTCAGCAGGCTGGGCTTCACAAACAATGAGCAGTTCAAGCCCCTACAACGAATTTGTTAAGTTTTTACTTGTAGATAACATCCCAGCATTGCAGTCTGACCAGGGATGCCGTCCCCCATGTCAGCAGCATGGGCCACGTCCAGCGCCAACATCAGGACCCCCACCACATGGCCAGCTGGTATTGGTCGTCGGCCAATACAAGATATCTGACACATGTTTGTTTTCTGGCTGGAGCCAGCATATTGAAAAAGAGGTCTCCCCGTAATTGCACGATAAATAATTGGGTTGGAACTTTTCTGGGAAGATTAGCGCTTAAATTAGTTAATGTGAAGAGCAACTTCTCAACCCACTTGTGTGATGCACGTTTTTGAGTAGGTTGAAAAAAGCTTTTTAGTCGGGTCAAAATGCTTTATTTGATCCGTGCCTGATTTCTGGCAGGCCCAAGCAGTTTCAGCGGGGTTTTGGGCACAAACTGCTGGGTCTGAATCTCCGGTGCAGGCCTTGGCAGCAAGCTGTTGCGCCAGAAACCGCAGCAGACCGGCAGGCAGCAGCCGTGGTTTGTGCCTGCCTGTGCTCAGGTGCTTCGCATGGCGAGACAACCAGATGAAGTTCCAATTTTGTGACGGGGTCTTGGATGAGAGGATGAACACGCAATAGTGGCCCGTGGCAGAGCTTGTGAATCTGCAAGACGCCTGCTTCGTGCATATGTTCAGGTCCTGACACCGACATAGAGGCATTCCGATCTGGAAGTTCATTCGTTGCATTGGACTCGTTGCCGTTTGTCCTTGTCGTTGCTTGACGTTACCCGGTCCTGAGTTGGACAGGCAGCATCAAGTGCAGACTGCAGTCGACACAAGGCTTCTCAATGCGCAACACGAGTGCGGGAGCAATGTTGTTAACTGACATTGTGAATGCTGACACCCCTGTTTGCTTCGCAGGAATGCAGGACTCTGCAATCATGCGATTCTCCAAGTCCCAAGGCGTGTGAGTGCACGAGCACATCTGCCAGTCGAAGACGTCTTGTGTTCCGTTACCTTTTTGTACGTTCTTCCAATGTCAGTGGTTGAATGCTGTGTCTTGAACGGCATGGAAGCAGAGCAGCTTGGACTGCGAGCTTCCTGCCGAAGCCTGGTGTTGCGAGTGCAGGTGCGTCGACGAGCAGTGCTTGCAACGGTGTCGCTATCCGTGTTGACCTCGTCTGAGTTTGAACAATCCAAGAGTGCTGTTTCAAGCCATCGCACTTGTGCATGTACTAGCACATCATCCTGTACAGCTTGTCGCAGTCACGGATGCAGCTTGAGAATGACATCTCGAGGTTCTGGTGACTGGTGGCTGTTTAACTTGCTTTTGAGGTCTTTGCTGTCATATTCTTTGCCGGGATTGCCGTTTCTGCACGCCCGATGCATCACAGATCAACCAAAGCCGCTTGATTGCACTCCCCCGTTGGTACCGAATGATGACCAGATATTTCTATTGGTCCTCTTATTGGCGCAGCTTGTTTTGCAAAGCAGTCAAGGCCGAACACGATCTCCAAGCAGTGGGCCTAGATGAGTTCTCCGCAGAAGCTTCGCACCTTGGCATCACCAGCTGCTTGGGAAGATGTGAAGCAGCCGAAGCCAGAAACATCTCAGGTCAGGAACCGAGCTGGACTCGCAAAGCAGCTGTGGCAGCAGTTTTCCTTTGTTGTGCAACGGGCTTACAGGGAACATGCTTAATAGCACTAAGCTGCGTGCATGCTGCGGTTTTAGACTTTAGCGTATCCAGGACTTCTGACTCAGCACCTAAAAGTCATGTCTCGATGAATCGGAGGCTAGGGCGCAGGCGCAAGAGAAGGTATTAGTGCAAAATAAATGTCTTGGGAAATGATGGAATGTCCTGGATCAGCCCAAGGTGATGTAGCAAGCACGGCAGATGCTCAGCTGCAAGTAGTTTTAGGATACATTGCCAGAGCAAGTGCTTGCTTGGCGCCTTGCTGTGCTGGTGTGGCATCGAAACGGTGCAGTCTAGCAACCACATACAAGCTCTTGCGCCATGCCCAGTTCTGAGACAAGGCCAATCCTTTATTGACAGTACTGACAGGAGGGTCGACCACTTAGATGTGGAAGATACCAGTCTTCAAAGGCGTACCAAGTTAAGTCTTTGCACTAGCAAAACGAACGGAGAGCAGCATAGTCCTTGCAAGAAGAGCACAGTCACCTTGCAGATAAGGAAGACAGACGGCATACACAAACACAGACGTGCAGTCAAAGCGTTTAGACATGCAGCAACCTTCTTCACTGTCCGGACTGCAACGTCCAGCAAAGAGGTAGAGCCTTACACATACTCGCACAGGCGCATAGTCGAGCTTTTCTGGAAAGGGGTATCGTTAACAGCACAAACACGATGGCTGGCCAGCATTTGCTTTTGAACGCCCGTTGTCAGGATTTGACTTCCATGGATGCTGCCGATGCTTCCGAAGTTGATGCTTCGGAAGCTCGGTAATGCAGGTTGCTTCAACTTTCTTTTCGGTGAGGTGTTTTATACTAGGGCCGACGTCGGATCCTTGTTCATGTTCGGTACTACTGTTGCAACCAACCTTCCAACCGTGCTGACCCCTGCTGGGCGTATGTTGTCCGAGATCTCTTCGTTCTTTTGACACGCTGGCACGGTCCACAGTGTAAGGACCCAGAGGTGGTTGAGGATGCGACAGACGCACTCGAGGATGGTGCAACCATTGCTGGATCCTCACAGGAGGTTCTACCAGGCGACATGCAGACTTCCGTGTCTGATATTGCTGAATCTTGACAGAAGGCTGCTCTTCTTTGGTGCACATGTTGGTGGATTTCAAGACGGTGTTTCCAAGACATAGCTTGAGTTGTGGCAGAACAGAGTAGCACAAAATTGCTGGTGTTTGTGTTATTCTGCTGTACATGCGACAAACCTGCATTCACATGTTCACTTTTCCTCGGCATTTCTGGTTGAAATTCGTTGTTGGTTTTTGCTTTTTTCTGTTTTCATGTTCTTTTTGCTTTTAAGTTTGCAGGGGGCGTGGCGGTCACATCCTAGCCACGCCAACGAAGCTATGGATGTTGACTGGATGGGTTCACAGACGTGTGAGCCTGTACCTGCGAAAAAGCTGGGCCCCTGAGCCAGCGAGATTAGCAAAAAGTTTCTTTGGAACAAGGCAGGTTTGCAGGTTTGAACACGTCTTTCGCTTGTTTTGAAGTTTTGCACGGTTGCTACAATCTGTTTGAACATGTCCATGAGAGTATCCGCATCGGACGATCAGAACATCCAGAAGGCCGGGTCAGTAGGAGCCGTTCCAGTTGTGTTCGGCAAGAGCTCCCTCACGAGGGCCTTGTCGCTATTCGGCGAAGTTGCCGGCCCACCGGGGTTCTTGTGTTAGCAGGTCTGGAAATCAATTCCGTTTCACAACATGTTCAAGTGGAGATCACTGAGTGGAAATCACATTTCTGGAAATCAGATCGGAGTTGCATTCTGGAGTCGCTTCTTGAGATCATTCCGGCTTGAGCGTTGCAGTCAGTTGTTGCTCTCATTTGCTGCCATGGATCGTGAACGTTCCCCCCGCCGCAATCCTTTCTGGAGCTCCTCTTTGCCTGCTTCGGTCCCACCTACCCCTGAGAGTTGGCTGCACCCTGCTCCCCGACCCGCCCCACCAGTGAACAGACCGGCAGTGCTTCAGCCACAAAATCTTACGTGGCAACCCAATCCACGCATTGCTCAGATTATGAACATCTCGCCAACCCCTCGCATTCCAGGCCTCCCTTCCCCTCCTGCTGCAAACTCCCCGAGAGTCTTCGGCCCGATGATGCCCGCTGAGTTTTGCCAGAACCCAAATTATTTGGATTCCCGTTGTATTGCAGGCTTGAACTTGGCCCGTTGGGTAAAGAAGACTGATTGGACAGTTCGAAAGCAGATTGATGGATGTCCGACCCACATGATACCGCTTCACTCGTTGCTTTATCAAGGTTGGAATTCGTATTGGGTGCGCCACATTGCCGAAGGAAAGCCGACTTTCTTTGCAGGCTTCAAATCGATCGGTGAAGTTGTATTTTGCCATGCCTTGTTTGGAAAGTTGCGAGATGAAGACGTCGACTTGGATGAGCTTGCCTCTATTGTGCTTGGTATCAGTGACCCAGCTTCCAAGAGCAGCGGTTCGGATTCAAAGTCGCAGGCCACACATTTGCTGGCACAGAAGGTCGTTGACTACATGCTAGGTCTGTATCCTCAGGCCTCTGTCGACACAGAGAAGGCAGCCATGGCCAATCAGATTCAGATTCTTCAACAACAACTTGCGAACTTCGAGAATGCTTCCCCCTCCCGATCTTCTAATCCAGAGGTTGCAGGTTCGAAAACGTTGCCGATTGAAGAAAGCCCCCAAGGACGTGTGCCGGAGTCTGCGCCCTCAGCTCAGAAAGTTCCGGATGGTGCCACTCGCCTTCTTCGTGGTCAGACGGCTGAGCCCAAAACCAGTCTCATGCAGGCATTCCAGAAAGGCAAACCATCCGGGAATCACGCTGAACCTTTGAGTGTCGAGCCCGATGAAGCTGAGACCCAGAGTCGCAACCCAGGCAATTCGAGTTCAGCTCCTCAGCCTGAGTATGGAACATCCTCGCATGTTGGACAGGTTGTGAAGATTGTTCTCACGGATCCCAGCAAACGTCACTTCTTGAGTCGCAGTTGGAAGGCTTGCAAGTCGGACAAAGAAGTATCGACGTGGATTGAAGGATTGAACTTGAGCAAGAACAACCGACAGAAGCTCCAAACATGGACAGCTCATGTCCAACGATGGCATGCGGACGTTCCTTCCAATGAGCAGGCCGAATTGGATCAGGTTGTTGCCAATTGGGGCGTACCCATCCGTGACATTCCCAAGCTTAAGGCGAATTCTCTGCTCCGTATTCTTGCTGCCGGAACAATTCTCGTGGCTTGACTACAGGCCATATTGGATGCCAGGGACGTGTATCGCACTGACCATCCGCCACAAGGTTGGTGGAAACGGCACCGAAGTGAAGTGGATTTGCTTCGGAATGCTCATTTATTTTTCCAAGGTCTCTACGAGACCCCTACCATGTTCGGACGACAATGCATGGACATTGTTATTTGGATCCGTGGAAAACTCCTTTTGCTTGCTTGTGAGTTCGGGCTTGTACAGTCGCCATTGACCTCTCAGCTACGTTTAAAATGCTCCAGCTACACCTGGAAATTCTTTCAGACGCAGTCGGTGATCTATTGTCGCATCTTTCTTCAGCCTGAGTTACAGAAATTCATGTATGTCGGATCATCATCCCAAACACTGGGCGACCGTGAGCGTACAAGATGGGGGAAATTCCAACAGATCAAGGCCGGCAAGTCAGTGTGCGGTGAACTTTCGTTGTTTTGGCATTATCGACGACAGAATTATCACATGGCCATTCCTCTGTTGATCATGCACGTCCCACAGGCCGATTGCTTGCACACGATTGAGCAGACATTTATCAACTTGCTACAGCCTCACCTAAATGCTCCTTGGGTTCGCTCTCTTGTCAGAGCAAAGCATGCACAGCTTGCCAACTCGGATCCAGTCAGATGTGTTCGGCGATTTGTGACCTCGTGGAGAACCTTCCGACGCTTTCGACGTCGGAATTTCCAGCTCACTGGAATGACTCCTTCGGTCTTCCGGTCGACACACATTGTTCAGAACATTGTATACAGTTATCAGATTCTGTTTGACTTAGCTTCTGACGGGCTGAAGTCCTTTCTTGCCCAAAAATATCTGCGCAGCAATCGAGTTGACTCGGATTTTCTCTATAGATTATTCAGGATGGCCACTCATCTGGGTGACCCGTTCTATGAGACGATCTGCCGGTCCAGATTGAACACTGTTCTGCAATTTCGACAGTTGAGGTGCCCGACTACATGCCGCCCCCTTTCCACTCCGTTCTTGCTACCTGAAGTAGGCTTTAAACGCTTGGTTCGCGGCATGTTGAGAGATATTCTGGATGTATCGACGGATCGACTGCTGCCGTACCACATTCCAGCGACATCGCTTGTTGCCAAAAGTCACCCTAAAATCAAGGATGTGCTGTTTTCGCATAAACCCATCCTGCAGTCGTGGGACCCGAACGAGGAGCCGCAACACGCTGGTGTCACATGTTGCTGCCATGAACTTCTTCGACGTCATCCACACCTGACTGTTGTCCAGGGTCACATTGCTTCTTCTGCCACTTTGTTGACCCTGCCACCTGATTTGACTCAGTTGGCCCAGTCCAGTTGCTCCAATCCGGTATTCATGAACGCCACGGATCATTGGACGATGTTTCTTGAAGACGTGAGGCATTGGATTGATCACCATGGCTTGATGCATTATCCGACTGTTGATATTCGAAGTGTGTGGCAGAAGGCTTGGAAGCTGCACTCCCAACACGTTGGAACACATTGGTCAGTGGATCAGGTTCGTGAGTTGCGACGAAGGACCAACGGCTTGGTGTGGCATGTCCGTGACCATGAAGGCTCGCATGCGCATGTTTTCTGTCCCGTGAAGTATTGGATGATGCTCCAGAACACTTTTACTGCTGAATCGGTCTTCAAGCCATTGTCGTTAAACCCCTCGACAATTATGGTCCAGATGGAACATGCAGTGCCACCTCGCATTCTTGAATCCTTTCCCTTCCGTTTTGGATCTCGTGCTGCCCGTGTGTCATGGGCTTACATTCTCCCCAAGTTCAAGAAAGAATGGAAAGGAGGCAGGCCAATCGTTAGTTTTGCCTCTCACCCGGCTCGCCAGTTCTTGGTTGTGATGGCGCGAGTCACAGAGATGCTTGTCGCTGAAGTGTGTCCTCACACTCGATCTTACAACGATGCAATCTTGCTTTGGCAGAACATACATGCTTTCTTTGAGAAGCGATGTCACAGCTCGGATCAAGACAGACAGAAGCTTGCCATGCACAATCAAGACTTGTCAGGTTTTTTCGTGAGCATTCCACGGGAACGGTTCATGATTACCTTTCGCATATTGCTTTGTCGTTTTTACGACGTCTCGGATGCGGATCTTGATCATGCTTTAAAAGGCGTTGTGGTGACTGTGGACTTGGAAAACAACATGTCTGTTATGAAAACTATCCGTGGTCGGCATTGCCTGTTGAATGACAAACGAGTGGCCGTCCCAATGGACCTATTTCTGGAAGCTGTACAGGTGTCCTTCAAGTTCAATCTATTCATGGTGGGTCAGCAGGCCATTCAACAGATTCGAGGTGCACCGATGGGAAGCCATTTTTCCCCGGCAGCTTGCCATGCTGTGGTAAGCCTATACGAGCACATGTACTTCGGCAAATGTCTGTTAGAGTCTTCTCGCCTGCCAACCTTCGGCCTTGTCGTTCGATATGTCGACAACCGGATGAGTTTGATTCTTGATCGCCATGCCAACTATGCTGCCGTGCAAGCTTTTCTGCACCAAGATGTATACATACCGCCCATCGTTCTTGAGTATGAGGATGGAGACCTTTTTCTGGGTTTTCATGTGGATGTACAGGAACTACGAGTACAGTATGTCCAGCCTGTTGAGACCTGGAAGTTCTTGCACCCCAACTCTGCCGCAAACACACGGACGCTGTTAAGCAGCTTTCGATCCAGAGCTCACCTGATTGCACGTGCTTCTTGGCCGTTGGAACAGCGGGAGGCCGATCTCGAACAGCTACTGCAGTCCTATGTACGACAGGGATTCGATCCGCTGCTGATGCACCCCATTCTGAAACGTGTTAGGCTACAGTTTAACAATCTTCGCGCTCGCCCGACTGCAGTGTAAACAGATTTTGCTTTCGTTGATGCCCGCGTTTGCATAGTGCTTCAGCCCATGTACCATTGAGCTGGTTGCTTGCCATGTATCCTTTGCTCGAGAGCTTTTGTGCCTTGTATTTTCTGTAGCTTCCTGCAAACTCGACCATGTCCGCGGAAGACAGTCTTAATCTGTTCCCGAAGTCCTCGGGCCCTCCTGGCCCTGTAAGTGGCTCCGTGGAAATGTATATTCGAAAGAGGGTTGCACAAGAGGTGAACCGAGCCCTTGCACCGCCAGACACACTTCCAGCATGGGCACAGCCGACCGGAAGCGCTTCCGGAGGCCGCCGCGCTCTCCCTCCACCACCTGCCCCTCCTTCTTCTTCTTCGACTCCTTCGCTCCCTCAAGTTCATGTGGATGCTGCACTTCCCCGAGCTCCTCCCCCTTCGCCTTTCTTGACTCTCACTGAAGGAAGTGGATCTTCGGCCCAGTCTATTCAGATTCATGATGAAGGTATGGCAAATCGGGTTATTGAAAGCCTGACCTCTGTTCGGTTGTTTGGCACTAATCGGGACGATCGGTCAAGGAGCCCGGTTCTGAAGCCGTGCCCGCCTCTCCCACGAAAGCGTCGTCAGCTTGCCGATGAGGAACGTCTACCTATTGAAGACAAGCCGTCATCCTCCGCCCAGCTTGCTATTGTTGACGCCAGCCTCGACAAGTATGCAGTTCCGGATGGACCGGAGCTTCCAGCTCCCTCGACCGAATGGGTTTGTGTTCAGCCTTCCTCCGGACCACCGATTTGGGTCCAATTTCTGGAACCTACAAAGTTGGACAGGCCTGATGTTCAACATTCGATGTGGCCCCAATTCTATACCATTCGGGCTGTTGCAGGAATGAATGTGTGGAATTTCGATCCCACCGCCTCCGAAAAAGAAAAGAAGAAGTATTGGTCTGAGATTGAACGGGTATTGTTACATTACCGGACTGCGATCATGAAGGACGTCAATCGTATCAAAAGTGCGGCCGAAATTATTGTTCCAGTCTTGCCGACTGGACCCTTTGATCTCCAGGAGAGATGGATAGCTACCATTTTGGCAGGTGCCGACCATCATGCCAATTACTCATGGTCGGATGCTCAAGGTTACTTTGCTATGGGCCCGGATGCCAAAAAGCAAATTCAGAGCCTTGCCCGTATTCTATCCTCCGTGTCTCGCCTTCGCCCTTTTGTTCGAGATGATCTCCAGGCCGGTCGTGGATCTTATTGGTTGTTCCCGGGGAACTCGGACCCGGACACTGGCCTTATGGATGATGGTTCACATGAAGCTCCCCTAGGAGTTTTCCTTATTTCAACAACGAGGCTTCCGGATGACCCTGCCACCTGTTTCGCTGTGCCCTTTGTTCACAATACAGTCCCTCAGGACTTGGCTTCGATCATCAATCAGGAAGTTGTCAGACCATCATACTTCGACCGGGCGGACCGCACATGGGTTCCATCCACCGGCTTTTACGGCCGCATGACTTGGCCGAAACCTGCTATTCGGCTTCCAAAGCTTGACGGATCTCAGCCGGAGCATTTGTTCGCTATGAGAAATTCGATGTTGGGGGCCCGCCGCTTCGGAGGAAAGCAAGTTGATTCTCGTACGTGTGCGGCGCTAGGCTGGACCTTTGTGAGGCAACACACTCATTTTAAGGCTGTCAACGCCTCCGATCAAACATTCGGACATTTCGGCGATTTGATTCACGGCCAGGACGGCCGTTGGATGTTTCGTTCCAGTCGGAGTGTCTTAGTCGGCACCGCTGTCTTTTGGACATCGTGGGCACGTGATGCATAAGTGATTGTTGATGCCTCCTTAACCCCTGTTGTCTTCGCTTGTTTTCTTCCGGCTTCAGAGTGAATAAGACCAATCGCTTGCCCACATTCTGAGTGTTGCACTCCGCCGTGGACCGTACGCCTGAAAACTTAACTGACCGGATGCTAGGGTTTGCAGTCTCAAGTGGCTAATGCATTGCAGCGCTTGTGCATCATTTCGTCTTGTGTGCTGAACTTTTGCTCAGTCCCATGTAATCATGTCCACCATAGAGCGTAGCCCTTTTGATGTAGATGCCGATGGTTTCAATTTTCAGTCACTGGACGAGTTGGCTTCATGTCTATTCCGTATTCTTGATGGTATTCCTCCACGGATGTGGTTGAGTTACAGTCGAAAGAAGGTGCGATCTACAGACCAAGCTCATGCGGATCAGATATTGCTTGGCTTGTATTCTGGCGTGCAGTCTCGAGGAAGATTGCAGTTTACAAAGAACACATTCCGGTTCCCTGGCCTTACCAAGTTGATTGTCCGAATGCTACATTATTCTCCCCAATTCTCGGATCTTGCAGTTACCAGTATACAGATCAATCGCAATGTTCGGACTATTCCGCACAGAGATTCAAACAATCACGGCCCAAGCATTGGCTGGGCCATTGGAGATTGGACAGGTGGAGAATTATTTGTTGTGGAAGACCGAGGTCGCTTTACATATACAGTTGATGATTTCAATTGCAATGTTGCATCGCATGGTGCTCACTTGACAGGCAGACTCTTGGATGTCAGACAACCTTGCTGCTTTGACGGAAATGTGATTCATGCTACCATGCCGTTCACTGGAACTCGAATCATGATGGTTCTTTTCTGTGTCAAGCAACATGTTCCCGTTTCACCCCATGCCTCTTGTCTCTCTTTTGCTCGTTTTCTCGGTCTTCGTGTTCCTGTTCGTTCCTCTCTTTCCTCGTTTGTTTCCTCCGGCCCTCTCTTCTCGTCTCCTCCGTTGTCTTTGTCTGCCTTTCCTTTCTCCTCGTCTGGTCGGTCCTTGTCCTCGTCGGTTCTGTCTCCTCCTTCTTCTCCCTCTCTTCCTCCTCTTCCTCTTCCGTCTGGTCCTCCCCGTCCGTCTGCTCGTCCTCCGTTGTCGTCTCTTTCTCCTGCTTCCTCGGTTGCCTCCCTCGCGTCTTCGTCGGTTTCCTTTGGCCCTCTCCGTGTTTCCTCTGTTCCCTCTTGTTCCTCCTCTCTGCGGTCTTGGTCCTGCTCCTCCTTTCCTGGGTCTTCTTGCTCTTCTTTTGTTGTTTCTTTCTCTGACTGTAATGCTGACGATTCCGACGAACCATGTCAGAGTGACATGTCACTTGACGCATAAAAGATTGCTTCAGGTGCGCTGCGTGCATTCGCATCGTATGCCTCTCACTCTCTTTGCATTGGTCAGCATGCATGTCTTCAGGCAAGTTTGTTGCATGTGCTCAAGAAGTATGCTCCACCAATCGATAGACCATGACCCGTTGCCAGTTTCGTGATGTTTGGATGGAAGATGCGCCTCGATTCTGCATATTCTCTTTTCTTATGGTACGCAGCAGTGTGCATGTCAGCACACAGAGATGTGACAATCCCGATTCTTGCCGAAACCTGCAGCACGTCCAGTGGCAGCGATGGTTGATACATGGGTTGGGACGTTGTTTTCAAGCACACAATTACCATGGACTGCCCAATGACTCTGCTACTTTCAACTTTACACATCTTCTTCCACGATGCAGTGAGTCCTTCCTGTGCCTGTCAGTGCAGTGTCGCGCTGTGACATTGCGACATATCAAGTTTCTGATGCGATTACGAGTTTGCCATGGTTCTCGATTGAAGCCCTCTTGTACATACCAGCTTATGTGTATCGAGACATGTTGGTGCCAACTTCACCAAGTTACGTTTTCGGCATGTGAATTTCCTGCTGCACATGTTCGAGTTATCTAGGCGGCTTTGAGGTCAAAAAAGTGTCCGCCACTGTTCCGTCCATTTGTGTGCCTCAGTTTGCCAAAAACGTGAGTCTTGGCAGACGTTGGTTCAAGTATTTATGCACCAATGTTCATGTATCAATGTCTGGATCTTTGCTGAGCTGCAATGACATAATCAGCAGTCTGGATGGAGATCAAGTCACGGCTCTTTTTCAGATCTTGGGAGATCGCCGGCAGAGGGCAGTCTTTCTTTCTCATCTTCGACGTCGGATTCAGAACGATGCGGATACCCTTGTTGCACAACATCTTGGTGCTCCCTCCCACTCTGTCTCTGTGCCCTCTGTCCCTTCGTTGTCTTCTTTTCTTGCTCCCTCTCCTTCTCCCTCTCCCCTTCCCCCTCCTCCTCCTCCCCCTCCTGCTTTTCCTCCTCCTCTCCCTGTTTCCTTCTCTGCTTCTGGCCGTTTTCCTTTTTCTCCCTCTCCCTCTCTTCCAGATGCCTCTCTTGGCGCTGTTTCGAGTGACGCTGCGTCATGGATGGATCGACTCTTTCGGACCCTCAACAGCGTGGCGCATTGCCTCGTCGACGGCAACAGACTGCTCCTGCTGCTCGGAGAAGCAGATCTATGAGTGAATCGGAGGTTCGCGAGAGATCCCGTTCGAGATCTAGGTCAAGATCAAGCACCACTGTTTCACCCGGAGGTTCTCGTCATATCAGGTAAGCCAGATGTACGATGAAGACAAAACTGTTGTCCCGAACTTGCTTGCAACTTCCGAGGCGCAGACATGTGGTGTGCTTTCTTGCTTTCTTGCAGCATCATATTTTGCAGTTGCTTACGGCTCAATTTGTAAGATGAAGCGAACAGCAAGTATGGCGGCCCTTCCGGCCCCAGCTCCGATGGTCAGGATTCCAGTTGTTATTCCTCCGGATATATGCTCTGGCGGACGTGAGATGGGTTTCTGGCTTTCTTTGCCTACAGATTCTACGATCGATGACTTGAAGAGGAAGGTGTGCGATGAGCTTGCGAACCGCACGGGGATTCCACCCCGTTTGAACGCCTTCCAATTACGGCAATTTGGTCAACACTTACCATTCACATCTTCGATTTCTCGAGTTGCTGCCTTTCCGCATACTACGCAGTCAGTTCACTTTGTGAGAACCTGGCCACACGAATCATCGTGGTGAACTTGTACAGTGTGCTGATCATAAAATAAATGCTGTATTGTGGTCCGTTATGCGAGCTCATGAGTTTTTGTTGCTTTTGCAATCTTCCAGTTGTCCTTCTTTCACTGCAGGATGTGAGCCCGAATGTTACGTAGTGCCTTCTGAAGGGTGTAGACTTTTCCTTGACGCCATGTGGGAACTTACTGTTCTGACTGAGAAAGTGCTGACTTTTATCAGCACCCGACGCCATATAATTTTCTTCTTCACCTTCCCTGCATTAGATCCACTTGAGACTCTGGATGTTACTCTTCGCAGACATGGATTTCATACGATGTATGATCTTGAACAGTTCGTCACACAATGCAGAACAGAAGGGATGGATCTTCGTGCTGAAGTATGGGAGTTCTTTATGCAAGGACCCAGTGTGTATACGCCGATTACGTGTGAAGCTCCCGCCTTACCTCATATTGTGGTGTATGCGTCCGTATGCAAAGAATGGTATTACACTATTATCCGATTGGTTGGCGATCGCACATTCTTCAATATTCAGCAGCTTTGGCGTCTTGCCCAAGTGCGCCATGCCAATGTGGAGTGGATTCATCACTCCAATGAAGACCGAGTGCGTATTGGGTCGGCTTTCATTGATGATCTTACTGTGCGCCGCATTGTTCACCCACTGTAAAGTGTAGAATCGACCTGGACTTGAGCGGATCACGCCACATGAGTATAAATGGTGTGCCTGGTCATGCGAGTCTTGACATGTGGCCCTAGGTTTGCCTTCTTTCGTGCTGATCTGTAGTGCTCAAGCTTTTTTGAAGTCTCAGTGCGTAATCATGTCGTCCAGTGGTCGTCGTACTCTTCGTTATGAACCAGGGTCGAGGCGAGCCAGTGATGACAATTTCGAGGATATTGTGCAAACATCAGCTGCCGAGGCCCTCGATGCTCTCCGCTCTAACGACATTCACCCACAAGACCTTATTCGGTTGATGCTTCGAGTTGTCGAAATCCTACGTGATTCTTCGGACTTTCAACAAAGGATGTCACGATGCTCCGGATTATGCTCTCATCCGAACTGCGGTCGTGTATGTGCTCGTGCAGACGAAGGTCACAATCATTGCCGATGCTATTACCACCAGGTTATTGACCGCAGTGAGAGAGCCATCAAGAAGCGTAGACATCAATAGGCTTGCTGCTCACACGATGATTGGGAACAGTCGCAAAAGACCTGCACCTTGATGCTTCGTGCCCCTCCGGGGGCCTGTTTGTGTTATTCTGCTGTACATGCGACAAACCTGCATTCACATGTTCACTTTTCCTCGGCATTTCTGGTTGAAATTCGTTGTTGGTTTTTGCTTTTTTCTGTTTTCATGTTCTTTTTGCTTTTAAGTTTGCAGGGGGCGTGGCGGTCACATCCTAGCCACGCCAACGAAGCTATGGATGTTGACTGGATGGGTTCACAGACGTGTGAGCCTGTACCTGCGAAAAAGCTGGGCCCCTGAGCCAGCGAGATTAGCAAAAAGTTTCTTTGGAACAAGGCAGGTTTGCAGGTTTGAACACGTCTTTCGCTTGTTTTGAAGTTTTGCAGGGTTGCTACAATCTGTTTGAACATGTCCATGAGAGTATCCGCATCGGACGATCAGAACATCCAGAAGGCCGGGTCATTAGGAGCCTTTCCAGTTGTGACACGTCTTGCAGCATAAGGACCCAGAAGTCGTTGGAGATGCGACGGACACAGCGGAGCTCGAGGGAGGTTCAAGTGATGTTGGATCTTCATCGGAGGTTCTGTCCGGCGACATGCAGACTTCTGTGTCTGATGATGCGGAAGCTTGGCAAGATGAGGCATGGCGTTTGGTGATGTGGCCTGAACTCGGTGACCGCGGACAGTGTCGAAAAGAATAGCTGATGTTTATCACGAGTCCGGAAGCAAAAAACAAATAGAGCAGCCACTTGACGACAGTGACCTGGTTGAGCTTCTTGCATGGCTTGCAGCATAAGGACCCAGAAGTCGTTGAAGATGCGACAGACACAGCGGACCTCGAGGGAGGTTCAAGTGATGTTGGATCTTCGTCGGAGGTTTTGCCAGGCGACATGCAGACTGATGATGCGGAAGCTTGGCAGAAAGATGCATGGCCTTTGGCGACATGGCCGTGATCAGTGTAGGCCAGAATTGCTGATTCTTTTTGCTGAGCTTCTGGCATGGCTTGCAGCATAAGGACCCAGAAGTCGTTGAAGATGCGACAGACACAGCGGACCTCGAGGGAGGTTCAAGTGATGTTGGATCTTCGTCGGAGGTTTTGCCAGGCGACATGCAGACTGATGATGCGGAAGCTTGGCAGAAAGATGCATGGCCTTTGGCGACATGGCCGTGATCAGTGTAGGCCAGAATTGCTGATTCTTTTTGCTGAGCTTCTGGCATGGCTTGCAGCATAAGGACCCAGAAGTCGTTGAAGATGCGACAGACACAGCGGACCTCGAGGGAGGTTCAAGTGATGTTGGATCTTCGTCGGAGGTTTTGCCAGGCGACATGCAGACTGATGATGCGGAAGCTTGGCAGAAAGATGCATGGCCTTTGGCGACATGGCCGTGATCAGTGTAGGCCAGAATTGCTGATTCTTTTTGCTGAGCTTCTGGCATGTCTTGCAGCATAAGGACCCAGAAGTCGTTGGAGATGCGACGGACACAGCGGAGCTCGAGGGAGGTTCAAGTGATGTTGGATCTTCATCGGAGGTTCTGCCAGGCGACATGCAGACCTGGGTGTCTGCTCGCCCAGTGACTTGGTCGGTTCCATAGTGTGAGACCTCTCGTATCCCCTTATGACACGTGTTCAGTGGGTGCCGCTCTTTAGCCGCAGTGAGTGTCTGATCAAGAACTTGGCGAGATCCTTCGGTTTCCGCCCTTAAGATTGAACATTTATGGTTTACGGTTGTGCCAGCGCATACGACTGAAGGTTAGGTGCTGCTGCTTGTTTTACATAGAGGTTGAGGGCCATCAACAGCATCCTGCCTGGATTCTACTCTTCCTCCTACGTGTTATCCAGCTGCTACAGGGGTTCTCGTCTTGGAAACGGAGGGATGCTTTAGCAAAGTGAAGAGGCCTCAAATCGCATGTGTACTCATATTCTCCGATGCAGCTCTCGTGTGGGTTGACCAGTCTTATGAGTTTTGTGGCTAGGCTAGGATGCTGTAATACAGCCAGGTTACCAAAGGAAGGGCAGTACGTTGGAGAGTAGAAGTAAATTTCATTATTCCTGTCAGAGCACTTCATGTCTGCATGTAGCCTGTCCATGTAGTTGCACGTGCAGATTCAGCGGAGTACGGAAGAAGCAGCGAAGCCACGTAACAACAGTGATTGCATTCTTTTCTTTTTGCACGGCTCGCAGTGTAAGGACTCAGAGGTCGTTGGGGATGCGACAGACACGGCGGAGCTTGAGGATGCCGCAGTGGATGCTGGATCTTCATCGGAGGTTCTGCCAGGCGACATGCATACCTGGGTGTCTGGTGACTCAGTGACTCGGTCGGCTATACATTATACACCCTCTGCTGACTTGTGATTTAAGTAGCAGTCGCGGCCCGGTTCAAACACTTGAGATGCTTCGCTGGACTCGCGCAGAGATGCTGAGAGGAATGAGCATGATCAAGACAAACACCCGTGGTTTCAAAATGCTTCGACTGGGATGCAAGATTATAATCCCTTGAACAGTACCTCCTTGGCCCCGAACCTCTGACTTTCGTGTGGCCGACATGGGAGCAAGACGGAGCTGAGCTTCTACGGGCTGCTTCTCGCATTGCTGCCACACCTCCAACAACCACTGCGATGCCTGCGACAACTACAACACTGGGGAGTAGGGTGGTTGAGTGGTACTGACATTAGTAGTTGTTGCAGCGGCAGCAAGCAGCAGGCGCAAGTCCGAGCAGTAGTGATAGTGGTGGCAATGTTTGCAGCTTATGCAGCCGAGCGTGTGCAGTTGTCTTCACCAAGGAAGCTGTTTTGCCCCACGAACTTCACGCTGGTTCCAGTGACGAGGCTGTTTGGCGTCTAGCGTGTTGGAGACGGTGTGACTCTCGGCCCTTGCACCATGCAGTACCCATGGCAGGTGTCTGATGTTGGCAGCGTCCCACTGGACTGTACCGGCCGGCCGGAGGCAGCCCTCTTGCTCGTGGGGACACGGGACACCAAGCACTCAGCTAACATCGGTTCACTGCGTGGGAAAGCAGGGAGGGCTGTGCGCATGAATGATGGCATTCTGTAAAGCCTGCGCCTTTGGGCATCTTGGCAGATGTGGGACTCACAGAAACGCGGTTGGTGCTGTGGCATTCCTGGCATCCACTGCGGGAGCACCGTCGCATCCTCAATTTTCCATGTTCGTGCTCTTCTTGAGCAAAGATGCTGCGAACGGGGATTGCAGTGCTCGATTCACCTGTGTGCACCCAGTACAGCCAATGTCGAAGAGCAAGGAGCCTGTGTTTCATGTTCTTGATTTCAGATGAAGGCAGAGAAAGCAGCACCAGGATGTGCCAGAGCAGGAAGAGCTAGTCAGTTAAGCTGCAACAGTCTCATGCAGTCCTTCATGAAAGGATGATCGGAATAGTTCTGGTTCCGTGATCTCTGGAGAATCGAAGCTGAGGTCGTGGTCCATCACCATGTGATTGTACCCTATCATTGCGATGCTGGCTACTCCCATTGGTCAAACGCTTGGAGCAGTGCCAAGCAGGACTGTAGCGCATTTGTCAGACTACCGCGTGGAAGCACATGAGGGATCCATGTTGAGGATGGACTGTCTAGGTGACTGCTCGTGGTGTCTCTATATCAGATCCCATTTGCTCAACATCAGAACTTCGGCCGACTGGCTGAATCATGTGCGAGAGCGGAGGCCTTAGGAGGCCTGCTCACTCATCCCCGTCTTGCCCCTTGGACAGTGGTAGAAGATTGGTGTCTGGAAGTGGTCGAAGGTACAGTTGGACGTTTGGTCTGAGCCAAGCTTCCTTGAGGACTTCTGTTGCCAACATGCTGGTCGAGGTTGTCAGGCGTACCATTGTCGAGAAGGCCGGGCCCACCGTGTCACGGGAACGGGTCGGCAAACAGCTGCAAGCACTCTCTGCTTCCAGAGCGACCTGATGGCACGTCCGACGATAGAGTGTCGTGGCAATCTTGCTGTGATCTTTGTTGCAGGCTTTGAGACCTCGTACAACACTTGGTCTTCCTCTAAACGGGCATATTGCTGTGCGAATTTCCAGATGGGGTGTAAAGTCATGAACTACGACTGCTCAGCGTCCTGGCAGCAACCAGAGCAAAAAGTTCTGGCAAGTGCTCCGAGATTCGTAGTAGCATGGGTTGGGAGACACCCATGCTAGGCTGACCTGTCTCACTGGCAGCACAAGTGGACGGAGCACAAGAAGTCTTGGTGCTGCAAGACTGTGGGCAAGGCCATGCAGCTTTGCGCTTTTCCTCATCTTTTCTTGTTGCTTAGCTTTCAGTACTTCGTATTCCAGGTCTCCTTTTGGAGCTCAACTCTTGTGTTCGGGTTTTAAGGTGTGCCACTCCGACATTCCTTGTGGGATTTAGTGATTACCCGCCCTCAATTTAGTCAATTTGGACTCAGGCATGCCGGGTTGAGACTGTCTTCCTTTCATCTTTCTTTTGCAACGATACTCCATGTTGGTATTTTCATAAGACTTGTTTTCAGCTCCCATGTTCCTTCTGTGGTTCGCCAAAGTGTTCACGCAGTGTGGATACCGTCCCCATGGTTGATGGTGTCGCACTACGAACTCATTTAGGTTGAAAGGCTTGCCACCCTCGCACCTGTTTCGGTAGGCACAGTTGTTTCCGGTTTCTCACTGTGCGCTTTTCTTGTAAGTGATTCAGTCGGAGCCCTCTGTCCTTTGGGGACTCGAGCCTCGCTTTTCGGCTGGCTTTACTGTAAGCCACTGCCCGAACTGCTTCGGGCAGGACATCCCTACTTTTTAAGCGTTGCACTGGCAAGCTCCCCACTTCGTTTACCACGCTCCTATCGGGTTTGGGGTTTCTCACTCAGGCATTCTTTTCAAGTTTTCGGGTTTTACTTGAGGGTTGCCACTCCCCACTGCTTTACTGGTCGCGCGGCTTGCTTAGTCAATACGTCCTACCTTACGTCCGTTTTCGTGGTTTCCACTTGCCGTTCCTTCGAGTTCAGGCTACATTAGCAACAGCGTCGACACATGTGAATGAAGTCTTGGCTTTGCTAACGATGTCGACGAGCAGAGTCATGTGGCAGGTATCCCTTGGACGACGTGCAAAATTTCTCTTCTCGGTGTTCGTTTGACTACTCACTGGGTTGAGACGTGTGGCCTTCCAATGCTTCGCTTGATGCAGGGATGCCCAAAGACTTACAGTTGCACGACCAGTGCAGTGAACAAGCCAAGCACCTGGGCTCAGGACTGGCCTCGTTTGCTTAGTGATTCAGCCAGTTCGGAACGCCAGTCTCTCGACCAGGACAGACAGGATTGGTGTTGCCTCCAGTACGGCGTGGGCTGCCCACACTACTCTGCCCCGTACGAGTGCAAGGCCCTAACCTTTCGGCTCAGCCAGTGTCTTTGACGATATGCATCGCGATATCTTCAGCGACAGGGTGGCACTGCCGACCTGCTTGGGTGGTCGGAAGGCCGGAGGATCGCGAGTTGCAGAGCCCTTTTGCGCGGTTCCTTTTTCTGCACCATTGTCACTCTTTGCTGACGAGGCCGGCGAGACTGGTGCTGCAAGCACTATCATCGCGGCTGCGCGAAGGCGGTGACAGCAGCAGATGTGGATGAAGAACGCATGCGAGCCTGATGCGCAGGATGTTGTGACAAAGCCGTTCGATTGTTCTGCCTGTACCCTACTGCGGCTCATGGCATGCAGCGCATAAAACAACATGATTTGCCCCTTTATGATGCAAGCCGAGAACTTACAAGGCTGGACTCGCTGGTTCGAAGACGCTCTGGTCCAAGAGCAAAAAGGCACGATGGTTTTGGCAGCAAGAGCCCGTCACTATTCCTTCGGCACCATGCCTGCTTTCAGGAATGGTGCTGTCACCATGAGAAGCGTGGCTGCGCCGACTCTGTTTTGGGCGGGAGTTTTGACTGCGACGAGGGCTTCGACAACTGGCAGAGGCCCGAACCAGAGTCGAGTAAAAGCATTGTATACAGGGTACGTTGTCAGGGGCTGGTCCCCATCGAAGCAACGGTGGCCGCAAGGCAGCAAAAAGCTCTTTGCGATGCGCCAGTGTTTTCTCAGAAGGCGTGACAGCGTCGATCCAAGAAGTGACTTGATCTTCTTTGCATGCACTCAGGTGCTGCGCACAGGAAAGCAAAGGTTGTACGGAGCATTTCACCTGCGAGCGATCGAAAGAAGACGAGTGGCCGCTTGTCGTCGGGTTTCTTTTCGAGACTTTTTTTTTGTGCCGCGTTTAGCCACATCGCGTGTACGAGACTCCCCCCCGGCCATCACAGGTCCGAAGCCGAGCGGGGCTACTGCTGCGAGCATTTCCACTACGGCTGCAGGACGGCGTCGTCTGAGAGGCTCCCCCCTGGTGATTCTGTGATGTCTTTGTCTTTGCGGAAGGATGGAGCCGGCCGCAGCGAAGGTCTTCGATTGCAAAGCGGGCTACGAGGATTGGGAGCATCTTTGGACTCCTGCGAAGCAGCAGCTTGGTGAAACCAACAAGGCTTTCAGCGGGGTTTAGGTTGGCATCCCTTGTCTCACCCAGGGAATGGTGCTGCAACGGCTACGGACGTGGTTGTCCCGTCTCTGAGCCTTTTGACTGCCAAGCTGGCCTGTCCAACTGGCATGCCGGCTGGTCTGACTCCTGTCTGTGCAAGTACCCATGCCCACCGGATGTTGTTGTAACATGCAACCTGTTGAAGACACAGCTTCTTCGACTAAGGACAAAAAGAAGGATTACTGCTGTCACAAGCATGAGCTTGGATGCGAAAATGATGAAGGTGAGCCCATAGGGTCCGTGGACCCTATGGACTGGACAACGGACCATGTGGTGCTGGGTACGGTGGAGCACATACATGCAGAGCCTTATGACTGCGCCGCTGGCTTCGACAACTGGCATCGGGGTTGGTCCAGGCATAAGAAAGGATACTGCTGCGACAAATACCAGCTCGGATGCTCGCATGGCTATATGGGTGGACTTGGCTTGCACGATCTGCATGCCACGCCTGGTCGTGTGTCAGTCACGACAGTGCACCACCACCACATCCACGTGCACAGCTAGAGTTCTGGACACTTGGCGATTTTTTTGTGTTTCTGGTCGATCTTGAATGGAAATTTGGACGTGGGATGTGTGCATGTAATTCGACATGCGTGCAGAATATACTGTGCGCTGCGTCGGGTAGGTGAATTTGCTAGCAGGCTGCGGGCTTTGTCCATCCTGCATATGTCGTACGCGACACTGGCATGTTGCGTACTTCGCTTCCCTGACGATGGCACATGGGAGGTCGGTTTCACAGCGTAGGCGTGCTTGCTTTGAAAGCAGACGCGCTGTGGCAGGAGCCACATGGAGGTTACAGCCAAGACTCCCTGACGACTCGGTGATCAGAGTGTGGTGCTGCGCAGCGAAATGTTTCATGTCATCCCAGAAATTCGCATATTCCATTGGCTGTAGCAAAGCACTGCAGTCATGTGGAACTGTGCCGATGCTTCGTTGGGCTGCAAACATGCAGCCACCGGACACGGCGCAGAATTTGAAAACACAACTAGGACGGGGGCTTTGTGGCTTCATGGCAGATTGCTGCCTGGCTAGCCGGCCCGTCGTGAGGTTGTCGTCGCGAAGTCAACCCTATGCCTCTGCATCCCACGCTTCCCTTGCTGCCCACTGCTGCCTCGGTAGGAGTGTGCTGGACTTGGAAGGGGAGGTAGCCCAGGTTTGTCGTATGCATGCAAGTAGAAGTTCAGTAGAAGTCGAAAGCACTGATCAACTGAATACTGGGGATGAGGCCCAATTCGTTCATCTAGACGAAGTGGTGACACTCGAGCTCGGCCCCTCTCTGAAGGCTCCTAAGGCGGCCCGGGAAAACACTACATAAGCAGCGACTTGAGAGGAAAGAGATCACAAGGTTATGGATTTCTGGATCTGGAACACAGTCCTGTCGCAAGTACTGGGTTCTGCCACAGCCAACAGCTGGCTCTTTGTTGTAGTATGCTTCCTCTTTGTGCTTCAGAGACATGGCGGCCAGTTCCCGGCTGTGATGTAGCAATCTCGTGTAGTGAAGCACAAGACAGTGCAACTGTGCATGGCAGCGCCGTAACTCAGACAAGTTTCCCATCAGCATATGCACTTGCAGCAGCTCCACACAGACCACGAGTTGAGCCGTGAGACCTCCCGTCTTCGCCACAAGTGCTTGATGTCGCGAGGTGCCTTGTCTGAGTCTTTTTTGGAACCGGGAAAAGTGGGAAACTCCGAGACTGTAGTGTGAAAGGCAGCGGGCCTTAGGGAGCAAACAAGCCTTCTTGCATTTTTGTACCTTCCACCCTCCTTGCAGAGAAGAGACAGGCACCGGGCCATGGTTCAGAAATGTAAGGACAAAGCAGATGAGGTCACAGCTCCTTCGAGCGAGTCTTTCCTCGTTCGGGCACCGAAAGCGCATCAGTTCAACCGTCAGGTCGGTCGGGGATTGTTTTAGACTCGACCGACTCGAAAGTATCATTTCTGGCAGGAGATGCTCCGTCGGTGCATGAGCTTTTCGCCATGGCCCTGAGTCCATGTCCCAGAGCTTTCAGAGTACGTCTGCATTTTTGCTGTTCCTCCGCTGTCCTGCACGAAAGTGTGCGTGAGGAGAAGAGCTCCCTCTGAAGCAGTTGGCAGAAGCGTTGAGCCGTTTGCACGGTGCCAGATGCTCAGAGCATGGCTGCACGCACCTTTTTCCCGTCATCGCAGAAGTGCTCTTCTTGAGCTCAGATACGCATGACCGTGGCAGCTGCGGCGGTCCCAGGTCAAGATCAGCTTTGTGTGCAGTCCAAGCAACGGCATAGAGACATCGCGAGACTCCGTGAACTCGCTGCTGCTATGGCACAAGACCTAGGCTTCCTAGGTACCGGTTTCGTCGTATTCATAAATCTCCATGGATGTGGCCTCGGTTTCAGCATTGCCCGGACACATGTTCATCTTGATGCAGCATGCACCTGCACTTGGATTAAGTTAACAGCCCATTTGTTGTCGGAGCGGAGCTCGCCAAAAAGCCATAGATTCCAGATGGATGACAGAGTCAACGTCAGCGTTCCCACAATCAAGATTCTGCAAGCTGCACAGGCTGGTTCCCTTGTGCTGCAGTTTTCAGGGCTGACGGCCCGTTCTGTGACTGGAGCTCCAAGCCGTGTGTGAGGCCGCCAAGGTGATGAAGGTGCCCGGTGCAATCGAGAGCCAGGAGGCTGACAGCGCAGACGCGATCACGGCATTCTGTCTGCAATGCACCCTGAGGCTGTCTTGCACAGGCGTAGGCGCCCTCTGAGGGGGCTACATGTAGAGATTACTACTGAGGAGTGGCTTCAGCGTCTGCAGCTGCAGCTGGGCGGCGCTTTCACCTGGGCCACCGAGGAGACCGAGGACCTCAGTGAGATGCAAGGGATCTGCACAGGAAGACGAAGGACAGAGCAGACTTGCAGAGTCTTCAGTGTACTGAGTGCTGGCAGGATGGCTTCACGATTAATGGTGAGCGCTATCAAATTGAAGGCCTTCTAGGCCCCCCTTTGTGCTTGGGGAGGTCTTTCCTGTGTAACGTGTTCCGCTGACCCTTGAAGCAGCGGAAGTCTGAGGAGAAGGCAGCTTCGGATCTGTCTACAGATGCCTTCTGGATGGTCAAGCCGTAGCAGTGAAAGTCCTCAGTACAGCAGCTTGGAAGCGAAGAGCTCGAACTTGACCGTGGTGGCCGTATTTCCTGCATGCACAAAGAGTTCTGTGGCCTGAAGCTGCCATTTGCATTGCTGTCCAAGGAGCGGATTGCGGTGATGACCAACTGCCCGCAGCACGTCGTTTTAAGGCTTGGGAGCTTGCTTAAGGCGTACGTGTTTCTGCGAAGGTATTTCAATTCGTCGCCGGTTTTGTGGATTTGGCGGTTGGATTGGTGTCCGAGAGCACGGAGTGCAGAAGCGTTGTGTTTTCTTAGGACAGGGGACAGGAAAAAGAAGACGGCAGTGCTAGGCTTCGGATCCCAGCTTTGGTTTGTCGAGGCCTTCAGAATGTTTAGCGTCGTCGGACCCAGGGATCAGCTCCCGGGGTAAATGCCGGAATCGTATCCACATGGATCCACATGTCAGCGTGACCGTCTCGCTGGCCAGGCGTATGTTGCAAGAAGCTGAAATTCTGGGTTGTCTCGGTGGTCATCCGAATATCGTCCAGCTGCGGGTTGCTGCCGTGTCGCAGCAGACGCTGCGAATTTACCTCGCTATGCACCATGGCACAAAAACTGCTGTCAGCTTTGGCCTTCTAAACTGAGAAAAGAAGATGCACCAGTTGAGCTCTCCACCGAGGCAACTGCTTGAATGTGGAGATCTTTTTTCGGAAATGCTGCGTCGTCGTCGGCAGCCTTTCTCGGAGCGGGATGCTCGAGAGGCGGCTCTCTCTTTCTCTCTCGGGCTGTTGATGGCATTCCGTTTCATGCAGCATTGTCAGGCGCTGACACAGGTGACAATGGCCGTCGTCCATTGCCACCGCCGAGGGGTTGCCCATCGTGCGGCTCATCTAAAGTCATTTCTGGCGGCAGATTGGTAATATCTTTGTGATGCTTGAAGAGTGGGAGGACATCAAGCTTGAGAACCTCATGGTCGCCGGTCGTCGACCACTCGTCGTGAAGCTCATTGATTTTGGTCAGGTCGTGGGCTTAGGCGGAATTCGAGTGGCAGCAAGGCATGAACTTGACAAGATCCGCGTACCCCAAGGCAGTCATGCATCATGATCAGTCTCAGCAGAGAATGCAAAGCGTCGTGCCCCGCTCAGACGTTTCAAGCGATTGAAGGCACGAACTTGATGGGTTTGTTTCGATATCATGCGAAGCATAGTGTACACTTGCAGGGCAGATAGTGCATCAATGTTGCAGTGTTCAGCGATGCTGAGTCGTTGACATGCTACATCAACTTAGCATGTGCAATCCTCCAGCGGTCGGGGGATTGGTATGGAGGTCCGGGCCGATTGCTCTGCATGCAGCTGCACCCACCCCGCAGTTGCATGGCTCCCTCTGTGGTGCGGTGGACATTTTCGAGCGAAAGCGCCTTCTTTCCCCAGTCCTGCTGCGGCCAGGTCTTGTGGGAATGCGACCTTAGGCTGTGTCTAACTTGATGCAGTGAGCCATCTTTCGCAGTCCTTAAAGTCTTAGCAGGTGCAAAGGCGGCGCGGAATGTTTCGCACCAATGATGGGGGAGGGGAGGGGGAGCAGGCAAGGGGAAAAGGGTGCTTCAAACAAGTTTCTTGGGAAGGAAGGGCTGGGACGGACGGGTGCTCGTTCACCGGTTAGGGCTAGGGTTTATGCCGACCTACCGTGCTCTGCTCGAGGCCAAGACATTGACAACCACATCGGCCTACACCCCACCAGAGGTCCAGAAGGCCACAGAGGACGCGACAGGGGAATGTCTACGACTGTGCCGCTTCAAGTCATGCTAAGTGCCAGTGCATCGTTGTGCTTGGCGGGCTCATGTTGTCATGATCTACGGTGACCAAAGATGCGAAAAGCGGGTGCATAGCTAGTGCAGTCTGCGGGCTTGGTCCGCAAAGGCTTGTATTGCCAACGGGGAACCCGGCGGACTCCAACGAAATGTTTTTCGCAGCTTCGTCTCCACTGCATGGTTCAGGAGGTATAGTGTGCTCTCCAAAACCGAATCATGCCTTGGCCACGATGTGTAGATTGTGTAGAAAGGAGCTGTGCTCTTGAACTTTCAGCCATGATGAAATTCTTGGGGCCTCACTCGGCTCAGTGCATCAGACGTGTTGAATTGATCCGCCGTGGATCTTGATTGCCATGCTCGTCACTCCTGTTGTTTGAGGACCACGAATCCTATGATCCGTTCAAGCTGGTGCCATGTCTGCACGTGGCAAGCCCCGTGACTAGCTCTGCGTCCGGTAGCCGCAGAACCAGCTCGGCCAAGGATTCGTTCGCGGTGGGAGTAGTGTTGTACGCTCTCCTGCTCAATGCTCTTCCAAAGACCAGCAGGGGTTTCGATTACGCAGCTTGTCATTGCAAGACGGCGAAGCAGACATAATCGAGCGAGACTACCTTACATGAATGGTTGTGTGTTGTTGGGCTATGGTTGGTCTGCATGACAGCCGAGGAGAAACACCCGAAGTGGTCCATGTTGTCAGTGAACGCGCAAGATCTTATCAAGCAGCTTATGGAGCCTGATCCGAATCGCGGCAGCAAGTTCACGTGCAGAGTCTATCATTTTGGCCCCGGCGCCTCTAGGCTTTGTGTCCCTTCTCTCCCCCGTCCACCCCGCGTCTCAAATCCTTACCCATTCCTAAACTTCTTCCACTGTATGCCTTGTCTGGTTCGCTGCGACAGTGCACTTGTCCATCTGATCCAGTTCTCTGTGATGATTTTTGCGTATAACCTCTGTAAGACCTTATCGGTCTGTCTCGCTTCCTGTCTCTGTCTTAAGGTCTCTGGTCCTCTGTCTTGGTTCTCATTCTTTCTCGCTCTCTCTCTCTCTCTCTAGTCTCTTTTCTCTTTCCTTTTTCGTCGGTGGATGTGCAAAGCACGGATGATCGGGCGCAGGCTGAAGTTTGTCACGTATCCGTGCAAAGGCTCATCAAGATTTTGCTTGAAGATGTGTCGCTGGTGCAGATGACGTCAGACTTTGGTCGCAGTGTTTCGCCTACGGGGTGGCGGCGGTAGAGCCACAGATGTGTAATAAAACGTCACGGCTCTCGAGCGGATCATACGGATCTTCCTCAGGGCCCCGCACGGGACATCGCTATTCTTCTGCCAACTCAAAGTCGAAAGTGCCTCCTCTCCAGCTTTGTTCTGCATGCGTGTCGCATGTTTGGGCTTGACTTGAGGCAGCGACGGATCTCCGTGGCCGACGCCCTGCAGCATCCGTGGCTGTTGTCCAGAGGCTGACAACACGCTGCAGCCTGCCGCCATCTGTCGCCTTTCCTTGTTGCTTTGACCCTGAGCACGTGCTGGGCAGGCGATACCTGCACTTCGAGGCATGATCTGGCACTGTCCAAGTCTTTGCAAATCTGTGCAAGTGTTGCGGCAATGTGAGGACGTCGTCGAGAACACACACTCCCCTTGTCATGGAGAGCGAGATGCAAGTTTTGCTTGCAGCACAAGAGCTGAACAAGGCTTTGCAGCGCGAGTGGCTAGGCTCGATAAATCAGACATCTCGCCCCACTTCTGCCGAGTGCCTTTCGAGGACAACGCTATTGAGGTTCGCACTAGTCACTAGAAGCTGTGGCCTTGTTTGGTTGTCCTTTCTTTTGTTAACTCCTGCGCTGCCTGCTGTGAATGAAGCTTCGATAATCACGCTCGCCGAAGGGTTGTGTGACCCTTTGCTAACAATGTCAAGATAGCACGTGATACTGCTTCGAGGCGCGGATCCAGCTGCTGGCTGTTGAGTGGAAGTGAAGAAGCCGAGAATGTTTGCCGCTGGTTCTGCTGCTTGGCGCTAGCTGACACTGTTTCCTCCGTGCATATCCACAAAAATCTGAAGGCCAATGGAAACGATCTACAGAGTTTGGGTGGCATTCCTCACCGGAAGCTCAGGCAAGTCAACTGACGAATGCTACATCAAGCTGCAGGACCTGTGCTTTGTGGTAGATTTCATGAAAGCAGGGGCGTGTGCCTCTCTTGTGTTCATTCCTTCCATTTGTCAGGAAGGCGTGGCCTGCACCCAGCTAGATGAACAGAGGCTGGAATCTTGGCGCAGACAATCTGACTTGGACGGCGATGTTGAACGACTTGTTGAATCACTTCAAGCTACTTTGTGCAAGTACCCGAGGAAATCAACAGGAGGATATCCCAAATGGCTGACATGACGCAGCGCTTGCGACTTGAGTGTCGCACCTTGTAGCCACTGGTGAATTTTTCGATAGTTGCAAGCATTCCGACCATTCCCTCAATTTTACCTTCGTGTCTGCTGTTGTGCTCCTGCCGTTTGGATCCGTTTGGCTCACTCATTGAATGCTTGGCCCGGTTCGAGCTGTCTAGAAAGCTACGCAACGGTGCGCTATAAGGCTTTGACCGGCCTCCCAGAGGAGAAACTCAGGGACGGAAGAGAAAGGGAGCAAGCAAACCCACCGAGTCTGAGTGGCTTTAAGCGAGTCCGAATCATGCACGCGTTCTCGCTCAGAGAAGTTTCTTGTGTTTCTGCTGTTTAACCTGTTGAATCGAAGACAATGAGCATTTTGTGCCAACCTGAAGCTTCCATGCTTTGCCAAGGCAACTTGAGGTTTGTCCCGAAGACGAACCGCGAAGACAACTTCGATGTTGCTGCTGGGGCAGCAGCGGATGATTTGGTTCGGCATGCGATATCGGGCTCCAACTCGTGAAAATCCGTGTCAAAGTACTCAGCTCGGGAAGGTGTGTCAGTAACATCTTCACAGGCAGAAACCTTGTGTCGTCTGGTGCCAACCAGAACGACACTGCCTGGAAATAAATTAAGTGCCTTTCTGTTCGATGGGGTAGCAGTAGTAGCAGTAGTAGCAGTAGTAGTAGTAGTAGTAGTAGTAGTAGTAGTAGTAGTAGTAGTAGTAGTAGTAGGAGTAGCAGTAGCAGTAGCAGTAGCAGCAGTAGCAGCAGCAGCAGCAGCAGCAGCAGCAGCAGCAGCAGCAGCAATAGTAGCAGTAGTAGCGGCAGCAATAGTAGCAGTAGTAGCAGTAGCAGTAGCGGTAGCAGGAGCAGTAGCAGCCAAGTAGTGGTAGTATCGACCTGTTAGCGCAACAGCTTACTTCACAAACTCACTAAGCGCCGCTTCTGCTTCAGGTGTTCGGTGGTTACTGCACGCTGAACGAAGACGTCATCAGTCTGATTGGCATATTGTTGACTGCCTTGAAAGGCCCAATGCAGTTGCATTCCGGCAAGTTGAATTCGTGAGCGGTAGCTGCAAGTGGTGTCATGGGTTCTGACATGTTCTGACTGTCTTTCGGGAGCACTGCTGCACACCATTCCGCACAGCATGGTTTGCTGTTGCTACAGGCCCCGACACGCAGGTCATGATGATAGAGCTGAAACTGAGGCGGACCTTCTTGCTGCTTGGGTTGATTTCTCGACTAGGGGATCAAATCTCCCTGGAGGATGCTTCTCCACGTAGCTGAGCAGCTGGGCCGGGAACGAGGCTTCATCTCCTTCCAAATAGGCTCGGGATCTGCCGAAAGGCAGCGGTGCCTTGTCACAGCCAGAACTTGTCGAACAGTACAGAAGGACGTCCGGACGCACTTCAGTCCGTGCGCGCCCAACTTCGCTTCGCGAAGATTCAGGGCGTCAGGCAGCTGCAAGGGAAAAGATTGCCGACCAGTTCGTGAAGTTTTACCAGAATCCAACAGCCATAGCAAGTTGTTGCAGGCAGTACTTGGTCGGGAGCTCCGCACCACACATGCAGCGCCATGGTCGCATATCAAACTTGTTATTCCGATTGTCAATGATTCCACCTTTTGCCGGCGAAGTTGGAGTCGTGCGTGTGCATGTCTCAAGGCCGGAGGTCGTCTCGTGCGCGGAAGGACTTCTACCCAGCCTCAGGCCACGGACTCCACGGAGCTACGCAGACGAAGCGAGTGCAAAGTTTTGCTTCGCACTGTGCGTTTTTTGGAAGGCTGGCCGACGAGCCCATTCTCACCACCGAGGAGCTCCAGTCCTTGGAAGCAGCTGAGACTCTTTGCAGCTTTTGGACTGGGTGGGGCCCAAGGCTGCGCTTGTGACGGGCGCAGCTTCCTTGCAGCTCCCAGCTTAAGGTCCCTGTAGACTGTCGCGACTTGCTACAGGCTACCCGAGGCCATGCAGGCTACGTGACAGTTGCGCTGCAATGCACGGCAGAAGGCCTGCGAGCCCTAAGGAACTCAGTGATGCAGGGCCACAACAACACCTCGGAGTGGCTTTCCAGCTGCAGTGCTCCTTTGCTCCTTCCTGAGCATTCCTGACTTCCTGCAGCACCGGCCAAGGTTCGCCTTCCTGACTGGCATGATCGACAAGGCAAGCGAGAGTACGTGGGATGAGCTCGAAAGACTGCATCCAAGTCGTCGGCGTATAACACCCTTGCAGTGCATGAACATGAAGTGCTAGATCTCGGCGACACGCGTGTCTTAAGATTTCAACCGATGCCGTGATTCGAGTGCGCTTTGCAAACGTTTTGAGTGCAGCCAGTGCTCCTTTTGCATGCAATGAGTTGCGGCGAACAGAACATGTACGGAGCAAATTGCGGGCTTTTCTTGCAAAGACCACCCTGTCTGTCATCGACAGGTTCACCAGCACGTTGGCTTGGTCATCGGCGCGTTTATTCAAGAGATCTCAAGCAAAACTCCTGTGATGGGGATGGAGGCGCCTTGGCTTCGTGAATCCAAGGTCCGCTGTTTCTTGTTCACTGCAGCCGCTGCTCTATTGCACGAACCGCAAGTGATCGTTCGCTTTGCATCCAAGGATGCCATAACATCCGCGGCTTCGATGTCCGAACTGTCCGCGACATCAACCCCAACGGTTCCACCAGTGGGTGTCCGTGGTTTAACCAAAGACACCTCTGTATTCGGAAGCTCGCCGGCAATAGTCGCATCTTCGATTCCCT
Organism: Symbiodinium sp. CCMP2592; assembly: GCA_905221615.1. Lineage (NCBI taxonomy): Eukaryota > Dinophyceae > Suessiales > Symbiodiniaceae > Symbiodinium > Symbiodinium sp. CCMP2592. The sequence goes on along the minus strand of CAJNDT010000048.1, from coordinate 95,457 downwards.
GCTTCATGGGGATGTTATGTCCAGCATGGACGCTGACAGGAGGATCTCGCGACCGCAGCAAGGACACTGCACTGAACGACTTTGGGCTGCAGAAAGGTGGTTGGGTTCACTCCTGCACATTTTTTGGCAACTGCACAAGGGCCGGTAACATTGATGGGTCCTGATGCCTCGCATGTTTGGACTAAAGCCCGTCTTCATCAAATCAGCCTTGCCGCAGAAGATGACACGATAGAAACTCAGCTGGACCTCGCAATCAGTGTATGACAGGCCCTGAACTCTGTGAATCCCGTACTACGGCAGAATTGCTTTCACAGAAGGCTCCGCTCGTCGTTTTCATTCATCAAGAGGTTGGGCCATTGACCCAGGATGTACAGCTCGCTGAAAGCTCGGTCATTGTCATGGCACGCTTTATAGTCAACCCTGCAAGATTTCCGTGCTTCCTGTGCGCCACTCTCAGGATATCGCGAAGCGACAGCTGACGCCAAACACTCCTCATGATTTTCAGAAGGTGTTCCCAATGAGCTCTCCATTCTTTAATATGCAGAGCAGTCCGCCAGAGCTGGGGTCTCTGTCGAGTGGACATAGTCTGCCTCTGGACTCTCGGCCGCGCACCCCGCAGCATCTTCCCGGCAGCGCATTGATGCCGCAGTTTACCCCTACGGCGGCATCCATGGCCAAAGCCTTAGCTTCTCCGAGTCCGAGTCCGCTTGCGGATCCGCGCCGTTCGTGGACTCTTCGAGGCTGGCTTCGACGGCTCAGAGCAGCTTGGCTATTATAAGACTTTAAGAGATAACGCTGTGATGCTCTCTTGTCGTTTCTAGTCGCTTTGGGTCTGCCGGTGCCCGCAGGAACTTACACGGCTACATCGCGCAGGTGCAGGCAGCACATGGCAGCACTTGTGAGATTCCGCCACAAAGCAGCTACAAGTTTTGACAGGCGGCAGCGGCAGCCCAGGACACTGCACAGCGCATGCAGGCAGGTGCATGCCATGCCTACTCAGAAGTCCCAGCTTAGTGAATTGAACCTGTGCACTTGTGTGTCCATTGCCCTCCAGCAGACCTTCCGAATGTTTCTGCAGATTGACTTTCTTGCTCAGACTTCGTGGGATGGCAAGGCTGTGAGTCGGCGATGCTGAGAGGGACGTGGTGCGATTCTTCGGTACCAAAAACGTGCACAGGAAAAATTCAGCGCGGAGCTCCTGGAGCAACTGGCTCGCGTGGGGCCGATGCACCCGGACCGCTGTCTGTTGATCGGGCCCTTTGTGCAGGGATTGTCCAGAGTCATACTCGCTACTGTCTTAGGTTTGTAACCTCTTCGTGCCCAGAAATTGCAAAGCTCAAATCTGATCGTGCTAAGCTTGATCCTCGGGTCTGCTGGCGTGCCCTCCAAAGACCTCTAAGAGCACGGCTCCAGTCCCTGGCGTTCTGGTAGATTTTGCATAGAGGGTTCCTTTGTAGTGCAGCAAAAGAGGCACATGTCCTGCCATACATCTCAAAGCATGCTGCCAGAAAATCGATCGAGAGGACCAGCATCTCGCCGCTCCACGTGTTCCTTTGTATCTGAGCACTCCAGAACGGACGCCAATTCACCCGGGACTTTCAGTTTCAGGCGCTGCAGCCGTCCATTGGCTTGCCGGTAAATCTCTGATCTCGGTGCTTGTTTTTGGGGGGGTTCCTGTCAATTTCCTCATTGACCGTGCGGTCTGCTCTGTCTGTCACCTTTGTCCAACCAGAAAGCACGAAGCAGAGGAAGCCAAGCTTGAAGCGCCATGTTGCTTGCAGGTGCTGATCCAGGACTGCTGGCGGCACATTTAGCTCAGACGAGTGTGGCACAACAGCAGGTGGGCTGTGTGGTTGGCATCCACAATTTCAATCTGTAGCACCGGAGTGCACAACGGGGTCTGCTCGCTGATCGAGAGAGCCGAGTGCAGAAGCCCTGCTTCAGAATTTCGCTCCTCGACCTGCAGGTGCTGCCCACGATGTGTCCACCAGTGCCAGTTCTGGATACGCCCTTGCTACCGGAGGGCAGGACGGTTCGGGGCGTTTTGTTTTGGAGGTACTAGCACGCTTCTAGCAAAAGTCCACTCCTGTGGATTATTCCTTAGAAGTTAGAAGGCTTGCTAAATCTGCCAGGAGGCTGCTGCCAGCCACGCGACTCACTAATCGTTAGAAGTGCAGCTGCGCTAAGCCAAATGCACGTGCAGCCCGGAGATCCCAGGCTATTTTTATGCAAGTCTTCGCTTACACACCGCCCCATGTAGCTGCAAAGACAAATTGCTGGGTGACGGCAAGAGTATCCGACATACGAGGCACCCAATCCCAGTTTCCCAGCCATGCACTCCGATGGTTGGCAGGTTAGCATGAGGCAGCAAGCGTTGACCAGCGTCGTCTTAGGGCTTGACGATCCTGAGGGTCGTTAGGATGCCGGGTGCCCGGGATAGTTTTCCCAACTTTCATGATCCAAGGGTTCGCGCTCTCAGTCCGTCTAGTGGCCCATTGCAGACCATGATCCACGTGGTGACCACATCCAATGTGTAATGCAAGTCTGTTCCAGGAACGTTGTCATCTCGAAGGGTACCATTGGCCATCCACACAGCTGCCGCGGCTTGGGGTGCAAGTTTGCATCCAAAGAACGAGGTTGCCGGGAAGGCAGGCCATGTTGCACGCTGATTGGTAGGCCCCCGCCTGTGAAGACATGACTGCTTGCAGGAGCGGATTGTCTGCGCTGCCACCTTTGTATCTGGAGCCGCGGGATTAATAGCAGTTGAGTCTGTGTGGGCATACATGGTCCCGGGTCCCCCCCAGGATTTCCACCCGTTTGCCCCCAGGGCTGTTTGCAACATCAGTCATAGGCCATAGAGATCGAGCCTGTTCGGGGTGTGATCCTCGTCACCATGGTCGGATGCGATCGTCACCACGATTAAAACAATACCAAAACCTGATGGTATTGGACATCTTACCGTCACATTGCTCGTGACTCTCGCAAGTTTTCGGCATGCGAGGCAGCTGCACATCTGTGCACGATGGTCTTTGCATTTCATGGAGGCAGGTTGCGGAGACGGTTCACACCGGAACAGAACCCACCACCCAAACCACAGGACGGATGAACGAGGCGACAGGTGTCCATGCAATGGGGCCCGCATCAGCCAGTGAGCCAGTGCTTCTGCACACCGGAGAACCGCACCAAAGCGAGGGTAATGCCATAGGGACCGGGGCACCATCCACAAGGGGAAACGGGGACACCACCACTCTTAATGGTTCATATATATATATATATATACCTATATACCTATATACGCATACATGCAGACCCACACGTATCGCTGTGTGTGCGTGTCTGTCGTGCTGCAGACCAGAATGCGTCAGCCATAAACGGTATTGTGCGGCATGCTGCCGTTTTTGCACGCACCCGCCGTACCCGCATGTTAGTCTGCACGGAAGGAGCAGAGCTTCGGAAAAGGCCGCAACTGACCAAGAGAAAGCAGCTCAACTCGCCTGAGAGGCGCTTTTCTTGGCGCTTTAGTCGGTGCTGATCAGGTTCAAAGTCTAAGGCTTTGACCCAAGGTGCCTCAAAGCATGGTTTTGAGGCATGCACTCCGGTCGAACGGTGCGGAGGTACCATGTTGCCGGGTGCTTGACACATTTGTGGCAAAGCGGGCACCCGACAGGGAAGTGTAACATGGATAGATGGACTGGTGTGTTTCACGATGTGCAGAAGAAATATATGAGCAGCAGACCGTCCACCACTCCGTCTGTCTGTTACACATCTTGGAATCTTTTCCATACTGGTGCGAAGAGGATGATGATGTGTCTTATGCTGCAAGCAGTTTGACAGACTGAATTTATGTAGATCTTTCTCTGCACTTTTGCTCGCGCTGTTTTCCACGATGACTCGTCACGATGACCCTGCAAAGTGTTTTCCACGCTCGTTGGCCCTCTCTGGACCAGACGAGCTATTTAGAAGCAAGGCTCAAAAATCACACAGTACAGTTGTTTAGATATCAGCAGTTAGCATTGTTTCTGAAGCTTACCGTGAGCATTTCCGCGTTGCCGGTCTCACCCAACTTAATCTTCATCCAGACTCCTGCCTGAGAGTCTGTGAGTGGAGGCCACTGGAAGCCAGCGACCGTCCCGCGGAGATTGTTGTAAAATTCAGAGCTGGGCGATTGCTGCTTTGTGGGTGTCAATGCTGGTTTGGGTTTATGTAGGTGGCACTGCCATTGACAGGTGCATTTTCGGCCCCGTTTCCCGAGGCACGGCTACTGTCTTCCGTGGATGCCGGCTCCGGCAGGCCATCCGTTCTTGCCCTTCAGAGCTCCGGAACTCTGTCGTGCCTGGAGGTTGTCCTTCAGCCAATTCCAGCGCGCGTTGCAAGAGGACCCAGCCGTCAGACACAGCACAAATTCCTGTGTATATAGTTCTGGATGGAGGACTCGGCGCCACTTGCTGAGGCATCTGTTAGCATATCTCGACAAGCAGCATCGTATCATCGTATCATGATGTGTCGTGTGGAGTTTTGTGGACTATCGCGTTCTTCTTCGTGTGTGCTTCCTCGAATTTGAAGGCTGGACTGCCCAACGTTTTCGTTGACCAGGTCATGTGCAGTTGTCCTGCATGTGCTATTGCCAGCGGTATGTGAAGAAGATCTGGTAGAGGCAAAAGCAATTATTGCCGATAACGGCGGATCTCCGCTGCCCCCAGAAGAAAGAAGAGGCATGATGGCGCTTAAATGTCCACGGCTGCTCTTTATCGATGCCAGCGACAAGCGTAGGCGATAATAATCGCCCACGGACGGACATTTCCAACGAGGATTTCGTGAAGGCGCAACGCATTGTGAAGTCTCCCTGCCTAAGCCCTAAGCTCAGTGATCCCGAGGCTGGCATCTTCGCCAGCAGGGTGCAGGCGGCACCGTCGGCTGTCTTGTCTGCTCCAGCACCCTAGGACCATGGTCCTATCCTTCGAGGCCCAGGGACCTTTCAGTGGCAGCGTCCTGGTCCCGACCAACGATGCCTCCGCCGCGAATCCACTGGCACAGAGAGCAGGGGAACTCAGTCTCGGAGACAGCACGAGAAAACGGTTGACTCCGCGGGGATTTCACCAGGTGCTGGCACAATCAGACGATGAGCTTGCAGGCAGAGTGCAGGTTATGTCATTGCGGGGCCCAGTCTAGGTGGACATGATCCGTGTGTCAAGCCAGCAGAGACAGCGGTGCAAGGGTAGAGCACGATGCGCTGAGCGCGCGGTGCCACCCATGTTTGTTCCGACCAGGAACACGTGAGATGACACAGACTGCAACACGTGCCTCTTGCTTCTTGCATGTTCTTTTCTGGCCGCTGACTTGCTGAGAGCAGGTATGTACATTGGCGGTGAGCTGGATCGCTCAGGCCATGTGCCGGCTCACATCATAGACGAGTGGGGTGCTTTCTGTAGCGAAAACTGCATTATACTGCCATGGCACAGGTTATGAGCAGTACCTCTCGCAAATAGGCCTCGGGCCTCCGGCTCGGTGAATTCCGTGCAGCAGAGAAATGCGGGTCGGATTCGCACGAGTACGTCTGAAGTGACTACCGAGGTTGGACTCGGAGGTGCAGAAGCTCATTTCTACGCACGAGAGGGTGCGGCCAAGCATGCACGTCGTTCGAACACATCTATGGTTCGACTGCATCTCTCCCTAGCGATGCCACTCTGCAATGCGCATATGTTCAGTTCATACGGAAATACATACCATGTGTAAAGAGTCCTGGCTGCATGCACGCCAACCTCTGCATCGTTTAAATATGCTGTCAATACCAGTGTTTTCCTGGTTGATGTTGGGGTCGGAAGTGAAGCAATGATCTCGCGCAACATTTGTTACTTGTCTTGGATGTGGTAGACATGGACCGGATGATCTCAGGTGGCATGGATCCACCGGTGGCAAGAGACACCTGTTTTGAATACCAGTGCATGTGGGGTTGTCGATCGTGGGCAGGGGTCGCCCGCATACAGGCAAGTGGGGGTGACGGCAAGCACATTTCTCTGCAGCAACAGCCAATGCAGCTAGTCCTGGCAGCGCGAGCCACGCTAGTGAACACACATGAGGGTCCGGCAACACTGACAGCATACAAGACGAGTATTCACGATAATCTTGCCCCTTTACAATACTTGGGAGCGATGATTCTTCGTGGTTGTGCCTCGGGTGCCGTTGCCAGGCCGGTGTCAGTTTCTCCGCTCTGTGCCGGGCTGTCATGGCCGCTTTGGATGCAATGCCTCGTTCCAAGACCTGAGGCCAAAGAAAAAGTTTGGGGTTTTGGGCTTGCAATTTAAGTTTAGGCCTCCATGCACTGTCGTCCCATCTCCATTTGGACCGTGTACCAATGCCAGAAGATGTTTGTTGTGCTGGCTCCAGCTTATCGCATGGGTTAGTTGCAGCAACGCGTGCAGCTGGGATGCCGTGACATGCCTTTCCTCAGCACTGAGTCAAAGCTGAAACCGTGGTTTCAACGTAGAACCAGTGGCACCTGCATCAATGGAGCATACCCCCCATCGGAGCAGACCAAACCGTTCAAAAGCTATAGGTCGAGAAGCTACTGCTCGTCACATCTCGATCTAGTCCAGGACTATCAGATGTCTTTTGCAATGATGGCTTTCTGGCCGCGTAGCAGAAGCATCGCGTCCGGCACCCACGATTGCGAAGAAACGCAGTGGGAAGAGGTGCATTGGAGAAGAGACCCAGGTGCTTGAGATTCGGTGTGACATCTGGAGATGAGCCACTCACCTAAATCGTGCATAGCATCGCTATGGGACCTTCGCGTTTTCTCAAGGCCAAGGCGGAGTGCGTCATTGCTTTGTGGCTGATGTGCTGCAAATGCAAGGTGCAGATGGGCACAAGAATGATGCGGCAGTCAGCGAAGACCTGCCTCGTGCCCGCAGGTGGTCACGGTTCAGACTCTCACCGCACTTAAGCCTTGAGCACTCGATTCCGTTCACCTATTCAGCACTTTCCTAGCAAGACCGAAGCACTCGCCAATGGGGACACCCGGATGAGCCCCAATATCTGAGCAAGTTGGCGGCTTGAGCAGCGAACAGAAGGAACCATTACGTGATGTGGGAAGCCCGTCGAGTCCCATTCCCGACCTCCGAGTATCTACAGAAAGTCCGGGCAGGGACAACGTGCAGATAAATCCTGAGCTTTCTATCTGTCATGCTTTTGCATCCTTTCGCCCTCCTGAGTGGCCAGCATGGTGTCATGTTTGTTATTCTCGGACATGCTTATATGAAGATGATGCATTATGCTGGGAAGCTCGCCTGTGTGACTGCCGAGCAAGGTCGCCCTCGAAGTCCAAGCGTGCTACCACGAAGCCGCGAGGGACTGTTGCAGAAGCCTCGAAAGTGTCAGGATTTATGTGCCGTCGCTGTTGTGGGTTACTGAGCGACTATTGCAGAGTCCGTCGGATGTGCTTGAGGTCGCCGGTGCCACCGGCGCGCCTGATGGCTCACCCAATCCGCAGCATTGATTGCAAGAGAGATCGGGTTGTTGACAAACGGCCTTGCCAAGATGAATGCTATTCAGTGAGAAGACGGGCGATGCAAAACGTTTGTTGCATTCAACGCCTATCTCTTTCGAGCATGTGATTCCTCTCAAGCGATTTTGTGGATGCCCAGGAACAGCATCAGAGTGGCTGTCCGCATTCGGCCCTTCAGTGCCAGCCCCTCAGGTGAAGCGAGTCGCACGTGTCACGTCGCTGTAGCTGCACTGTAGCTTTGTAGTAGTGAGGCGAAAGAGCTTGGGGAAGGTGGATTGGCGGAAATGGCGGCCAAGCTGCATAGCGGAGCCCGCGAGTGGATCGGCCACTGATGCATGTCCTTTAAGCAAGAACATGTTAAGATGCATCCACGGCTGGAAGCACTCATCATTTCATTTCGACCCAGAGGTCCTCGACATCGTGGAAACTACAGCGTGAAGCCAAGGGTTCTGCAGGGGGTGAAGTGGTCACGAGCGTTCGAGAAGCGTGTTGGACCTGCAGTTCCTGTATGGCGCGAGCAGTGCATGTCGGTTATTAAGCTTCACAGGTCATTTCAAAGGGCGTCGATCGCTACGGTCACGACAGCGACTATGTCAAGCCGAAGCAGTTCACCTTCGATGCGCTGGCATGTTTTCAGTGCTACTGAGTCCTGCCTCCGTCCGTGAAACAGCCGCTTCATTCTGCAGTCTTGCACACAAAGAGAGCAACCAGCGTCGATTGATCGTTCGAGGTTCGAAGGGCAGCTTCATTGACTGATTTGGCCAGGACTCGGTTTTCAACTCGACGGATCCTGGCGTGGAAGAGGGCTCTCAGGCCCAAGTGTTCCAGGACAGCCCGAAAACGGTCATAGCAGTCAACAACAGCTTGCATAGTACCGGACTTGGGCTTATGAAGAGGGGCTGATTTGATAATGCCAAGAACAGACTGAATGATGTGGCTGCGCTGTAGGTTGCCTGCAGCATGTACCATGCGTGAGCCTGTCTGAAACTCCACTCCATTTGACTGTGAGATTGAGAACTTGACAAGACGCATTTCGCTAAAGCTGCCCGCAAAGACTCATGATACATCACAAATGGGCTCGGCCGTCGCAGGAGCTCGGGATACCCATCTTGGAGAACGCGTTGGATGCTTCTTGGCTATGTGTGGACGTTCCATGCTGTTTTGATCAAGCTTCCATGGTGGGCGAGCCAGTGAAAAAGGTTACAGTTGCACGGGAAGCATCTTCCTGTTTCCTGATGTATCGTGGCAGTACTGCAATGCAGTTGAGATGCTCAGGCTTACAACGGCTGCATCATGGCCTATGGGCAAACCGGTTCCGGGAAAAGCTACAGTGTGCTCCGCACTCAAAGCACTGGTTGACTCCCGGTTGGCTTTGCAGGGAGCTCATGGTGCGTGTCTCGTGAGAGTCCGTTGCCACAGCGCAGCTGTGGTGTTCTCAAGCGTCAGTTGGCCATACGGAGCAGAGCTGCCAACGTAAAATCCAGCTGAATCCTGAAACGCAGCTGCATGCAAGTTACATCATGCAAGTCGCGTTGGGTCAGATGCGAAGATTAGCGCCAAAAGGAGCGGCTCCACACAAAACTTGGGGGCTGGGCTTGTGCCATGGCAATGCAAGTCGCATATCGCCCACCAATCAAAGACCATGCTGATCGCGTCCAGAGTGACTTGATCACTGAGCCGCGCTCGCTGGGTGCTCTGAGCGATCATTTGGACAAGGTGCTTCGAGAAGATGTCTAGACAACGTGCCTGCCTATCATTTCTGTAGTGCAATGATTCCATGTCCTGCCGTCTGGGAGCGATTCGTCCCCTTAAGTTAATTAGGTTCTAGGCGGAGCTGCATGCAGCGGAAGCAAAGCTTGTCATGGTCAACTTACAAGTGGGATGCTGTGGTGTAGCAGTGTAGCACCTGCAGCTTGCAGTATCATTACGATTAGGAGAGCAGTGTCTATGTTCTGACCACTCTGCTGCAACAGCTACTGATGCTCTGTCGCTTACTCGTCACAGTGCTCGTCGTCGTCACAGTTCTCGTAGTCCTCGTAGTCGTGCGGACAAAATCGGCATTCGAGCACTGGCATCGTTATGGTAGTAGTATTGTGGTCGTCGGTGCAGTTGTAGTTGTAGTAGTTGTATCGGGCTGAGTAGTAGTAGCAGCAGTAGCCGCAGCAATATTCGTAGTAGTTGTAGTAGTAGTAGAAGTAGTAGACGTAGTAGAAGTAGTAGTAGTAGTAGTAGTAGTAGTAGTAGTAGTAGTAGTAGTAGTAGTAGTAGTAATAACAGTAGTAGTAGTAGCAGTAGTAGTAGTAGGAGGAGTAGGAGTAAGAGTAGGGGTAGGAGTAGGAGTAGGAGTAGGACTAGGAGTAGGACTAGGACCTAACTAGGAGTAGGAGTAGGAGTAGGAGTAGTAGTAGTAGTAGTAGTAGTAGTAGTAAAAATAAAAATAAAAATAAAATAATAATAATAATAATAATAATAGTAATAATAATAGTAATAATAATATTAATAGTAATAATAATAGTAGTAGTAGCAGTAGTAGTAGTAGTAGTAGTAGTAGTAGTAGTAGTAGTTAAGTAGGCGGTAGTCAGTACTTAGTAGTTAGTAGTTAGAATTTAGTAGTTAGTTAGTAGGTAGTAGTCGTCGTCGTCGGTAGTAGTGGTAGTAGTGGTCGTATTGGTAGTAGTGGTAGTAGCGGTAGTAGTGGTAGTAGTAGTGATAGTGGTAGTATTGGTAGTAGTCGTAGTAGTGGTGTGGCAGTAGTAGTCGTCGTCGTAGTCGTAGCAGTAATTGTAGGTGCAGTCGCAGGCGTAGTTAGCCGGAGGAGGAGGAACAGTGAAGCGTAGTGGTAGTGGTAGTATGCAGTGGTAGTGGTAGTATGTAGCAGCATTGGTACAAATAGAAGAAGTAGAAGTAGAATGAGAAGTACAGCCGATGATAGTCCGAGCGCCAACGGTCGTACTTACAGACACATTGAAAACAGCTTAAGTCCTTCGTCGGATTGTTTATAGCCATCGGTATTGGCAGTTGCGACTAGCCGACAAGCCGGAGCGAGGCGAAGCAACCGGGGCGGGGGGCGGCGGACAACAGACACAGCTCAGCCGTGGCTCGTGAGTGACGCTGTAGTTCAGCTTTTCGCACGGGCCCTCACCGCCTGCCATAGCCGCAGACCAGAACTTCTGCCGACTATGAATACCCGTAAAACGTGTTTGTACAGGCATCGTGTTGGAGTTTCAATGCCTCCAGGAGACCAAGAGCTCTCGCGAGTCTTTGCTCGAAGCGACCGGCTGGAAAATGCAGCTGCTCGGCAACAAATTTCCGCCGGAATCCCAGTGTGGAAAGGGTTTCTTGCTGGATCTGATGGTGTTGACGGGAGTCTGTAACAGTATTGGTTCCCAGTCCTCGAACATCCAAGACTTCTGATACAGATACACACACACATATGTATATACACACACATGTATACACATGTATATACACGCATACACATGTATGGTCACCCCCAGCCATGACATACCATACCCGTTAAAACCTCGCTTTCACCGGCGATTCCGGCCTTTTTGTAGGTTCGGGATTGAAGCCTCTTGCCGCTGGCCTTGACCATATATCTATGTCTATGTATACATGTGCATACGTAAATGCACGTGTGTATTTGTGTGGGTATGTCTCATATCATAATGTCTCATGCCCCCCGCCCTCACCTAGGTTTCCCCCCTTAGCACATAAGCCCTGGTGCTTCCACCAACCGGCTAGGCAATGCAACGGAATGACTGACCCATCTTCCAATCTCGCACACTCAGACTACAGGGAGGGGGAACCAGAAAATGGCCGGGTACAAGGTCAGGGCCGGCCCAAAAGTAAGCCCGGACGAAGCCCCCGAAATAAGCGCGAATCAAGCCCGACACAAAGCCAGAAAGAAGCCATAACGCATGTATTGATCGTGCAGCTTTCATGATTTATGTCTCTAGCCGATGAGGCGGACCGCGAGTTGTTTCCTGGTGTTGGATTTGTTCTGTATACTTTGACGCTGCTTGCCCTGCCCCTGTTGATGGTACTGGGCCGGATTTGGCACTACTACTAGTTACTAGTCACGAACGTGCGTGGTAGAGGTCGGCAGTTTACTCTGGCACAACGTGTTTTCCAAGCATTCTGCGAAGTTATCTTCACATCCGAAGCGCTCAGCAAGCTGCCAGGTTGCGGGACTTCGTGCATCTAAGCCTTGGTCCAGGCACGTGACACGCCGAATCTTCAGGGATTGACTTAAGTTTGGAAGATCCAAGATATGGCTCCTCAGCATGGCTCCATGCCGCAGGTCTGAGCTCATTCCGGACAATGGTGCCCTTGCTGCGATTTCATTAATTAATAGCTGTCCTGCGCGTTGAGCGCTGTCTTAGTGCCGTTCCATTAGCTACACAACGAAGAGGAGTAATCAGCCGAGGTGTCTTCATCCCGGCGCGTGAACATGCAACCGGATGTTGATGCGAGCCGCTTCCCAACGCCTGAGCAGGAGTGCTTTTGTTTGTATGTTTGTGTGTGTGTGTGTGTGTCTGTACGTGATTCTGATATGTGTGTACATGACATGACATGGCGTCACATCACATGGCATGACATATACACATAAACGTGCGCACATGCTTGCACATATGCATGCTTTCATGTGCTCATTGGCCCTTGTACCAAATTTTAAGTGCAGTGTCATCCCAGTGCGCTCCAGGAGACAACTTCAAGCCTCAGGCCTATTAGAACCCTTAGAAAAAATCTCCGATACACTCCAAAATCAAGCCCTCAGCCCCACTAGCAAAGGCCGCAACACCCTCAAGCCTCAGGCCCACTAACATCCTTGGAGCAACTTACAAATAAACAAATGAAATCTAACCTCAGGCCTTCGGCAGGCGCCGCAGAAGGCTTTAAAAACAATCTAAAACCAAACCTGAGGCCCAGTAGCATCCTTTGCAGATGCTCCAAGTCCCTTCAAAACCAAGCGAATCCTCAGAACAGCCTCCGAAACCCTTCAGAACCAAGCCTGAGGTCTCCTCTTGTTATCCTCTGTTCGGTTAGAATTGACCATGTGCAGAAGTTATCTGCACAAAAAGCAGTGCCGAACCCGAAACACTCCCCAAAAATGCCGAAATGCTGTATTTCGTCGGTGACAGTGCGACATCATGCAGCCTCCTCTGTCTATCTTTATATATGTATCTGCAGACCACCGCTTCAAAAGCGCCTCATTTTTGCGGAAGGCGAATTTCTTCCAGTAATCGCTTCTTCAAAAGTCACGGAGTGCCCAGAACATCAAAATACGTGGCCTCACCAGTGGAGTTTTGAAATGATATGACTTGACAGTTCCCGAGCAGTCCCGAGCAAGTTTTTCTGCTAGCATTATTCACTGGTCCGGATACAGGCAGGCCTCGATGCGGTTTAGGCAGCCTCCATTTCAATGAACACCGATGAAAGTCTCGCTGCGTCATGTCTGGTTGCCACAGCCCAACCCCACTTCCAACTCCTGTTCGTTTAGTGGAAGTTACGGCATGGCAGATTGTGCTGGAGCCACAAGCCATTCTCGCGGTCAGGGCTTCAAATCAAAGCATGGACGGACCAGCGGAGTATTTTCTTCACCGATTGAATTGATGCTACATAACAGTGTGTGAGGAGTTCCAAGCATGTAATTTCCGCTCTGATCCTGGGGGAAGAAGGGCCTCCATGTCAATGACAACGTAAGTGGGTCCAGGCTACGTCCAACGGAAGTGTCTGTCTTGATGTCTGTGGCCTCGCCTATCCGTTTCCCGATTCGACACATCAGCTACCTTTGTCTGTCATGTATCTATCTCTCTGTTTGTGTATGCATCTATGCATCTGTCCATCTATCTGGCTGTTTCTTGGCTTGGGCATACATATAGACTATAGACAGGCATGGACCCACATGCAGACACAGCTGCAGACACAAATACAGACGCAGATGAAGATGCAGACGCACCCACACAGAGACGCACGGAAGCACAGAGAGACACACAGAGATATGCACAGACACCGCAATGACACAGACATGCACAGATGGCGCAATGACGTAGACACGCACAGACATGCACAGACACCCATAGACGCAGACGCAGATGCAGACGCAAACACAGGTGCAGACGCAGACACAGACACAGACAGACATACACGCATGCACATGCATGCCTGCACATGCACGCAAACTGGTTTTGTTTGTTATTGTAGAGTGCTGCTAGGCTGCTGGGCAAGTCGGGGGAGCCGTGAAAGCTCGGGGCACTCCACCAGGACCCACCTTCCAGCCCATGCGCTGGAAGAAGATTCCTGCGCTTCGGAGACACTTGCTGCACGCAATTCAACACAAAGTTCGGCTTCAGTTCCTTTCACGTAGATTCGATTGAAGGGGCATGTGCATAATGGCCAGTGGAACAGAAAGACATCCCATGAAAGAGTTGCGTGTAAGGTTTCGAAAAAGCGTTGCTGAGGATCCGAGTTTCATCTCGCCTCCTTCTTCATATTCACTTTCGGCCAGCTCGCCAACTTCCCCGACATCACCGGCATCTACACAGTCATGTTCGCCACGAGCTACCAGTGCTCCGCCTGCGTGCGTGCCTTACACCTTTGAGCTGATGTTTTAAGTCCTCGGCTTCAGCAGGCCGGCAAGCCTAAGACAGGTTTGTAAGCAATACGCCGAACGAGCACTTTATGTGTCCGCTCTCAACTGTCAGGTCATGTGTGTCAGAGGCAGCTGAAGAAGAGGAAGAAGAGGATGACGAGAGTGACATGAAGTTTGTTCAGGCTTCGCTGATTGTCTGCTTTTGAGCAGAAATGCTTCACTGTGTGCTGGCCACAGAATCCATGGACTTGTGCGGATCCCCAACAAAAGACGGCAGATACTGTAGATTTGACAGATCTGGCACATGAATCCTGCGTCATCGCAGGCAGTCACCGATCGCCGTCACAGAACGAAACTGCGCTACAGTGTGGCTTGCGCACGCAGTGTCGATGCTTTGCCATCCCTGGAAGTCATCAGGCTGTGACTCTGAGTGAAGGTAAGCGTCGGTGAGGGAAGCCGATTACATTCTGTGCAAGACTCCTGCAGCACTCGAAGGCCGCAGAAGTCCAGCTTGTGGCTCCGGAGGAGGCCGCCGCAGACAGACGTTGGGCAAAGTGCAAGCTGTCATCGGCAGGCGAACAACCAGTTCGGGATCGGTCCACAGTGGCGGCGAGGATGATCAGGAGCCGAAGACCCCGACTCTGGGAAGGCGTCCGGTAGTGTTCTGCTTTTGGCACGCAGATGGCAAGCGGCGAGCGCCGAGTGTTGCGCACGGTCCCTTTCTTTTGAAGGTCCCTCAGCGCCGACATTCAGACAGGTGCATGGGGAAGGAAGAGGGAGCGACCTGCTTGCTTTCACGGTGGCCGCAAAACGTGTTTTGTAATCCGCATTCATTCATCCAGACGGGCAGTTGCTTGAGTCTAGCATGCTGACGGTAGCATCTGTTCATGACCTGCCAGATTGGCTTGCGATCTGAAGCTCCCAGTACCTCTGAACTGCGGTGCGAAAGGTTGACGGGACATAGCCGGCGGACTGCTCAGGAGCCGTGTACCATCGTGTACCGTTTGTTCCGAATCCCGAAAGATGGCTCATTTACCTTGCATCACTAGCTGCGCTCCCGTGGCAGCCGCTTGCCAAAGATTTCGATGCCATGCTTGCAAAGGTTCTTCGGACAGTGCCTATTTCTTTAATTTTGAACACCGTTGCAACCTGCAAGCGTCTTTTGGCCAAACATATTGTGAAAAATTAGGATCGCTGCAGACAGCATAGAGAGCGAAGCAACTGGCGGAGGAGCTTTGGCAAATGCTCAAAGGCGACCCTACCACTAGTTATCGGTTGTTGCTTTGAATGCCAGATACGTTACTTTCAGTGCTGAACTTTCCAAGCATCAAAGGCATCCCGAGCTCCTCAACAAAAGCCTAAGGCTGCAGTAGCCAGCTTCTGCCAACAGAATGCCTGTGGATGTTTTTGCCAGCTGTCGTGGCCGATGTCGCACGGAGCCCACATATATCTGTATTTACATAAATCTATGTATACTACATGGATAGACAAACAGCCAGATTTGGGTTTCTATCTACTCACGTCTTCATGCATGCAAGCATCATGTATCATGTATCCATCCATCTATCGCTATCTGCCTGTCCGTCCGTTCATCCATACATCCGTCCATCCATCCATCCGTCCATCCATCCATCCCTCCCTCCATCCATCCCCCCATCCATCCGTCCGTCCATCCATCCCTCCGTCCGTCCATCCATCCATCCATCCATCCATCCATCTTTCCATCCAGTCATCTCTCTTGCTCTATACATGTGGTTTTGACCCCGCCAGCACATCAAAGATGCCAACTGAACACTGTTGCGGCCGGGTCCCGGAGCGACGTGTCATGGTCATGGTGGCAATTCCGAGTATTCCGTTGCATGTGTCACTTCAATATACAGGTCTGACATCTTTGCAAATCTGCTCCTCGCAGGTTGCCCATGGTTGCCCTGCGCATACTCAAGAGCGCGGAAAGCACGAACACGGGGGTTCGAGGGTGTTGCTGAAGCCCGGCTGAAAGCCCTGATTTGGCCGGCCGAGGTCTGCTGTTACCCTTGGAGAATTCGCGAAAAACCTTTAACAGACCGCGCACGGAGGGAGTTCTGCCCGTTTTGAGGCAGAGGGCAGTTTTAGTGTTTGGGCAGCTCCAGCAAGCGACCTGTCAGAGAGACTCGAGACCAATCCAAGAGCAATTTCAGAGAAACGACGCCGTCTCAGACAGGTCGTGGTCGGGTGAGCCAGTGCGATGCGACAGGAGATCGGGTGCCTCCATACATCGTCGCGCCAATTTAAGTTTGTAGCACTCATTGCTGAGCACTGCTGGTCAGCCTAAGCTGCGCGGAAGCAGTGCATCAGTGTCAAGTTCCAACAGATACGAGCCTGCCAGATCGAAGAGGCTTGGGGTCAGTCGAACTGTGCCGCTCGTGGCTGTCGATGCCATTTCTCTTCAGGTTTTCTTGTGACTGATCTGTTAGTTTTGATGAAGAGTACGTCTGAGTCTGGGCATTTTCCCCCAGTCTTCATGTTGAAAACAGAGATGTGTACAGATCATGGACCAGCTTGCATGCAGGAAAGAATTACTTTTATCTTTCTGCACAGGGTCGTCCTTTCCAAGGAAGGACGTGCCAGAGGCGCTAATCGAACCAGAAGAGAAAACTTGTTCAGCGGGCTGCAGCATACAATAGAGGCACTCCAAGCTAAGCAGTGCGCAAAAGAGATCATCAGCTTGGCTTCAGGTTGGGCGACCCTGCCAGCGAGAAGGAACAGGGCTTGCTGCCTGGAGCTCAGCAGCAGCAAGGAGGGTAGTGTTTGTAGCGCAGTCTAGCTGCGCTGCCACATGATCTCTTGATTCCCCAAGAAGGGGAATGTGCGGTCTTTGCGCAACACCTCAGATCCGGTGGAAAGCGTTTGAAGCCGAGCGAGTGGCAAGCCGCAAGGCCACGGGCCTGCGAGTGCCTCTTCGAGATGATCTCGAAGTCAGAGCCTTACGCAGTGATGTTGGGCAAAGATGATAGGCTTGATGATAGGTGCATTGTAAGCAGATTGCGAGGCAAGCTGTGGTGGCAGCGGCAGTCGTAGTGAGTAGGACTCAGTGGGAGAAGGAGTGGGAGTATAAGTGGAAGCAGGAGTAGTAATAGGAGCAGGAGTAGCCAGCAGGACCGGAAGAATAGGCAGCAGCAGCAGCAGTAGCAGCAATAGTGGTTGTTATTCGTAGTATTTTTGTTACTATGTTTGATATTAGTAGTGGTCGTAGTGTTCGTAGTAGTACCGGTAGTAGTAGTAGTAGTAGTAGTAGTAGTAGTAGTAGTAGTAGTAGTAGTAGTAGTAGTAGTAGTAGTAGTAGTAGTAGTAGTAGTAGTAGTAGTAGTAGTAGTAGTAGTAGTAGTAGTAGTAGTAGTAGTAGTAGTAGTAGTAGTAGTAGTAGTAGTAGTAGTAGTAGTAGTAGTAGTAGTAGTAGTAGTAGTAGTAGTAGTAGTAGTAGTAGTAGTAGTAGTAGTAGTAGTAGTAGTAGTAGTAGTAGTAGTAGTAGTAGTAGTAGTAGTAGTAGTAGTAGTAGTAGTAGTAGTAGTAGTAGTAGTAGTAGTAGTAGTAGTAGTAGTAGTAGTAGTAGTAGTAGTAGTAGTAGTAGTAGTAGTAGTAGTAGTAGTAGTAGTAGTAGTAGTAGTAGTAGTAGTAGTAAGTAGAAATACGAATACCAGTACTAGTACGTGCTTCTATATGCTGCCATGACTGTCGATAACATGCTGCATCCGCACTGGTCGTTGTTTTAGCAAGACACATCCGAACATAGCAACACAACAGTTCGAATCAGCAAGTAGAAAGGCATGGTCATGATGGTGATGCTTATGACGACTATGACAATTACATGATGATGGTTCTTTCGTCGTCGGCAACATCGTTGTGCCCATCACGATGATCAGCACCAGAATGATGAGACTCGTTCTCATTTTATTTTGACAACTACCACAACACCCAAATTGCCGAGCCGGTTATGCGGGTCATCACCTTCGGCTCCCATTCACCAATTGGCTTTTCTGTGTGGCAACGGCGATTAGGTCTAAAAGCTCTGTTCTTGCACCCAAGATTCTGCGCTTGACTCCAGGAGGTTTTTCCTTAGACCAATATCCTGACATTTCGGTCAGCTCATCTCAACGCCCTGAAGATCCAGCGAGCTTCCGGAGCCGCCGCTGCGCCAATTCAGGCAGAAACAGGATGTCGAGAAAGCAGGCACTCCTTTGCAGACTGCGGCGGTCATCTCAGTTCTGTGAGACTCGACCTCAACCTAAAGTGGCATCGTCGATGTTCCGGTTCGGGTCGAGGTCTTGGCCAGCTACTTGGAAATCTACCAGGACTTGTCGATGCGCATAAGCCGTAGCAGTCGCTGTCTAACTCAAGTCCATGGCGAAGGAGAAAATGTACGATCTGCTGGTCAACAACAGGACTGATCTCCAAGTCAGGCTTGGACACTGCACCGCAGACTTCAAACCGGTTCGCTCTGTGTCGCACTGCTGCAAAAGTAGGCAGGAGTCTGCAGAGTGTGCGGGCACCTATTTGCCCTGAAGGCTGCATCCGACTCTGGGCCCGCACGTGCCCGGGCTCATCCAAAGCCCGGTGTCAAACAGCAAGGAGGTGCAGGCCCCAGTACTTACATCCCGCAAAGTGCTTTGAACAGAATCGATTTGAGAAACAGATCCCCTAAAGCCCGAAACCCCATCCTCTTTCCGGAATGACTCCCCAACCTTCAGGTACGTGAGCTGCTGGACTTTGGTGCCAAGAATCGGGCGGTGGGCCTGGGCCTTGGGACTGCCTCCGCTCCTTTTGGGGTACCAGGGACCCCTAAAACACCCTAGAGGCCCAAAGAGCAAAAGGTACCCCAAGCTTCCTGAAACCGCCACATGAGGGTTTGGTCTTCACTGGCTATTGATTGTTTCCCCGACGTCGCGAAAGAAGGTTTGGGGCAGATTGGGGCAAGGTTCGGGGCGGGGTTCCGGGGCAACTTCTTCGTTGTTTCGTGGAACACAGGGCCCGGCAGAATCCTAACAAAGAGGACCCACGGGGCACTCCCCTGGACCATTCATTAAAGTAGTATAACTTTCAAGCCGGGTATAAAATACTCTGCTGACCAGGCCACTTGGTTCGCACTTGTTGCGACTCCGCTACTCCACAAGACGTCTTAAAAAAGAAAGGTCCACTGGGTCAAGACTTTTGCCCTCCCGATGCCTCACCGTGACCTTTTCCTCCAACAGAGAGAGATATGGGGTCTCAGCCGAAATAAGGTTTGGGGCAGATGGGTCCCGGGCCAATTCCGGTGCAAGTTGCAGGGCAGGGGTAGGGACGAAAGTGCAAAAAACAGCTTTGGAGTCTTCAGCCGAGTTTTCAGCTTTCAGGCAGATTGGGGCAGGTCAGCGCGGGCAGGCCTTGCCTACACCCGAAAATGCAGCCACCCATGAACTGCTGAGCTCCGGGCCCAAACGCACTTTCCGAGGCCTGCACCCCCTGTAGTTAACTCTGTGTTGAGCTCCCCGGCCGAGGCCTGGTTTAAGGAGGAGAAGCCCTCTCTTATCACAGCTTTTCCCATGCAAGGTGAAGCCAAGCAGACAGCACTTCTGCTGATTTTTGGATCAGTGCCAAAGCCGATAGCCGGTATCTCTCGACCCAGGTGCCACCAGCATGAACGCAAGCTCCTCTCGGTCACACGCCGTGTTCACCCTGGATATTCGTCTGAGCTATTCAGGGCAGGCAGCTCAGATTTCGGCGGCGGATCAGCGACCTGCCGCAGATCAGAAGAGATGACACTTTGCATGAGCTCTTTTGCACTGCAGCTAGGGCGCAAGCTCGAGATCTTCAGTCGAGAATCCATTTCGTGGTGCCAAGCCCAGTGCTGCCTCAATCTTTTCCGTGTTCTGTGGAAGAATTGCAGGACCTGGCTGGGAGTGAGAAACAGAAGAAAACGCACGCTTCCGGGGAACGGCTCCAGGAGCGCACACTTGACACAACTTCGGGCTCGGCATGTGCTGGTTTTCGCTGGGAGTGCCCGGACATTTCCGCACCTGGGTCGAGGAGGGCATAGCCATTAACCAGTCGCTCTCAGCCCTCAGCCGAGTGATTCAGGCTCGCGGCATGCGGACATGCACCTATTCCTTACTTCGAGAACATGTGTGATGACCACGTCTGAGACAGGCCCTGGCTGGAACTGCCGGCAGTGGCATTCTGCCCGTCTTCCGCGAGTCAAAGCTCACCCTGCTGCTGAAGGCCAGGAGATACACCACTTCTTCATCTTGCTGCACCTTTTGAAGCCCGAGGATGCACTCAGCGGAAACAGTCGTACAGCTTCTTGGATTTACTGGTGCCTGTGGAGTGATGCAAGTTAAGCGCCATATGCTCAACAGAGGTCCTCCTGGCCTGCATCAGTCCTTCACGTGCGAATTTCGAAGAATCCATCAGTACCCTTGAGTTTGCTGCCAGGCACTTAAGGCCAATCTAGGTCCTGAGCCAGACGTGGCAAGCTCTCAAATGCAAGTTTCTGCCAAGGCTCGCTGCAAGTTGATCAAGACGAACGCGAAAAAGAATGAGCAGGACGGCGGGTAAGAGTCACAGCAGTACGCTCAGCCGCTTCTTAGGGGCGTCCGGAGGATAAGCGACAGCTGATGGAGACGCTCTCGAAGGAAAAGCTAGAGATTCAGGAAAGGCTGGAGGCCGGTCACGAAGAGCCTGGACTCAGCAAGCGAACACAGCACGCCCAACGCCCAGCACAGCTGAAGAGGCAGAGAGGCAACAGAAGCTTCTCCTGCAGCAAGAGCTGGAGAGGGAGGTGGAGGAATCCAAGAAGAATCAGGATCACCGTTTGCGCTTGGGGGTTGTCTTGCGACCTGTGGTTGCGTGCCTACTGCGAGGACTTGGTGCTGAGAATGCAGGAGGAGAAGCAGCGAATCGAAGAGCGGCTGAGGGACTTGCAGCGTGGGTCCCGGTGCCGAAACTGAGCTTGGACATTGGATGTTGAATGCGGCTGTTGGAGGATCACTGAGCAGCAGCTACAGCTTGCGAGACAAAAGGAGCAGGACGAGAAAGAGAAGGCATGGCAGCCAGAGATGCTGAATGCAGGCGATCAGAATGAGTACTGGATGTCTTGCTAGGAGCAGCAGCGTCTGCAGCGGCTGAACGAGGAGAAGGAGGAGCGAGCATGTTCCAGCTTACGGATAGTGGATAGCTGAACTGCATGGTGCTGCTAGTAAATGTACATCTTCAGGTTATCAAGAGCTGTGAGTTACCGTCTCTGTCGCCAGGCAGAACTCCAACAACGATTGCAGCAGATCGACGCCAGTCATGCAGAATCCGTACAGTGCTCAGCGGGCAGCGAGAGTGGGACAGTTGCGAGCAAAGATCTGTTGGTCTCAACAAGTTCACTGGATAGGACAAGCAGGTTGGTGGAGGCCGTCCCATGAGACAGTGCTGCAACTAGCCGTGCCTTGAGCAGCCTAGTCACAGTTCACGGTGGCCTCGTGCCCCTAGACTTGGTCTTCTCTGAGCCTACATAAGGAACCCCCCTACGCCCCCACTGCGGCTGATAAAGAGGAGGTTAGTCTTGCTGCTCCCTGGGTGTCTACCAAAAAGGCAGAGATGGAGCGCCAGCTCCGCGAGCAGCGCGAGCGGGAAGAGTCGGAGCCTGAGCTGAGCTCGGAGGTGACGAAAAATTTTAAAGCCGCACCGCTTGGCTACTTCTCAGTGTTTAGTAGAAGTGTGCGACTCTGGATCACCCGTTCAGGCGAGAGAGCAAGGCACGAGCAGAAGAAATGCAGGCCTCTGGAAGAAGCATCTCGATGTGTGGATCCACTGCTTGTGCCGACGTTTTTTTGACAGGAGCGTGAGCAGAAGCAGCAGCAAGAGCAGGAGCGCATGCAGAAAAAGGCACTTACTGCTTGTAGACAAGCTTTTAACAAGGCCTAGGTTTGCAATTACCTGACAGGCTCAAGAGCTCGCCGAGCTACAGGCCACTGACAAGTGCACGTTGCCACCGCCGCAAGTAACTAAAGATCTCCGACAAAGTAGCACGCCCAGACGGGAAGATCTATTTTCGCAAAGCCAAGCCGGCTCTAGGTTTGCACATCATCAGCTGGTTTCAGCTACTGCTTCCAGTAGATGGGTTCTTGCTTTCTGACTCGAGTCTGGCTGAATTGGATGGCTTGCACACTCATTCAAGTTTAAAGCAGTGAGCAGAAGGCCTTCTGCGTCAGCAGAGTTGGATCTGCTGAAGGCATTTGTAGCGAGACGAAAGGCCAATGCTGATCTTGTCGGAAGGCGAAGCTGCACGAGGTTCAGCAGCGAGAGGCACGCTGGCTGTCTAACTGCTTCACTGTTTCCACAAGCACAAGCCGTGCTAGCATGTTGCTAGTGTACTCCTGTTTGCCACTTGCTTTTGGGCTTGTCGCAAGAACGCTGTCTACCGGCATCAAACGTGCAACAATCCCTTTTTTATGGTCATCAACTTTGATGAGCATGCCGTCCCAGCTGCACACCAGGAGGAGGAGCGACAACGGGCTGCCCTTACGATGGAGGCCCAACGGCTTTCACACAATGATTTGGCCGACCGGACGAAACTTTGCTCTATCTCCTAGTGAGATGTTCACAACTCTATGCAGATGTGTCCCGACACTGTCGCATTCCCACTGCGTGTGCAAGCCGTGCATGTTCGTTGCATAGCTGCCGTCAAAAGCAGCAGTTTGGCAGGTCGAGCTGCGCCAGCGGATCGAAGAAGAGATGCCAGCTCCTCAATGTGTTTGCGAACAGAGGATCGCAGGAACCTGTCCCCGTCTCAGGTCTAGTGTGAGACTGAGCCGAGCTTTAACTTGCTGTCGAGCGAGCATGCCTTGATGAGGAAGCGCGTGCAGAACAGGGAGGAGGTCCTGACAGTGGTGGTTCCGAATGCATTCTATGCGGCTTTCTCCATTGCATTCGAAAAAGGACCTGAAGCGAGAGCATCAAGGTCTTCAAAGCCTTGAAGAAAGCCCCCGCCTCTTGCTGAGAAGTCCTTCCTGTGCTAGAGCTTTCGACTGAGGCTTGGCCTTGAAGAATGCTGATATCGAGAACAAAGCTCAGGCAGTCGGGCACCAGTGCTGGTTTAAAGGGTGTTGGGCGGAAGCGTAGCACCCCTCGGGTGGTCCGTGAGGAGCAGAAGATGTTCCGTGAACGCTTTCTGAAACAGCCGTCGACTTAGCCCTGCAGAGTGGCATGTCACCGTAGATGGTGTCGCTTCACGGCTTCACGGTTGTGTCTAAGGCTTGGCATATCTGGCATGGAGCATGACATGGAGGAGCTGCTTTGCCGCTTTGCCGGGCCGTGCCCTGGACTGTCTGATGCCATGGCCAGGATACACAGAAAATCCCGCGTCTCGTGAACATGAACTCAGATCCTTCTTTGGAGGTGCCTGAGGATTCTCACATCGTGTTGCATTTGCTGCGTGATGGCATGTCTGCTCACAGGGCTGCTTGGTATACTATCTGCCACTGGGTGACACGTCCCCTGCTCAGATGCTCAAGCGGCTGGCCTTTCGGTATGATACCTATCATGGCCACTGCTTCTTTGAAGATGATGGTCACTACCAGTATCTACAAGTCTATAATGCTGTAAACTATGTGCTGTTGCAAACCTAGGAGAATTGGCGCGGACCAGCAGCAATGCGACGTCCGACTCTCGGGCGACTTTTTGAGCTTCCGTTGCTTCAGTTTGGAGAATATCGAGTCTAGAACTGGGAGGTGGGTTTAGGGGCTTGGCTTCGGGTTCTATGGGATTGCGGTCCACGGTCCTCCGTCAACGATGATGGTATGAAGGTCTGTCTTGCCGGACTCGACGTTGCTGACCAGGTCTGTGCAGCGCTCAGATTCAACGGCTCGCATAGTGCGGTTTGCTTGTCGACAAATTCGCTGGAGGGGTAGAAGAGCGCAAGACGCTCTTGGTCAATCGGGATCGGAATCACGATAGTCACTAGGGCAGCTTCGTACCGTGTAGAGCCAGGCGAGATCCGAAACGACGAGAACGAGAAGCTGGAGGCACACTGATGGGCGGAGTAAGTCCAGCACGAATCAGCTTCTTGCAGGGTATTGTGTGTTCCGGATGGTCAAACGAGTTGCCAATACAACTGACAAGAAGGACTCGATGACATGGGCCCTTTTTTACAGGGTAGGCTTCTGTGTTCCACAGCGGTTGAGAGCCGAGTCGCTGGCTGTACGTGATCAGTTCTCTGCTGCCGAATCACCGGCTGTACCTGGAGCGTCCTGATTAGCTTAGAAGTGCTTGCTTTCTTGATTGATGGAAAGCCTGAAGGTCGTACCTTCACCAGAAGGCCTTGTTCGCGTCAATGGCATTCAGGTCGTCCTGCACTCGAATCTGAGCTGTGTGTGCTCAGCATCCTTCAATCTGAGATGCTTTGTGGATGCCTTCCTGTCCTAGAGGTACTCAATTTGAGGTTTAAGTTTTCGTCACTGAGGCAGAGGAAGGGCAGGAGCTCGAAAGCGGCGATCGCCTCGCCATTGGTCTGACTCCCAGCAGAAGGAGCAATTCAAAAGGCATCTTCGCCTGAGCAGCTAGCCGCTTGCCCAAGGCTTAGGATCGTGGGTTCATCTTTGACCGTGCCAGGTCGGGCTCACATCTTCCGAGTGGTGATTCCTCAGAACAGCTCCGCAGAGTGCACGCCTTTCCGTCCAAGAAACGTCTGCCACGGTCTTCTTTCTTTGCCTTTATCTTGTCTTCTTTTCGAGGAAGGACGAGGAGGAGGACTTCGAGACAGCCGCTAGCCTGCATTCCCAATTTGACTGCCAGCCCGGATCTGCCGAGCGTGGCAGAGAGTTCGGCAAACCAGAATCGCATCCAATCACAAGAGCCACCTTCTGACTGCGCCGTTGGGTACTCAGGCAATGAAGGAGCTCCAAGCCAACAGCGAGGCAGGCGTTTCGATGCTCTGCTTACTCTTTTCCTTCTCAGGTGCCTGCTGCTTGTTGTGTGACAGAGTCCGTACCTTCACGCAGGTTGACCCTCGATGGAGACGAGGAGTGGACGATGCTGTCATGATCGTCAAGCAAAACTACGGCACAACAAAGGCCAGCACCATGATGTCGAACAGTTCTGCGTGTCAAATGGAGATGACCTCCTGCAATCCTTTGCATCTGGCTCTTCATTTGCCGAAAGAGTGGGAGGCCAACCTGCTGCTCGAGTCAGCCAAAGCTGCATCCGAAGTAAGGGCCCGGAGCGATCTTGCCCGCTGCCTGTGATTTGCATTCAAAGTGCCGCGCCGCCCCAAGGTCGTAGCTGAAGCCAATGCCATTCTGAAGACGGTGCAGAATTTGAATAAGGAGCGACTGCTTCTGGAGTGCATCGAACTTAAGACCCCCGGCCCGGTTTGGAATGAGTTCAAAGGCTCGAAGATCAACACCATTGCATCACATTTCCAGCGTGTCGTGGCTACATCTAATGCATGATCGATACGAAGCCGAGTAGAGAGGCTTGAAAGAACTTGACAGCCTCGGGGTCTGTGGGTCACTGCTCTGAAGTCCGTAAGTGTGTAGGGCTCTGCAGGTCCAGCGTAATGAGTCAACTCATCCTCGGAAGCTCTTTGCTTTCTGCTCTCGTCAAGGCGGTCAGAGATGCTAGTTGCGGAGGACTGGCGAAAGGGCGTCTCGCACTACGAGCTGGCTGTGCTTTTCCAGGAGAACAGAGTTCTAGTTCTGTAGCCATGTGCAGCGACTGCTGCCTGAATTAAGCGATTGGGCTGCCTGATCTTGACCGTGCCAGTGGCTGCTCAAGCGAAGCCGGGGGTCGCATGACATTCTCGCAGGCGGATGGCCTTCCGGTCGTGTGTGTGGTGGCGAGACGCGAGGTTCGAGTAAAATGACCTGCAGTGCAATTCGCTTGGTTCAAACGACGCTTTCAGGAGGATCAAATGTTTGCGGCTGTCCCGATGAGGGAACAAGGCATGTGGGTATGTGGCTTCAATTTGGGCTGCAGCATGCTGTGATGCCCGGCAGACGGAGCGTGTATCCAATCGTTTCTTCAGGCCGAGACGATTTGGAAGAGATAGCTTTTTCGGCGGGGATCTGGGAGGCGGGGGAGTGCAAGGGACGGCAGAAGCACAAGGCAAAAGCATGACTTGTGAAGATAGAGGATCCACGCACGTGTTGAGTGAGATGCGGCGTGCAGCGGTGCCTCACAGCTGCCGAGCGCTTGAGGCTGGCCGCTTCGAGGAGCAGCGGTTGACCCTCATGTACGAGGCCGGCAGCGAAAAACGCCTTCACGACACCGTCGATGCGCGCTTTGTGCCGCAGCGGCACTGAATCGTCCCATCCCGCTGCGAGGCTGCTGATGCTCTGAAGCGAAGGCCCACTCGATGCCCTGCTGGCCTCCAGAACTTCCTGGATTCTGTGGATACCGGGAAGGACGGACCATGCTCGTCTGGGCTGAAAGGGCTTGATGCAGCAGGGTTTCTTTCTGCAGTGGAAAGCACATGGCAACTTCCGTCATCCGGCTCTGCAGCTACTGGTAGCGTCTGCTGTGTTTGGGCGACTAACACCCACCGAAGAGCGAATCGTGTCTCAGGATCAGCCCAGCGATCTGGACTGGGAGTTGCAAGCCTTTTCGGAGGTTGAGCTGGACACGTTCCAAGACCTCTCCACCAGCTACAAGGCCTTCCGCAAAGCCTCCAGCGAGTTGTTCCCTGCCTGTCTGCACTGATTCATGGGCACTTCCTGTCAGGAGCTGCAGCTGTCGCGCAAAAAGAAGGAAGAGGAGGAACGGAAGCAGGACAAGGGCCCTGTCCTACTTCTCTCAGCATTTCTCGTCTCCGGCTGTCAAGCGCCAGGAAGCAGGCGGCCAGGGCATTCTCGACTATCTCTTTGGAGGCCGCAGCAGGAAAGCTCCGGAAGAGAACAAAGAGGCCATCGAAGCTCTTTCAGCCTGTAGCGTCGCTCCAGTGTGCCTGCCATCGACAGTTGGTCTCCAATGCACCTGCTCGGATCTTCGAGTGGTCACTTCGCAGCACTTAGCCATGAAGTTGTCGTGTTGTCGTTGTGCAAACGGGCTTCTGATGGGTGACAAGACGGCCGCGTGTGACGAGTCTTTCTCGCCAGTCCAGCATCTGGAAAGGTTCCTACCAAGGAACACCAGTCACCACAGCTACAGATGCTTTTGTGGCTTCAATGACCAACGACGACTATGGCTACGACTACTGCGACGACGACCACTAGTGCGACGACGACTACGAGTGCTACCACGACGACGACTCCTACTATTGCTGTTACTGCTACTGGCTACTGGTGTCATCACCTAGAAGGGAGCCTGCTTGCTTGATAGGGCTGTTTGCAGGCAGTCTAGACTTGGACTCGCTTTACGCTTACCGTTGTTCCTCTTCGTAGCCATTTTGGCTCAAGGCTAAAGTTTGCACCGACCTGATGTGCAACCCTGAAGCCAAAAGCCAGAGCGTTCAGAATGCTCTCCTCGCTGTTTTGGTGGGCCTGGGACGCCTCGCAGGAAGCAGATGTCTACGACCGTCTGGCCCACGACTTGGAGTCGGTGTCCGACTCCAGTTTCAAGGAGTTGCAGTGGATGGCTCACCAGATGTCCGCGCTACGCAAAGAAGCGCAGCTCAGCAAGGAGCAGCAGCGGCAGCTTGCTTAAGGAGTCTCAAGACGCCCATGAGCACACGAAAGAGGAACTCGCTGCAGCGCACGAGGAGGGGGCGAAGTTGACGGCCGCCTGCAGCTCGTTCGAGGAGCAAGCAATAGTGGTCCATCTCGGTGCTCGAGACCAGCGCGAGGCGGCGCTGCGACAAGAGTTGAAGCAGCTGTCAAGAGCTGGAGCTGGCGCTCTTGATGCGCTGCGACGTAGCGGAAGCGCACGAGGCGCTGCTGTATTTCGGAGATGTGGATGTGGCCGCAGAGGCGATGCCGGAGGGCTGGCATGCGGAGGCTTTGGCACAGCAGCGGTCTCGCTCCTGCGGGAAAGACCGTGTTTCCGAAGCGAGAGGAGAGCTGAGGTGGACGGCTTGCTCCGGCGAAGCTCTTCTTCCACCAAGGGCAGGTGCACAGACCTAGCCAGCGGCAGATGTGCCTTGGCAGTGCTCCTTGGCTTTGCTCCTTTCCTTGTTTTGTATCATTTTAATTATTTCGGGCGACTTGGCTCTGCCCCTTGGCTTGGCCCTGTTCGTGCCGCTTGGCTTTGCCACTTGCCCCAGCGCTTAGGGGGAGGCGTGCTCCCCAGTTGCTGCCTGGTCTGGCCGCTCCGCCGAGGTGCACGGTTTAGGTGGGGGTCTGTGCGTTGGCTTTGCTTCCTCTCGTCCCTTGTTGGTTTACTCTTGCCGCACCCGGACGCAGCTGCTGCTGTGCCGCGAACGCCCTATAGGCCGGCAAGACCCCGGTCCGTTACAGTGACCGGACATAATTTTTGCTGGAGCGTCATCTGCGTGTCCTTTCCCTTGTCCTTTTGTCTTCCTGCTGTGTTTTACGTCTTCTGTTGCCTCTGTTCCTACGCATACATGTTGACTGCTGGTGCACAACCACTCGGTTGTCATTGCTTGAACTGCGGTCTTGACGTCTGCATGCCGGAGACTCGACGTGTGCGTCCGCCCGTGCGGAATTCTTACTCTCCCTCTTCTCAGTTTTTTTGTATTCTTTCCTTCTTCTTCGCAGTTGATTTCCCTGCGGTTGTCCGGGCGTGGCTTGCTAGCTGCTTCAGGGCAAGACCGCGGTCTCTTCTTGATCCAGACTCTTGGGCATCCCCCCATTTGCGCGCATGACCAGACAAGATTCACTAGATGCAGACATTCATCATACCTCCGGGCAATGACGTTTTACGGAGCCCGGGGCGGGCGCCCTGCCAGTTTGAACTCCAAGCGGAGGGGCGATGACGTTTCCGGAGCCCCTCCGATGTCGGGAGGGATAGCGCCTTAGGCATGGCCCCGTGTGTAACGGGTGCCGCTATTCACCCACTCACTCACTCACTCACTACTGTTGTTCCTCCTCTACTACTACTACTACCACTACTACTAGTAGTGCTGCCGCTACCACTACCATTACGACCAACACCACCACCACGACGACAACGACCACGACCACTGCCACTGCCACTACCACTACCACTGCTACCTCAACTACTGCTGCTACTAGTACTAGTACTACTGCTACTACAACTGCTACTGCTGCTGCTACTGCTACTTCTACTGCTACTGTTACTTCTACTGCTACTGAATCTACTACTGCTACTGTTACTGTTACTGCTAGTGCTACTGCGATTGCTACTGCTACGCTACTGCTACTGCTGCTACTGCTACTGCCACTACTGCAATGCGCGACGGTGCTGAGGTTCTAGTCAAATCCTTGGCATGACGTTTGTTGCTAAGCACCGTGAGTCAGGTTGACTGGACCTCTTCGTCCAGAGAAAGAGTCTCGACCAGAAAAAGATCCAGATGTCCGGCACTCAGCTGAAGTGTGTTTTGCCCGCGCAGTACGACACGTCCTTTCTCTCGCCACGTTCATCTGTGCGTCTGCGTTTCAACTCCTGGTGTCGGAGGATCTGGCATTGTCTAGTTGGCAGTATAGGGTATGCATCGAGGCTGCGGCGGCGGCTGCTGCCGAGAAGCTCAGGGCCGCAAGCGCCAAAAAGGCTCGCATCAAGTTGGCTTTAGGGTCTTGGGAAAAGAAGAATTTGATTTTGGCTTGGGATGTCAGGACAAGACGAGTGTGGCTGAAGTCGTTGGATTCTTGAGGTTGAAGGTTTGGGGACTTTAGGGTTGAAGCTTTGTGAAGTATAGGATGTGAGTCGGTGCTCCTCTTCTGCTAGCTGCTAGCTTGCAGGCCCGCGAAAATCGGCGCGATGCCAGTGAGCCGTTGAAGAATCGCAGGCGGAAGCTCATGGATTCCACTTGCCTCTTGCGTGCCTAGCGGCCTTACTTCCTTTCTGTCACATTAGGGTTTCCTGTAGGTGGTGGGCTCTCGAAGATAGGAATTCGCAGCATGTCCGGCAAATTCAAGGATGGCCATCCACACAACCTGGAGTAAAGCATCGCATAACATTATTATCCAGCCGTGGTGGTGATGTGCCAGAGTGCGACATGCCTCAAGAAACCTAAGAAGGGTCCTCTTTCCAAAGTGTAGCGTCCTTCCAGCCGAAAAACCTAAGAGAGAGGCACATGCAACTGGACATGTGGAAGTGCGCAAGTACCGAGTCTCTAGCGGTGCCCTGTGCTCGGCCGGCCTGCTGACTCAGAGACCTGTGTTTTCAAATCCTCCGCAGAGCCAATGTAGATAATCAAGAAGGAGAAAGAAGGCCAGCGGCTCATCACCCCTTCAGTCATGTTCTGTGCTGGCAAGGGCCTCGATGGCGCCTCGAGGGACTTTGGTTCCCGAAGCAGGTGGATTTGGGTACTTGCCTGGGTAGCACTGGGCGGCTGTCATCCTTGGAGGTGCCACTGGCCTCTTGGAGGTTCCCAAGTCCGCGATGAAACGATCGTCTTCTTCGTCGACGTCATCCGCCCGGCGAGCCGCCGCAAAGGATGCTTCTCCCAAGGGCGATGTATGGGCTGCTGCGGAGGACTGCCCACACAGCGGTCTCCTCTGTCTCTCAGCTTCATCGTGTTTGCAGGACCTCTTGGAGAAATTCAGCTCCTCACCCAAGGAGGACATCCGCGTTGATGTGACTCGATTGGAGGCCTCATCTGCTCCTGCTGCCTCGATTCGTCGATGCACTCTTCACAGGCACCCATCCGGAGAGCAAGCAAATCTGGAATTGAAGTGGTGCCACGGGAGCCTTCTCCTATGGGTGGAAGCTCTGGCAGCCCGAGCGCGTCACAGGAAGATGATCGCCTCACCGCCACTCTGACCGAGTTAACCTTAGGGACGGCCTGTGTTTTCCTTTGGGCTTGAGGGGGCCCTGCAAACTGGTGTCCCTCCTGTCTCTCCCGTCCTGTCGGCAGTGCGGGGAAGAAGGCAGCAAGGAAGGAAGGAAGGAGGACATGAAGGAAGGGGGAGGGAAGAGTGAAAGGGGATGAGTCTCAACCTAAAATCCTGAAAGAAATCAGTAAGCAGAATTGAAGGAAAGGCACGCAAGAAGAACATCAGCAAGTTAAGAAGCAACGATAAAGAAGAGCATGACCGAAGTAATGCTGACTTCCACTGCCGCTGCTACCGCTGCTGCTACGATGTTACGACTGCGACGTCGGACGTCGACCTCGACCTCCTCCTACTCCTCCTACTTCTACCTACTACCTCTTACATAGGGTTGGAGTGGACGCTGTCGCGGTTCGGGCATGGATGCTGCTTGAGTAGCCTGCTTCAACAGACCCTTCAACAGCAATTTCCTAGCAGCTTGCGGCGAGGCGGCGAGCAGCCAAGGCCCTTGAGGCCAAAGGCCTCCCCCACTCTTCCAACAGCACTCGCTTACGAAGCAAACCAAAATTTTCTGAAAAAGCTCTGAAGTGTCAAACTTCGGGCGAATCCTTTCCGCTCAGCGCAAGGTAGAGATTCTCGTCAAGGAGCTTTTCAATGACGACAAGCTTGGCGTTCGCCTGCGCATGGAAGGGCTGGTCGTTAGCAACTTCGACGTCCCAGAGGCAGGCGTTGCTTCGGTCTGGGAGGGCTTGAAAGAGATTCCAAGCGCATTCACGTAACTGTCAACTGCTGACATGCTGACATGCGGAACCGTGCGCCGCTGTGTAATCGACAAGCACATCTGAATTTCAGCAGTGGCAGTGGCATCACTTTGACATGCCGATTCAGAAACTCCTGTGCTGAGTGTTGCGTAGATGGCTCGCCAGGCTGCTGACGTGGGGTGGCATCTGTTTGATGAGATAGTGGCTGTGAACGGTCGTAGCGTCGGCACACGGGAGGACAGGATCACATGCTTTTGCATGCCGGTCCAGCATGTGGCGGGCGATGCTTGCTGCTAGTTCTCGACTGTCTTGAACGCAGGAGTTTCGCACGGTTCTGGCAAATGCACGAAAGCAGATGCCCATCGTCTTTACCGTGCTGCGTGGCCTACATTATGGATCTTGATCTTGTCTCTCGATCCATGTGCAACAGCGGCTTGCGACCGCAACATATGTGTCAAGCTATCTGCCCCTCCATCAGTTTTGAGCACTCAGCTGTGCATCTGCAATGTTGTGTTCTGAATCCACATGTTCCCTCATAGATGTGCTGCAAACTCTGTAACTGCAGGAAGCGGCAGCGTCCAATCCTTGGCCACGGCAGGGCACGAAGGACCGTTGCCGGGGCTCGGCCACACACAGAGGCAAGCAGTGTTGGGCCTCGAGATCGAGCAGCGCTGCTCGGATGCAAGGAAGCCGGAGATTAAGCGTTCGGGACTCACGTGACCCCACCTTCCCACTTGGCGAGGAAGCGCAAAGCTCGGGCAAGCACCAGTGTACCGTACCGAATAAAGGACACAGAGTAAAGTGATCTGCATCCTACATTGTCCTACATCTTAGATCCCCAAAATGGGGACTGACCAGCCGCTCGGTCCAGCAGCACTTGAACAATATTGCAATGATGCTTGTGCTGGCAAGATGGTGCAAGACCACAGCCAGGGGCTCATATACACATATCAACATATATATATATATATACACATACATATATACACCGCACTACTGCAAGACTGACACCAAAGAGATTGCAATCAGTGCTGAAGGGTCATTTTCCTCGGCATGGTCCCCGCAAATGTAAGCGCTTCAATTGAGAAAAAAAGAGTTGTCTTGAGTTGAAAGATCTGACTAAATTAGGGCTGTATTTTTTCTCATGGTGGGCGCTTTGGCTGGCTATATTTGCCCGGCACCACTCTTGTTGGCTGCCATGATAATGCTCCAGTCTCACCCCTCGAAGAAAAATGCATTTGGTGCGTCTGGTTGTGGTTGTTGGTGCCGGAGAGGAATAGAAACTGTACCTCAAAACGAACGGAGGTTAAGGTTGTCCCAGACTTGGAGCAAAACACCTGTCCGCGCTTCACGGTTTGCTTTCCAGCATTGAGCAGCAAGAAGCCAAGGAGCAGAACTCACAGAATGTGGACAAACAAGACTCCTACGCGATAGTCACAGCGAAAATGAGCGAAAATGTGTGTAGCGAGAGTACAGGCCCGTCCAACTTCAGCTGACGTAGTTTGCCATGGCGCCGGCATCCATCGATGAGGGTGCCGGATTCTCAGCGTCGCAAGTCCGGATCATGGAGTCTACGGAGCGGGAGTCTCATGTTCCCTACAGACAGTTCTCAAGGTTCAGCCTTCGATGGGTGTCCGCCTCGAGACGGATTTTGATGCTTTCTTCGAGAGGGAAGATGCGGCAGCGCAGCTGCAACACTGGCGCGAGGCTAGGCCGAATTCACAGCACCGAATGCAGAGGAATCCTGCTGTGCTACTTCCATGCATCTCATTAGCTCGACAGGAGATCGCATCGACTGCCTGCAGCCCAGCCATTCAAAAAGAAGCACCTGTGGCCAGCAAAACGGACCGTTCCGGAAAGGTCCTTGGAGTGCCTGCTTCCGAAATTCAACTAGGACGCATCAGGCGATGCCTCATGAGCATGCGAAAGAAAGGCGCGTGGATCCTGTGTGCGCAGGCGAGGTTCGCTGGACCTCGAGTTTGTTGTCGAGGCGCAGTCTGCTTTCCACAAGCGGGTTCAAAGGACTCGCCTCTGACCAGCAGGGCATCAGTGCACAAGAGCTCCAGCAGCGGCTGGACCGTGAGGACTGGAGCCTGAGCCGCCCATGGCTTTCCCTAACTCTACCCGTCTGCAGGCAGATCGGCTGCGGGCTTTGTTTCAGGAGCCTGTCCTGGAGGCACTTACGCACATTTATCGTCGAGACTGTTGCACAAGCAAGGCAGCTC
This sequence comes from Symbiodinium sp. CCMP2592, assembly GCA_905221615.1. Taxonomy (NCBI): domain Eukaryota; class Dinophyceae; order Suessiales; family Symbiodiniaceae; genus Symbiodinium; species Symbiodinium sp. CCMP2592. The sequence goes on along the minus strand of CAJNDT010000048.1, from coordinate 61,531 downwards.
CAGTTGTGCCAATCCGCATCATCACATCCATTCGCGACGCTCTTGCCCTTGCGCCACTGCCTTCGCCCCTCCCGTCCCCCTCCTCACCTCACCAGCGTCCCCACCACCGCTGCCGCCGCCGCCACCGCCAGCAGCAGCACCACCACCGCCACCATCGCTATCGCCATTACCATCACCACCGCCTCCATCAACATAAACACAGCATCATTGTTTTCAGCCTTATCATCATTTTCGTGATCCTGATCCTCCGCATCCCCCCTCTTTGTCTTTACCATTAACACTGTCATCACCACCACTACGACATATGATGTTGACCATCATCGTCCCCACCGTCATGAGTTTCAGTTCTTTTCATGTTATGCTTCTCGCGAAATTTTCATTGTTGTTAGCGTCATCAGCACCAGCACCATCATCAGTTGCTGCTTGTGCTTCGTTGCTGGTTCGTTTGCATCGTTTGTCCTTGGTTGTTGTTCTTGTGTTGTTGTGATGGTGGCGGTAGTCGTAGTCGTCGTCGTAGTCGTGGTGTGTAGAGTCAGTGATAGGGATGACTATAGAAGGTTTCATGAACCGGCTGTATAGGAATGAATCGAGGCAAAGTGCGCTATACACGGATGCGGGGTTTTTGTTGAAACGGCCATGGCGGTGGTAGCAGCAGTGGCCAGGGCCGTGGCAGGCAGTGGTAGTGGTAGTTGTAGTAGTAGCGGTAGTAGTAGTGGCAGTGGTGGTAGTAGAAGTAGTAGTGGTGGTGGTGGTGGTGGTGGTAGTGGACGTAGTAGCAGTAGTAGTAGTAGTAGTAGTAGTAGTAGTAGTAGTCGTAGTAGTAGTAGTAGTAGTAGTAGTAGTAGTAGTAGTAGTAGCTGTAGTAGTAGTAGTAGTAGTAGTAGCAGCAGCAGCAGCAGCAGCAATTATTACTATTAGAAGTAGTAGTAGTGGTAGTGGTAGTGGTGGTGGTGGTGGTGGTGGTGGTGGGGTGGTAGCAGTCGTGGCAGTGGCAGTGGCGGTTGTAGCTGTAGTCGTCGCCAGTAGCAGCAGCAGGGGCAGTGGTGCATTGCAACCGTCGCACAAATCCGAGTGCTTGACAAGGCAAGGCAGAAGAACCGTATTGCGGTGAATCCGGCCATTCTGTGGCGGTGACATCAATTTTGATGCCCGTTTTAAGCCAACTAGCAAACTACAAGAGCTAGTCCAAGGCATCGAACTCGATCAAATCGCATCCGTGGATCCACTGTCCGGATTGGCAAAGCACACTTCTGACTCTGCTGAATGTGCCGTTGCCGCCTCATCAACAGAAGTAGTAGCAGTAGTAGTAGTCCTCGTCGCTACTATCGTTATCTTTGTTGCTGCTCATTCGTTTATCACCAGTATCTTGGCTACCACTATCTCGCTGTCATGCTGTCCTTCCCCAAACTTCATCGTAGTAGTGGATACAGTTACTGAACATGGCGACTACGGCTATTCTCCGATGGGAATTGTCAGTGCAAGGGTGGCTAGGTTGACGATGCTAGCGATGTTGATGATGGCGTTGCCGACAGCCTTATGATGCTCAATCTGAAATCAATGAGAAGTGTCCCATTGTGATTCGACAGGTCCGCGTAGATGGTTCTTCCGGAGTCGAGCCAGGAGCTGCCGTCGCAGCATGTGAGACAAGATAGCCAGACACATGCACACACGCACACACACACACACACACAAGCAGCCACCACCACAATCACAAACCAACACACACACACACATACACACCATCAAACACCACACAGACAGAGCAGTGATCCTGATTATTACAGTATGTGCGCTCGTGAACAGCTTCAGGGTGACCCGCACGGCCAGCACCATACTTGTATTGCTCATATGATCAGCTTCGTGTCCATGTAATGGGCCGAGCCATCATTTGCGCCATCCTCCACCTCACCATGTTCTTCTCCATCACCATCATCATCGCCACCACCAGCACCCTCACCAGAATCAACATCTCCCACACTGACTACAGTCACGTACAGAATACTGAAAGCGTTCGTTGCTGTAGCAAGAGCAATATGAGTGCAAAAGAGCTTTTCGTCTTTGGCCGAAGCTGTTGCCATCGTTTTTTCAGGAGACTCGCGTCGTCAGGCCAGAGACTTGAATCTCCTTACGTAGAGCTGGTCATGCAGGATGCGCAGCGAGATGGCTGGACTGGAGCAGCTCCAAAGCCTCTGTGCATCCCAAGGTCGAGCAGCCTGGGCCTGGACGACCGCAGGGCGGCGGAGGCCAGGGCCCGGCGCCGGCGGTGCCGGCGGTGCCGGCGGTGCCGGTGCCAGCGCTGCGGCCGAGCCCGCCGGGCGCGGGCGCGGCCCAGGCACTGGGCGCAGGCCCTGGAGGTCGGCTGCTCAGCTCATCTCAGCTCTGGGCTCTTCTGCCTCTGCTCTGTTGGGTGTTGCGGTTCCCGCCACTCTCTGATTCCTAATTGATCCTGCTACTCGAAGTTTGGCATTGACGATGCGTTCGTTCGGAGATTTCACTTGCGACTCCCTGAAGACCAGGTCTTGTGTTCTAGGAAAATTAGGAGACGTTAGAGACATTCCGAGTAACCGATCTTCGTCCCATGGATGCTGGCAAGATGGATGAGCTTGAGAAGGAGGCCCAGAGAGTCATGGAGATTCATGGAATCGGTGCCAGCAAAGCTCCGGTGCAACCTGCCGCGGCTGAGCTCTTCGAAGCCTTCAAATGCCGGAAAGAAACGACGAGTGTGGGACTGGGCGTGGAGAACCACTTCTATTCTGGGTTTCAACATTCTCAAGTTGACTGGTCAAGGCCAGTTCATGGAATTCTGGTGGATTTCAAGGGGGACAGCATGCAGATTGGGATGCTTTTGGAGCGCCTGGAATTGTGCCAAGAACAGTATATTTTCATAGGAGCTCCACCGCCTTTCAATGGTGGGTGGCACTTTACTGCATTGAATGATTTTGAGCACGTCGCAGAGCAGAAAGGACTCGACCCAGGTTGGGAAGGGTTTCGTATATGGCATCGAGTGAACTACGTTCCGTCTTCAACTGAGGAAGGCATGCCGGCATTAGTCCCGAGGGAACAGTTTGATCCCAAAAGCAAGCATGCTGGCTCAATTCCGATTGGAGATAAGTTCAAGCTGGCCACAATCTTTTTGACAGGTGGCCTGATGCCACACACTCTGAACGCAACACTAATGGCAGACAACGGTGATGCTGCGCAAGTTGTCAAGAAGCATGTTGAGCTTGGCACGCGATTTGCGACCATTGGCCATGGATTGGATGTGATTCTGGCGATAGGAGAGGAGAGGTCGATCTTTTCTGGATTTCAGGCTGCTGTCTTTCCAAAACAAGAGCATCTCTTGGCCATCAACGGTTTGGTGCCCCCAGCAGATGGAGCAAAAGTGTGCAGCTTTGCTTCGAAAGGGGTGGAATTGGTGTCGGCCAGCTACTGGGGGAAGGACACAGCGGAGCCGTTCTTCGCCGCTGTCGGCTTAGCAGCCGGAATGGACAGCAGCTTCTCCAGCTCTGGACGAGTCCAGAGATTGGGCAGTTCCGAGACGGCCTTCTGTTTCGATGCATCGAAGCTGGACGGCATGTCCGGGCGACTTGGCCCCATTTGGCCCCTAGCATACATGCCATTCTAAAAACCGACATCACTGCGAATGCCGCATCCGAAGAGTGACTATACATGAACTGTGGTTTCAGGGTCCCTCGTCCATGCAGCCAGCTCAGCCGCAGGGCGAAGACATAAGTCCCGAGACGGTTTCGCCGCAGGGTCCAATCACAGAAGTGAGAACCAAGGGTAGCGAACTCCCGTCGCCGGGAGCTGCTGCACATCTACTGTCTCCAGTCTTTGTCTAGTCTAACAGCCTAGGGCCTAGGGCCTAGCATCGGCCGCATCTTTACAGCCGCTCGTCTTAGCGTCTCCCAGGAGCCTCCTCGGCGGAGATGCTTCGGCCCCGCGGGTCGCTTTTCTGGTGGACGACGTGGCAGATCCCATCGAGGCACGGGCACGTCACGCCATCGAACCTGTGCCATCGAATCTGTAGGCGCTGCAGCCGCGCTTACTGCTGTGTCTGCGATGTACTTTGTTATTGTGTGTGGCTTGCACCCGGCGTGCAGCAGGCCTACACCATCGTCGACCACCTGGTCAACGTGAAGTTCAACGTTCACCTCATCAGCCGCAGTGCCACTGAAACAGGGGCCAGCATTAGACAAGTTCAATCAGAAACCGTATGGGGTAATGCCATGTATGCACTGAAAGACTGCTGCTGCCTGCTGCCGACTACGCCAGCCAATCTGGTGGACAAATCAATACAGTTTGATGGAGTTTTTGTAGCAGGTGGCCAATGTCCATACTACATGATGCAAGATCCTGCAGTGACGGCAATCCTGGACTCCGCGCTCTTTGCAGCCGCAGTCTGCCATGGGCCTGAAGCATTGATTGGTTCGAAGTGGCTTCATCCACCCGATGGAAAGGTCGGACCTTTCATCTCATACTATGGAGCATGGATGAGCTTTCGCGATGTTCACGGCTATGAGCGCAGAAAGCCCGGAGAGATTTGCGAAGATGCATCTTCCCGGCTCTTTACCGGAAATGCACCCAACTCTACGAAGGCTCTGGTTATTCGAGCGTGCGAAGCTATCTCCGCATCCAAAGCATGATGCGGCGCTCCTGCAAATAGTCGATCGGGAAGTCGCACCGGTGATGAAGGTGCAAGCTTCTGCAGACATTTCACTGGCTTTCTGCATCCAGCTGCAACATTTCACCTGTGCAGATTTGTGCGCCGGATGCTGATCTCGGATGTTGAATATTGAGGTCCAGTGTTTCGTCGGCCCCCGCCATCGTCACCGCGGGAACAGCTGGAGGACACAGTTGAGGGTTGCAGTGCCGGAGGCGACATGTCCCGGCACGGGATGTGAATGCAGGCCCGGATCCGTGCTGCAGAAGCTGAATATGGCCACGGGCCCCATTTCTGCAGAGCAGGCACTGACGTTTCGCCGTTTCGCCGACTCTGTCAGGCTTCGATCTTTCCGTGCAAGAACGGCTGGCCTTGGACGCAGGACCCTGCTGCCCTCACACTTATCGAACAGCTCCTAATCCTAAATTCTGTTGTCTTGGAACATAAGCATCAGAAGTCGATAAGTACTTCGAGATTTACAAAGTCCTCGAGTTGGTGCCTCTGCTGAAGGACCTGTGCGCTTGGCGGAGAGGCGATTTGCCTCAGGTTATAGTCGTTACCTTGCAGTCGATGTCCTGCTAGGCTTCCTGACACTTCTCCTCCCAAGCTTCAGAATGTCCGTGACCGGGACCTCCACCGTTGAGGGCTCAGACTTGTGTTTACCTGACATCAAGTGGAAATCGACGGTTTTCCCGGATGATGCGAGGTCTCAACCATCCAACTAATGCTGAAGGCACGTCAGCAAAACTGCGGTCCCTGGCGACACGGATGCTTCGCGTCGGGTGTGGAAGCCGGCTCGGTGCGGAAGCCGGCTTGCTGCAGGGCCGCGGTTCCTCATGAGGGACTCTTACTGGGACCAGCGAAGCGGCCCGAGCTTCCTCCTCGGCTTGGATGCTTGCCGGTGCTTTGACTTGCACTTAGGTCAAGGCGAGCGAATTCGTGAGCAACCCGAAGCAATGTTTCGGCGCGGACTCTTGAAAGAACATGAGCAGGTTGGAGAAGCAGTTGCAGTACGTCTGTTGCACTTATCGCGACTGCCCAACGCTTTGGAGGTGATGCCTTTTCGTGCCAAACCTGTTCCAGTGGGTGTGCTGACCCCACGGATGCAGGACAGTTGCTCTGGTGTTTGACTTCCCTCCGTACTTATCTGGTGCCGCTGCTGCCAGGCCCGACGGAGTCGCTCTGCCGAAGGCCCCCGAGGTGTCGCGGTGCTGCGAGACCGAGAGGAGCCTCCGTTCCGGGCCTGGGTCCAAGGGACACAGCGACCAGAGTGTAGTGGTGGTGTAGTAGACCTTTCCATCACCGAGGCGAGGCCCGTGCCGTGGCGCGTCTCAACACCTATGTATGTGCCATGGCCGATTCTTTTTAAGCTCAGCTGGCAGAATGGCAGAAGGTCATTTCGCATGCGGCAAAGGAGCAGCTCTTGCTGGAAGAAAGAGAGGCAAGACACACTCGATGCCGATCGTCGGTAGCTCAGCGTGGACCGGCCATACCGGCCACAGTGCTAAGATGCGCTCGGCAGGCGCAGCCTCGAGCTGCTGCGCTCCGCTTCCTTACCGCGCGGGCCTTGCGGTGGCGGTGCCGGTGCCGAAAGCTCGTCGAATCGACCTGTGACCCAGGCCTCGAATGGAGGCTCTCCGTCCTGAGCTCAGCACAACCAGTCAACAATGCCTCGTTCATTGATTGTGTCGGCACACAGATGCCGCATGCACTGCACGCGCTGTTACACGGACACACTCTCCTCGTTTGCATGTTACGGGGGGTGCCCTTCACTCTTGACAAGGACCACATGACTCGAATGTGTCCAAAACGAGCTTCTCAATTCGCCGCTCCTCCACCTGGCAGCAACATGCGTCAGCTTCCTCTCTTCGCTTCTTCCTGCCGCTCTGTCTGCTCTTCACCATCATCGACGATAACAGCAGCAACACCACATGGCTCCCGAATCGCGGAGCGTCAGAAGTCTTTCAGGGGTAAGTCGAGAGTATACGTTCTGCTTCGTCTGAGGCAGGCTGGAGCAGGAGCGCGGACAGGCCAGGTGTCTCTCCTGCGCAGCCGCCGAGTCGGATGTGCCTTTCTCCTTGCTTCTGGACGTTCACTGGAGCTCTCTGAAGTTCTGCTGCTGCTGTCAATAACATCAGGGAAGTCGCTCGCCTGGCCGTGAGGGGTCGGACGCTGAGCTTGCCATGAGCATGACGATGAGTGCGGTGGCTCCATGGTTCCGGCTCGGATGCGCGGCTGCTGTCGGAGCATTTGCCTCGAGCGACTTTCGTGTCCCCAATAGGGCCAGGGTTGCTTGCGGAAGCATCGAGTTTTTTTTTCCCAGGTGTTCAGGGCAGGAACTCTCGTGTCTTGCCTGGCTGGAGCTGCGCTCGGCATAGCCTGGGAAGCATCATGAATCATAATTGAAAACTCTGAACTTTAGAAGGAAGCCAGTGGCACAGGTCTTGCAAGGATCTGATTCTCGTTTGGACAGCGATAGTTCTCTGAAGGCCTTGGCATGGGGAAGCCTACAGCGCTCGTCGCTGGCTGGCTTCCGAGGCCCAACAGGCTTGGGCCTCAGATCCATGTAGAATGTGGTCCACAGGCCGCTGCACAATTGTTTACAGATGTTTACAGTTTATTACAGTTTACAGTTTATGACAGCATACAGTGCGCATGCGTTGTCCTAGGCCTCCCGTGATAGCGCTGGCAGAAAACTGGGCTTGGGTCTGGCCCCCGTTTCTAAACCGGCTCGTCAGAAGTCTTCCTGCACTTTTAACCAAGCTCGTCAACTGTGGCTGGCCGCTCAGGTCCGGAGTATGGTTACACTGCCCCAGCGGGGGCAGCAGCAAAACAGGACGGCGTCGGACCAGCCGCTGCCAGGGGGAGCCCCATGCTGCGGTCTGGAGCCGACCGACGTAGCCCTTCGGCGCCGCGCCGGCCCGAACCGCGAACGGCTGTGACAGAGGTGCAGCCCGCTCCACTACTTTTGGAAGTCTTCAGCAGCGGGGTGTCGGAGCTGCTAAGTCCAGGTGCCAGACTTTGCCGCTCGCCACGAACACATGCAGCAGCAGCTGCTGGCTTAGCTTGTTCGTCTTGCATCTTTTGCTGCTGAATGACGCCGGAGCGGTCAGAGGCTGGAGAGGCGGAAGTACTTGAATCGCTATGTGACCCAGCCGGAACCCTTCGTGTTCTTCACGCCTTCACGAAGCGAGACTCGCCAGCCACCAATGCCGAAGGACCCGCTCCCTCACACCTCGTGTCCGAATCTGTTCGCAGATATGCGGAGGACCCCGGAGAGGATTGGCGATACCATCGGAGAGCAGCTGGTCGGTCGCAGTCCCAAGGCAGGCAAGCCGTCCGAACAAGTTCGTACTTCCGTACTACGCCCCCTCAGAGCGAGGCGCACCAGAAGCCAGGGATCGGCGACCAGTTCGAGTGACTGGCTATGACATCAAGCAACGAAGCACGCAGAAGGCCACCTCGTAGAGTGGCGAAATCCGAAGCAGTTCAGGTGGCCAAGCGTGCTGGCGAGAGCGTGTAGCGAACAGTTATGTAGCACGAGTTCGTGTCCAATCTTTTCCAGATTCACAGTTTGCTGTCAATACAGTTGCGGCTCGTGAACAAGCTCGCAGATCCCAGTCGTCAGGTCTTGAGCAGTCAGCTAGCAACGATGAGGAGGCTCCAAGAGAAACGCGAGAAAGAGCAACGTGAAAGGGAAGAGCTGGAGCAGGTGCCCCGATGTGTTTTGGTCTTCGACTGGAGGGCGCTTCGCTTCCGGAATGTGCAAGTAGGTTAAGCAAATGATGAAGCTGGCGTCCCATCTACAATGGTCATCAGACAGGGCTCTTGCTGCCCTTAGCGGTTGGCATCATTGGCAGTGCAATTTCCACATCAGTGTTCACCGCAAGTCGTTGCAATTGCAGACTGAGCCTGGAGTCTGAGTCTCAAGCTGATCAGTTGTAGGCAAAAATGTGTGTGTGTATGTGTGTGTGTGCAAGCAGTGACAGGCACAGGCAGTGGACGAGGAAATGAAGGAAAGAGTCAAGCAGGCCAATGCTACGGCAGAACCATACAGATCAAGACGACCGGCTATGTGTGCATACGATCATGGCAAGTCTTGTTTCTTGCATCATCTCGATCACGTCACTGGATTCGTGGTTTTGTTCAGGCAGTTGGCCCCATCGAACCGATGGCAAAGAAAATCGAGCGCATGGTAGATGACAAGCGGCGTGGGCTGCAGAGAGTCCAGAGCCAGAAAAGAAAGGCGCCTCGGAGCATGAGCTGCCGTGTTCAAGGGCGTTGTTCCAATCGCTGCTGTTGGGAGGACATCGACATGATGCTCCAACGTGCCAACAACAGACCGTTGCTGATGCAGCAGGCAGGCGTTTCGGAAGGCTCAGAAGGACCTGGCTCGGCCTTACCAGACCAGGCCGACACTGTTGAACGGGCTCGTCGCAGAGCGCTGTTTCGAGTTCGCAACGCTCTGCAGCGGTCCCAGTCGTGATGAAAGTACACGACGTGCAGCACGGAAGCTCTGCAAATTTACCGCTTCAGCTTTGCAGTATCTCTAAGGAGACAAGCCGGTGTGCGCGATGTGAACCGCATCCTGGCTCTGAACCACGATGACACCTGCTGATACTCTGGGTTTGTTGAGGGTCTTGTCTTGAATCTGCCATGCAATGGATATTTGCTTGATGGCCTTCTGTGGCGTGAGTTTCAACCCCTGTTGCGAGAAAGCAGAAAGGTCTCCCACGTGGTCCGGAGGAATTTTTGGTTTGTTTGCTTTCACTTTAAGTGTTATTGCCTGCTTTTGATCTTTCATCCTATTCTGACGAAGTCCAGGGCAAGCAGCTAAGGCCACTTTGGGGAGGAGGAGCTGGACGAGTTGGATCGAGGAGATGCTGCCGCTGGCATCAAGGACAAGCGGCGGTGTGGAAGTGGGAAAGGGGCCTCGGAATGACGGCTTCACATGTCTTTCCGGTTTCTGATGAGGTCTCGTAAAACTGGACTTGGGCTGAGTCCCGGCTGTGAGCCTTTCAGCATCACCTGCTAGAGGTTTCTTTCCCAACGCAGCGTTAGTCGGCTTGCGACTTGTACATCGGCAGGAAGACGAGGAGTACGCTGATGACTTCTCGTAGCAGTTTCTTGGAATCTGGCAGCAGCTCTGGCATTCTGAGCCTGCAGTATGGAACCAGCAGCTTCATAGATAGATCGTTGGTTCTATGGGCAACCAATTCGGCACCCGATCCAGTGCCATTTCCTATTGTTTTTTGCTTGCTTGCCCAAGCTTGGCCATTGAACCCCTGTGTCTGTGTCCGGAAGTTACTGCTTTTTTGCACAGTTATTAACGAGAACAAGTCTCCCTTTCTGACCGCTGATCTGGAGCATGTGGCCAAAGCCGAATTTGACAATCAGTCTTCGTTGTACAAATACCGCCGCTGGTGGTGACCGAATTTGTTCTGTCATGCACGTTTTGTGGAGTCCGTCAGGACTGAGAAGTGCTAGCAGGAGCTTGCTGCCGTGGCACAGCAAGCACAAGCCTCGGACACCAGCACGCTTGGATAGCACAGAAGGTGCCCAACTTCTCAGCTTCTCAGCTCTGGTCTCTAATTCAGATGACTGGACAATGATATTTGTTGCAGAGCAAATCCGTTCTCTGATGCACTGAAGATATGTGGTTTGCATGTGGGTTGTATGTGTGAATCATGCGTGGTGCATGGCCTGTCTTCATTTCTTCGGCCGCCTGCAGCTTGCACGACACTCTTTCTCCAGTGGAAGCTCTGACCGCAAGCAACATGAGAACATAGCGCCTCCATGCTACGAGATGAGCAAAGCAGCTTCAGAATGAGCATCGCCTGTGCAGAATCCTCCTTCCAGTAGCTCCCCGCAGCCTGCCAGCCATGTCAGACACCTCTGGGGATGACTGGTCTTCCTGGGCATCGCGTCTGAAGGCACCTTGTGACAAGCGATGACTGTGCACATCTCGTAGGCAACATGTCGCACTGGTAACTCCCTGCCGCTATCGTGCAGGTCGGAGATGGCGTTTGGTACCAGCGCTGTGAGGGCACGGAAGTCGAGGCAAGAGTCGTGTCTTGGAAGCTTTTATCACCATACATCTTACATTTCCGAACGGCTTGAACATGTTGGCGGACAGAGTGTCATGCGACGGCCAAGTTGTGCATCAGTTGCTGCAAGAACTGAACTTCATTTATCAGCATGCTCTATTGTTCTTAAGCCTCTTCGTAGGGTGCCTCGGTGTCAGCACGTAAGGTTGAGATCTGCGCGACAAGCAGCACGTGCTGGGTGCAGTATCACGTGAAGCCTCCCAAAGGCTTGGCCGTGGTTTTCAGGGCATGATGGCGGAATCGTTTGAACTTTCGATAAGATCCCACCGACTCGTGATGGCGGCTGTGCAGGAAGTTCTCAGTACAAAGGCCAGCTAGCTGCCCTTGAAATCATCCTCTGCAGGCGGCAGGCAGAATCGCCGAGCGCTCGTCAAAGTAGAGGAGTGGAGTACATCTTGCCAGATCTCACATGCGTGTGCGCTGTCTTGATGTCCTCTGTGACAGGAGCTGATGCGAGTGCAGCAGGATCATGAACGCTCACCTAGTTCGCCGGCAGGCTGCATATATGGTAGCCTGCAAAACCTATCCAAGGTGGCAGCGCTGTACCAGCAGTTGCTAGCTCTGCACCGACATTGGAGAATTGTGCCATGCTGCACCGACATTGTAGCTTGTGTTTGTGAATCCAATGATGGAATCAAGGTCCCTGGCTGCAAGCGCCAGAGCTTCTGAAGAACCCGACTCTGCTTTTGAGTGCCTGGGCATTGTCAGCCTCATATGCACTCAAAATCACTCGAGCCAGCAGCAGGGCCAGCTGGGCCTCCGAAGGCTACACTCCGACTGTGGCCGAGTCACTTGGAGCCAATGGCTTGTTCCAGTACTGTATCCTGTTACCGCTACATTCCTACTACATTCGGCTACCGCTGCCACTGCGAGTACTGTACCGCGCCGCTGGAAGAACAGCATCTGCTGCAACCGCAACAGCAACAGCAAGAGCAACAACAGCAACCACCACCACCACCACCACCACCACCACCACCACCACCACCACCACCACCACCTACTACTACGACGACTACTACGACGACTACTACTACTACGCAGCTACTACTACTACTACTACTACTACTACTGCTACTGCTACTGCTACTGCTACTTCTACTACTACTACTACTACTACTACTACTACTACTACTACTACTGCAGCTACTACTACTACTACTACTACGACGACGACGACTACTGCTACTGGTACCACCACCACCACCAACACCTACACCTGCCCCTTCACCTAACACCTACATCAACACCTACACGTACACCTAAACCTACACCTGCACCTGCACCTACGCCTACGCCTACACCTACACCTACACCTACACCTACACCTACACCTACACCTACACCTACACCTGCACCTGCACCTGCACCTGCACCTGCACCTGCACCTGCACCTGCACCTACACCTACACCTACACCTACACCTACACCTACACCTACACCTACACCTACACCTACACCTACACCTACACCTACACCTACACCTCCTACTACTACTACTACTACTACTACTACTACTCCTGCTGCTGCTGCTACTACGACCACCGCTGTTGCTGCCACTACTAAGGGTTTCGGCCGGAGCTTCAGCCAGAAGATAGGGGCCTCTTGTGCAATGGGAGGTTACTGCTGGACAGTTTTACATTTTTCTTTTTCTGTCTGGTCAGCCCTGAAATCATCGGCTGCGCCAACTCTGGACCGCACTGGTCCCAATTCCGGTGGTCGAGCATGCTGAAGAACACTCACGAAGATGACCTCAGCTCGACAAACCCGAGGGTTCGGAATGGTCCCACAGCCATCCGAGGAGCCGCAGCTGTCATAGACACTGGGGCGAAAACTCCTGGCACAAAGGCGACTACTGGACAGGCTCATTCAAGGAGCCAGAAACGGTCTTGCAAGCGTGCCCAGAAGCGCGCGGAACGTGATGGACAGACGATGTACAAAGGACGCATGGTCGCTGCTACTGACCTCGGCGTGACCTGGAAGGGGATACGGGCTATGCCACCTGCTTTGAGGCAGGCGCCCGTGGCAACCAGCCAAGGCACAGGAGATCCTGGAGAAACGACATTCTTTCTGGGTTCAAATGGGGGCGTTGCTGCAGGGTCTTCCCGCAAGAAATGTCCTGGTTATAGGAGCTGACATGAACTCGCGCTGCAGACCTCTCCCTGGCAAAATTGGACGCGGTTTGTTGAGGACCCACAAGACAGCTGATGAAGACTTCGTGGAGCTGGTACAGGTCCACGACTTGGCGCTGCTGAACACATGGGGAGAGGCTGCCCCGAGCAAAAGTCACACTTTCAAGAACGGCCCTCATCGGTCGCAACTGGACTTCCTGATCACTCGACGAAGCAAGGCAGATCACATGGCTAAAAGAACCGGCCCTTCTGACTTGGACTTGGCCCCGTGGAGGAAAGGACCGAAGCATCGCCCAGTAGTGGCGAGTCTCCCTTTCCGAGCAGGATGGTGTGATAGATCGGTCAGCCAAACCTCAGGATGGCTACTCTATCCGGGACCTTCGGTGGCACATAAGGCAGGATACACCCCAAGCTAAGTTGCTTAAAGACCATATCACCGAAATCTCGAACCGAACTGACACCCTTCAAACCCTGAACGACGAGATCCTTAAGTGCTGCAGGCAACTCTTCCCCACCCGTAAGAAACTGGCCTTAAGACCCAGCATGGATCCCCATACCACTGAAGCAGTTCAACAGATGTGGAGGGCAGTGGAGGGCCCACGCAGACAAGCAGGCCCGCTGTGTAGCAGGTGGCAGGGCACTGAACTTTGCTGCGGCCTCCAGGGCCTATCACGTGAATGCTGCTTTCAACAGGGCGCACGGGGAAGTGAAACGTAGCGGGAAGGTTGCTAGGCGTAAGTGGCCTGAGGAGCGCATTCAGAGGGCTGACGAGGCTGCGAAGATGCACAATCAGGCCGAGGTTTATAGGATAGTTTCGGAGATCGCGCCGCGTAAGCAGCGTGACAAGGTCTATGTGAAGTCTAAGGATGGTGGCCTTCTGAGCGGACGGGAACAGTATGATACTATCTACGGCTACTTCAAGAACGCTTTTAGCAGGGACCACGAGTATCAGCACGATCTTCCTACCGACTCTAGGGTTGCCTTCTTTGATGAGGCGGTTCACCAGGCCATATCCAAGCTTCACTGTGGGAAAGCCGTCCCACGTAGCAGCGTGCCGGCGGAAGTCTGGCGACTGCATTCGGAGGCGTTTAACAAGGTTTTTCAGTCGGAGCTGAGCCGGGGGCAGAATCCGGGCGCTAGACTGTCTTCCCAGTTTACAGATTGCAGTCTGTTACTCCTCCCGAAGCCCAACAAAGCTGGAAGACAACCACAGGACCTCCGCCCCATAGGTCTCCAGGACCCTAGCTCTAAGACTCTGGCTACTCTTCTCCGCGATGTAGCCAGTGCTCAATCACAAGCGGTGCTCCGTAGCTGCCCCCAATATGCCTATCAGGCCCAACGCTCAATTGAGGAGGCTGTCTCGCGAGTGGCAGGACACTGCAGGAAAATTCGGGATATCCTCAAGGAGGCTGTAGTTAATGTCCACCAAAAACGTGCGGGCAGACAGCCCTCTCGCTGCGTTGGCGGCTTGATGATAGGGTTGGATCTTAGCAGGGTTTTCGATTGCGTGCCCTGGGATGTGCTCCAGAAGGCACTTGATTTCGGAGGGATTGATCCGGCGCATCAGAGACTCATTCTGGACATTCACGAATCGTGCCACTATCATCTGAAGCACTGCAACTGCCAGGGGTCCTTCCCGATGTCCAGAGGGATAAGGCAGGGTTGTAGCTTATCGCCCCTCCTATATGCCCCTTTCACGGCTTGGTTTCATGCGGAGCTGCGAAAAGTCACCGGTGGCAGCTGGGCAGATCAGCTAGTCACTATGTTCGCTGACGATACCCTGTTGGCCTGGGAGATAGAGAGCACAGCCTCCCTCACTTTGCACAGCGCTGCCTCCGAGAGACTTTCCGCCTGTTTTCCGAGTGCGGCATGACGGTGAACGCATCCAAGTCGACAGCCGTCATTGCGCTGCGAGGTAGCGCAGGCAGAAGGTGGCTCCGCAACCACAGCGTGAAGATGCAAGATAGGCAATTAATAAAGTTTGGGACGCCGCACATCTCCCTTAATTAGGATCCCTATACACCCATATGGTTTATCTGGGAATAATTGCATCGTATACTGGATTCGAGCTGCAAACGCTGAACCACCGTCTGAAGTCAGGCCTGCAGGCACGACAGAGGCTGGCTAAGCTGCTACACTCCAACATCCTCTCGATGCAATACAGAATCCGACTCTACGTCTCCTGTGTGCGAAGTTCAGTCTTATACGGCCTCCATGCCATCGGCCTAACTCAGTCGGTCATGCAGAAGCTTGAGTCCTGGGATGCCAGGGCGCTCAGGGCCATAGCGCGCTCCCCAGTGCACCTGTCACGGGAGAAGAACCGGGCTTTCAGACGCCGAATTGGGGCAGAGTCTCCGACCGCTGTCCTGAGCCAGCTGCTCAGCCGCCACATTCCGAAGGTGCAGGAACCACAAAGTGTGCAAATCATGCAGGCCAGCCAGCAACTTCTGCAAGAGCTCACACAGCCACACAGCAAGCTCAGAGTACACCTTCGGGATGCCGTCTCACTCTGGTTTTGGAGGAGGGTCAGGAGCCTTGCGACAGTTGTGGCCTGTACTTTCCAAATAGGAGAATCCTGCTCGCCCACGTTGCCCGAAAACACCCGGAAGCTGTAGTGTGCAGAGTCCCACAGGGCGACCTTCATGATACCTACTCCGGTCACAACATAGATGGCATGCCAGCGTGCCGACACTGCAATGCGAAATTCTAGCGAGTTGAGGGACTCAAAAAGCACCTCAGAGGTGCCTGCAAGGTTCTGTACCCTCGTCCGACGACAGCGAACCCAAAAAGTGATGCTAGTGAGGCGGGAGTCCAGGTTCCTCCCCCTCATGAGGGGCTGCTTGGGCGCACGCGCCGGGTTCCTCCGGCATCACCCGAGGCACAGCAGGCCGTGTCACCAGACACTCCCATATGCCGAGATCCACGTTTTCGAGGCATGTGCCGAAAAGAGCTGGAAAGAAAAGGCACATCTACACCCGGCTGCAACGGCTCGACAGACGGGATTGGGCCTAGTCGGAACGGCACCCTGCCGCTACTGCGGAGAACCCTAGCTTGGCCCGCAGACCCAGCTTCGCCGCTGCCCAGCGCTGTGTCAAGCTAGCCTGTGTGGACTCATGCTCTCTGCTCAGGCCTCTGCGACAGCCGACCATGACGGAGGAGGGTCCCACGCTGGCAGCCAGGGAGGTCCACGAGTTCGTCTACACGAGAGCGGATGCCGAAATGCCGGCGACCACGGCGGAGGAGAAGGACAAGGAGCCGGACCTGACCCAGGACGGGCGAGCGCCAAAGTGGAAGAAGTCGAATTGGGGCGGGAAAGGCGAGAGCTGGGATGGGAGAGCCACAAGAGGACCTGTATGTGCTTTAGACTTTAGAGCCGATTTCACCGCTCCTTGGTCGCACTGCACTTGCCACTGCTCCGCTGTGGCCTCGAGCTTCGCTAGGTAGCCGTGGTCCCCGGTGTCGAAGAAAGCCATAAAGCCCGAGTCCGGTCGGGCTCGGCCCAAGTCCGCTTCGTGGCGGAGTGCGAGCTTGGTGAGGGCTTTCATGAGCTCGATGGTCTGTGCGTGGAGCGTTGCATCCTCGTTCGATGCTGAGGCTGGTTCCCAGCCCGGTTGCCTGCTCCGGGACTTCAAGCAAGCGCTCAAGGTCGTCATGGACGACGAGCAACCTGCAGTGGCTGGTGGAAGGAAGCCAGGCACTGAATCCGTGCTGGCAGTATTTCCTGTGGAACCCAACAACAAAGCAGCAGGAGATTGACCCGGAGCACCAGCCCATCAGCCACATGGACCTCCTCACCCAGTTGGACACGCTCGAGCGACACATCGTGGAGGGCAACAATCTCTCCAACTTCAGGGCGACGAGGTTTCTGGCGGATGCATATCAGAGCGAGGTCCTCCCCTTCATGATCTCAATCGGCATGAGGGATGCCGCGGCGCATCAGTGCCACGCCGCCATGACCAAGCTGTGTGGTTGCTCGGCCACGAAAGTGATGGGATTCAGACTGCGCCCGGAGAGAGCCACCAGACAGCCGGTGGCGAAAGCCCTGGAGCAAGCCTACCTGAACACCAAGTTCTGCGATTGGCAGACACGCAAGCAGAGTGTGCGAGGAGTGCCCCAGCCTGCCTGTCCGGCTGCCCCACAGGGCGCCAAGTGAAAGGCACTGGCTATGACAGGCTGCCAACAGCCTCTGCCTCCTCTGGCCCGGGTGCGTGCAACTGGCAGACTGGCAGACCTGCACTCCCTGTAGCAAAACTTCGAAATCCGGCGAACCACTGCTACATAAACAGCTTCATGCAGGCTCTGCACAGACTGGGTGAGCTCACGGCTGACCCGGCAGGATGTCTAGGCCTCCTGCAGGTGGGCCTACGCCCGCTCACGCGCCCAGGGTCCATACTCATTGTTGACCTGCTCTCTTGGCATAGCCTTTTCAGGGACTGGCGATCACCCAGACAGCAGCATGACGTGTGCGAGTTTGCGAATTTTACTCTGACCCGCATCGAAGCTAGCTCGTTTCAGGGTCGCTGGGAAGCCAGACTTGAAGACCCGCACCTGATCACGGATACAGGTGAGCTGGAGCAGCCAACCCCGCTGCACTTAGCACAAGGAGGCCTGATGATGGATCAGTGGCATCTCCAGTATGCCCGACATGCGCTGACCGCCTCCGTTACAGTCCTTTTTTGTTCAGCTGTGTAGATATGGGCAAGATGCAACTGTAACTAAAGATGCGACCTGCGTTGACATCAGGCTCGGCGAGGAGATCCGGGTCCCGATCTTCAGCAGTGAAGAGGGCACTGCCGTGCGTAGTGAGTCTTTTCGGGTAGGGGTCATCCTCATTCACATTGGAGATCGGGTGGATAGGGGTCATTACAGGGCGGTGCTCGGAATGCCAAACAGAGACGGACAACCGTGGACTGCATACCTGTGTGATGATAATCAGCCCCCCCGCAAGTACGGTCCTAGGGATAGGGTTTTGGTTAACTCCAACTCCTACCTCATAGGACTCCTGCGGTGCTGATGTGCAGAGTCGGGTGGCTAGGTCGCCACCCGACGCGCAGCCGGGTAGCTGCACCTCCCGCCACGCGTGCGGCAAACACACGTTCCTATTCAAGTTCCGTATAGACCGGCCTGTAAGTGCCGAAACAACGCAATGTCGGTTCCTGAGTCGATAAATCGCTCTTGGTTGAATCTGCAAGTTTTTGACACCCATCTTGAAGTATGCACAACTGCGATGCACTGTGGGCTGCACTCAACCGTGGCCGGAGCGGCATTCTCAGCTCAAGTCAGCTGATGTCAGTTGCTTTGCCTACACCCCGGCCGTGCAATTGCTTCAACGTCAGCATGGAATCGGCGATGGATGTGGCCCAGCTCAGACTCTGCACCAGAGCAGGATGCGGCCGCTCCTATCCTCGTCTTGACAAGCCTTACTGCTGCTCGAAGTGTGCTCATGGCTGTCATGGCCATACAGCACGCTGCAGCAAGCTCATGCGCTTCGTAAGCAAGACCACCAAGGCTTGTGTGCGTGCGGGAGTGACGATCTGCACCACCCCAGGATGTAGCCGACAGTCAGGATTAGGACACTCCACCTGCTGCTCCGCAACTGCACACCCGCAGGTGTCAGAGGATGCAGCAGTCTGCTGTGACCATGACAAGGCCCACGGCGGAAAGCGAACCGGTGGGAACGGGCACAAATGCTTCGGAAGCGGGCGCTAGCTCCAGTGGAAGCTATGATGGCGGTACGATTATCACCTTTACGGCTACCAGTGAAGCGATGCCGAAGGATGGGACACGAGCTAACCATGCAGATGAAGCCAAGCTTGATTTAGAGGCAATGGACTAAGATGTTCAGCCTGTAGTCCCTCGGAGCCATCAATCGCATGGCGCGACCATATGAGTCGCCGAGTCATACGGCTCGTCCATCGTCGAACGCCACGACTGGTGTGACGTGTGCAATGCAATGCTGCTACTACTGCTACTGCTACTTCTACTGCTACTGCATCTACTCCCACTGCTACTCCTACCCCAACTCTGACTCCTACTCCTACTTGTACTCTTCCTCCTACTATTGCTACTGCTACCTACCGCTATCATCTACTACTCTGCTACTACTACTACTACTACTACTACTACTACTACTGCTACTATTACTACTACTACTACTACTACTACTACTACTACTACTACTACTACTACTACTACTACTATACTGCTACTGATGCACTAGCACAGGTGTCATCTCTTGAACTGCCTCGAATTCAGGACGATGCCCGCCCAACGTTTGCTCAGGCAGGCAGTTGGCACTTCTCTTCTTTTCTGTCATTTCACCATGCAAAGTGTTGTTTGAATGTCAGCTCTGCAATATGTCCACCGTCAATCTTCTCAAACCCGAAGCGCAGACGCGCTTGCAACTCATGTAGCACCACTGTTCCACCTTGTTGGCAGATGGGGCGAGTGCAAAACGTCCCGTTGTCCTACAAAGAGCTTGCTTGCTTTGCACTTTCATCCGAAGGTCACGGGGTCTCAGCATGGTTCTGAACGACGAAGACATTCCCGTTCCAAGTGGCAGGTGCACCGGCACGGGATCACTTTTTATCATCATCTTACCGACAAGAAGCCTTGGTGAGACGCTGAGCTGAAGCAGGCGGAGGCTGCTGCGTGCGTGCAGCATGGTCACCTGCGAGGAGGAATCCTTCAGGTCCTGCATGAGTCATGGGGTCCGGTCTGGCCCAGGGCAACCTCAGTGTTGAGTTGCGAAGGCGAGCACGCGCTACAAGCATGATCGATTCAGACGATGTCGAAAGCGTCGTCTCCTCCACGAATCAGTCCGGAATCCTACCGAGGCGAGGATGCACGAGATGTTAACATGTGCAGGTGACTGTTGCTCTATGTTGCTCGGCTGTCATTACTGCTGTCGTCCCATTGCCGCCAAGGCGAACCACTGCCGCGAGCATGATCTTCAGCGAATCTTCTGGCAATTCCTTTCATGAGACTCTTGCTATGAAAAAACTGCGGAGAAACATGTGTGCATGTACTACAGCGCAGATTCCTGCAGCCAGGGGCCTTGAGCAACTTAGGCCGAGAAAGGCGCTCAGCATGCTCAGCAACATGCCGGAGCACTGGCTTGACAGGGATGGGTGCAGCACTCAGTGCTGGTATCCGACACCAGCATGGTAGTCACTACAGTGTAGTGGTGCAAGTATTGCTGCAACTGCTGCTTCTGCATCCATCCGCAGTACGCGGTCTGCTGGAAGGGTGCCACGTGGCGCGCGTCAGGGTTGCCACACGGCGGGCGGTGAGGTTGCCGAGTGGCGCGCGGTGGGTTGTTGCCGCGTGACGGGCGGCGGGGTTGCCGCGTGGCGCGCGAGGGGGGTGCCGCGTGGCGCGCCGTGGGGGTGCCGCGTGGCGCGCGGCGGAGGTGCCGCGTGGCGCGCTGTGTTGTGTGGCGCGCGGTGGGGGTGTCGCGTGGCGGACTCTGCCACTTCCTCCCACTCCTCCTCCGGCCAAAGCAGCAGCAACAACAACAGCTCCCACTACCACAGCAACAACTACCACCTGTACTCCGAAGACTACTGTTGGTGCTACCACTGCTTCTGCTACTAATGCTAGTGCCAGTGCTGCGGTTGCTACGGTTGCTACTACTGCTACTACTGATACTACCGCTACTACTGCTACTGCTGCTACTACTGCTACTACTGCTAATACTGCTGCTACTGCTACTACTGCTACTGCTACCGCTACTACGGCTAGCTACTGCCGCAGCTGCTGCTACAACAACTACTACTACTACTACTACTACTACTACTACTAGTACTAGTACTACTAGTACTACTATTACTACTACTACTACTACTACTACTACTACTACTACTTCTTCTGCTTCTTGTTGCACGGGGACGACTACTAGTGCTGCTGCTACTACTACTACTTCTTCTGCTAGTACTCGCGCTAGTGCTGCGACCTGCGCCATAGTACGGACGAGGATGTTGCAACGAGGAGGTTAAGAGTCGCGGTGCTCAAAGCGTGGCCTACTGCGAACACGTATTCTTCTTCTTCCGAACAGATGCTTCCGTGCCTGCGCATGCCCACGTGTGGTGCTTTGGAAATTCCTAGCGCGTTGCGCAGAGTGCCAAGCCACATAAACATGGGCAGGCAAGTGTCGAAGCCTTCGCAAAGACCGAAGCTCGTCTGCACTTCGACGCTGCAGTAGAGATGTTGCGCAGTAGCAGTAACTGAGTGCTGAAGAGCTCTGGCATGTGTGCAGCTGTAAGGTTCGGTAAGGTGCAACAGACAACGTTGTGACACTGAGGCCACGGGGGGCGCTTAGCATGCTCAGCGAAATGCCGGAGCACTGGCTTGCCATGGACGAGTCGGGCTCCCAGAGGCACAGTAGCACTGGCAGGACAGAAGCAGCAGCAGCATCAGCGGCAGCAGCAGGAGGAAGCAAGAGGAAGCAAGAGGAGCTAGGAAGGCAGCAGGAGGCAGGAGGAGCCGGAGGGATGAGGAGGAGTCATAGTAGTCATAGTAGTAGCAAGAATATGTTGTCTCTATGCTTCGTAGTTGTAGTTGTAGCAGCAGCGTTCGCTTTGGCGTTTTGGAGGGGCACAGGCCTCGCGAACATCGCGGTTGTCGGCTTGACACTCAGCGAGTTTACCGCTTGGGCCCCGGCCCCGGAGCCGGAAGTCTGAAGATATGCCCTGGGTGAGGATTGAGCTACCAATCGCATCAGTCTGGGCGAAACTAAGCACTTATGATTCCTATGAAGCAATCAGCACATTTGGGACCAAGACTAGGATTGATGCCAGTGGCGATCCTAGCGGGCACGCTTTCAGCGCCCACCCCCCCGCTGAACACGTTGTGAAACCTCGAACGGTCCAATCGCATTGCAGTGGTGAGGTGTTGGATGCCAGTGGCGGATGTTGTATGCACGTCTATTGCTCATGCCGGCTGATTCTGTTTTGCATAATATGGAACCAGGGCGGTGTACGAACTTGCCCTTTCTACCCGATTCGTCCACCTGTGCCAGTGACCGGAGGTTGTTGTTCATCCCACACGAAACAGCAGGCAATGGTGGAGCAGTGGTGTAGACGGCAGCCAGCCGGTGGTGGGTCGTGGGAGCGGGGGGTAGGGGCAGGATCAGGACTGACTCTTCAGGAAGTCTGAGAATTGCATCACAGCATTCCACACACGGGCAGGCAAGTGTCTGAGCCGTCGCAAGAACCGAAGCTCGGCTGCACTGTGATGCTCCCATCGAGACCTTGCGCACTGCTGATTGCTCAATACCTTCTGGAGCGTTCGATCGTGCAGCAGCACCCAATGCATCCACGCAGCTTTCAACCCCTAGGCCGCGAGGGGCTCTCAGCATGCTCAGCGAAATGCCAGAGCAGTGGTTTGCGAGGGATGGGTCGGGCACCCAGATGCATCGAGCAACCGTCGTCGTCGTCGTCCTTCTGGTCGTCCTCGTTATCCTGCTGGTCCTCGTTATCGTTGTCATCCTTGTCGTTGTTTTGTTGTCTCGTTGTCGTCGTCGTCGTAGTAGTAGTAGTAGCAGCAGTAGTCGTCGTCGTAGTAGTAGTAGTAGCAGTAGTCGTCGTCGTAGTAGTAGTAGTAGGAAGAGGAGTAGTAGTAGGAGGGATCGGAGAAATAGGAGTAAGAGCAGGAGCATGCAGAAGCTGCAGCAGAAGCTACAGCCGTAGCGGTAGCGGCAGCGGTAGTGGTAGCAGTAGCAGTAGGTGTAGCAGTAGCAGTACGAGTTGTCGTCGTGTTGGTGGGGTTTTGGTGGTGGCTCGGTGGTGGCGGTGGTGGTGGTGATGGTGGGAGGAAGAGCTTCGTATCTTAAGCCACTGCATAACATCTCATAGAAAGAATGCCGCGACGACGATGTGTGACCTTGGTTTGCCCTGTGGAAGTATGCTCCTTGGACGCAGACTGAGAAGCATTGCAAAGCCCCCGGCCCCAAGCATTGGCAGGCAAGAATGGGTGCCTTCGCAAGAACCGAGACTCGGCTGACACAGGATGCTAGCAGCAAGATCTTGTGCAGCTGCATGCTGCACGGCTCCGAAGAGGGTACTCATAGCTGGCACAGACAAGAAGCAAGGCAAAATGGGTGCACTTGTGTGGATGTCGTCGTCCGCAGATACAAAACAGTGCCCCCAGCCTGTCGCAGCGCAAGCTAGCTGTGAGGCAAGGATCCGAGTTCGACTTTGACTTGCCGCCAGAACCGCAACCTGGCAGTTCAAGGAGTCGTAAGTGGAGGACTTCGTCCTTCTGTTGAGCACCGGCTGAGGTCCGAAAAGGGCGATCCGGATGGCTCTCAGGGCGGCAGCTTTTCCACATCGATGTCACGTCAGGAATTGCCAGAGGAGCCTGTCTCAGAGTCGGAGAAGACTGAGACGAGCATAAGTTGCTCTGCCCATCATGGCGTGAAGGGGCATCTCAGCCAGCATTTGGCCTCAATCTTGCCCTGCTTCAGTGCCTGCTCTCTCCCATACACACTCGTGAGCGCAGCCGACCTGACAGCAGAGCAGTGGACAACCCGGCACTTGGCAGAATGTATTGTGCCACTAGACTCTGCTGCCTTCTTCGCACCGATAGCTGCAGTCCAGCCAATCGAGGTATTGCAACGCAGCTGCTTGGCCATCTGCGCAGTGGACAATGCCAGAACTGGCTCCACGGCTTTAAGAGTCTGGCAAGTTCGCAAACGTGAGGCTTTCCTAAATCGATCATTCCTCGACTTCACTTGGAAGCACTGTGCATCCTTCCGTTTGCCTGTCCTTGGAAGACGCTGCTTTTGAATTTTGAGCTAAACTGTGGTAACTTCCGTTCGGTTTAATGCCTCGACTTCCCTCAGCGTGGGCTCCAAAAGAATTCGCAAGTGCACAAAGACAATGCACATGCATGACTCCTGAGCCACGCCAGGACCGTGACAGGGCAAGTCCTTGAATAGCAGGGCTAGGCAAACTTTCAAATGCGTGGCTGTGCCCCTCTGCAGCTTGTGTGGACGTTGCAAATGCTGCCCGGTTTAAGAACGGCAGGACCACTGGCGTGACCAGAGACCGCAGCCCTTCTTAGTTCTGGTGCGGTGCTGAGAGTGACCCTGGAGCTTGGTTGCCCATTAGCGAACGCGAACTGCTCGGAATGATGAATGCTCCGACCGAGGCTGCAAATGATTGAGGCACCACAGGGAAAGCGGTTCACGCCGGTGACCAGTAGTCTGCGCTGGCAGAGCTTGATGCGTGGTCGCAAATTCATGGAGTACGCTGCGCGGCTAAGAGAGAACGAGAAGCGAAGCTTGTCTTTCCTGGTGCCATCTGAGGAAAAGGTTGGCCTGTGGATGCCAGGGCGACTACATCTCTGCTGCTAGCGACTCCTCTTCTTTGCGTCTTCAACAGGCTGACTTCCAGTCAGAGACAGTTATGCAGCACTGTAGGTACGTAGGCTGTCAAGAGCAAAAGAAGACGACTCCATGTGTTCTGTTCCTCTTGGGCGACAACAGACAGCGCTTCGGAGTGAGTTTTTTGTCCGGTGAGCTACATGTGAAGACTCCGGTCAACCCATTGCTCTTGTGGAATGATCTACTTTACTGGAGGCAAAGGTGAAGGATGTGGACCCACTGGAAGTTATGCAAGTTGGTCGGCATGCACCTCGGCCACTTGTGCAGGAGCTCTCCTGCAAGGGGGCTCCAGTGTAAAATGCAGCCTTGTGCAGCCTCCTCAGGTGCTTTACTACAACCCCAAAGCCAGGCGCTTTGAAAGCCGGGTGGTAAAGATCGATGAGCAGCTGAGCTTCCTCTTCGTGCTGCAGGAAGGGACTCTAAAGGAGCCTTTTGCTGCAAGGCTCTACGAGGTTGACGAGGCCCAGCAGACACTGGCAAGCCCTTCAAGCAAGCCTGCATGGACATTCTACAGGTAACTCTGCAATACACCGCCCTGCAGTAACCCACGAATTTTCGAAGTCCCGGAAGTCGCACAGAGGATCCGCAGTAGGTACGCAGTACGCCTCGAAGTGAAAGCCCAATGCCAGGTGGTGACATCAACTCGGGCCATGCAGATTTGTGAGGAGCTGGATCTGAGTGACGAGTACTTGATGGAATCCACTGCTGTTGTCGTAACCCATACGCGTACCTGGGCTTTGCTCCAGTCAGACTTACCCATTAACTGCAATGCTTGTCTTGTAGCATGCGCACATAGTGTCAAGTCAAGGAAGCTCGAAAGACAGAGAGAACCTCTTGAACCATGACAAGGCGATTTGGGGTCTGCGTCTTGCGCAGTGAAGCTTTGCGTTGTCAGCCGAGTTTGACAAGCTTACGGTTTCACCCAGCCATGAGGTGATGGTCTTCGTGGCCCCACCTGCAATGAAGCTCGTTGATCACATTGCCGCGTGCGTGGAGCTCTCCAAGCTGAAGTTCTCCGCCGGAGCTGATGACGAAGAAGGCTTCCAGAGAGAGGGAGCAGTGAGGTGAACTTGCCAATCCTGGCCAATCTTGGCGAACAGAAAAGACGAAGCAATGTGGTGCTCTAGCTTTCAGGAGGACTGGTAGATGTGGGGAATGCTGAAGAGGCACATAATACGGCGAGTCAAGCACCACCGCAAGCCTAGGCCGCGGAGCTCGGTCAGAGATTTCAAGTCAAGTGAATGCTCGTTTTGGATTCAGAATGCAATGTCGTCTTGGACTTGTATGCATCTTACCAACTGTACCTGCAGCATTCCTATCATCTGAAGTGGTGCTTATTGTAGTCCGCCATTAGGGGTAGCAGTCAACATCAGCCGCGGTCAGAGTTCGTGTCAATAACGACTTGAATAAATGTCTGCCACAGAACAATCAACACTTCTTCTCTTGGTTCCTGTAAATGGAAGCCTTGATAATCGCGATTGTCGGAACCATAGTCAACTTTAGAAGCACGCTTGCCCGCAGTGACCTTGGCGACAAAACTTAAGAGATCTGGCGATGTCATTTGCTCAAGGTTCTTGCTAGGGTTGCTTGTTGGCTAAAGTTGAGTTGAAACCGGTAAACTGACGCGCGCGGCATCTGCAAAACACGCGCTGTTTCCGAGGTGTCAGGCTGAAAGATACCGGACGCTATCTCGATGCAGCTCGCATTGGGAACTGTGCGGCCATTTTCTTTCATTACTCTACCGGCGTTGAGTTGGAGTTTACACTTCGCCCGGCTGACAGCGTCGAGGAGAGACAGGACTTGGCGAGGAAACAGCATTTGAAATTTCGTTCTTTCGTCACGGTCAGGGTTGGGAAATAGAATGAAACAGAAATGTTTCGCTCCTTGAGGACTACGAAAGCAAGATGCCAATCACTCACATGATCTCGTTTCCCATAGAGTACGGCAGTGTGAAGATGGAAATAAACAAGCTGCTGGACAGGCTTGGCATTCTTCCAGCCCTTGACTTGACACGTCTCAGCTTGGTGATGTACGAGATGGTGATTCACAGACACTGGATCCACCCTCACATGAAACTCTTCCCTGGAGGCATGTACGAGTTCATGCATGACAGGAACGGGCTGCAAGCGCACTTCAACGTAAGTGCTGAGGTGCAGAGCCAGATATTAGAAGTTCCGCAACCGCCTCGGCGCCAGATGGATGTGCACTACTACTCGAGCAGAGCATTGCAGGCAACCACCTTGGCTTTGAAGCATCTTCTTTCTCTGGAAACTGTCTTTCAGGCAGCAGACAAGAGAAAGGTCTCAGAATCACCGGAGGATGTCACGCAGGGGGTTCAGATCTTCTGCAGAAGCAGCAGAAGGCCTGATGATGAGGAGCTTTCCCATATTGATGAGGAGTTATACTCAGATGAGGAGCCTTCCGAAACATGGAAAGAGCCCGGCCGAAGAAGTTCGGGTGGAGTCGTGCTGGATGTATCCACAGAGCCACCTGAGTTTGAGGATGTAAGCGACGTGGAAGACTTTGCCTTCGCTGTCAGAAGAGAGATTTAAAAGGAACGTTCGTGGGCGGCGCGGCGCCATGTTTGAGGTTGGCGTCTTGTGTTCCGCCGAGTCTGTATTGTCTGTATGTATAATTCCGTCCGGTTAAGTCATCGATTTGCGCCTGGGAAGCGTGTTTGTATGATTGCGGTGTGCAAGCGGCAAGTGCATATATGTTCCCTCGATGTTTTTCAAGCATGTGATATTCTCGAGCATTGAACAAAATGGGCGCATCGTGCATGTCAATCCACATACCGTATACCAGTTAACGTCCGATTGCACGTTTTGGTTTCGAGTGACGCTCCATGCACGTCCTTCCATAGAGACCATAAAGTTTCCGAGAGGGATAGCGTGGTCGCACTCCTCACTGCTGTACGACCAAGTTCGGGTCGCTAGACCTAGACGCGAGGCGTATCTACCTTAAAACGGTTTGTGCGATGTCGTTTCAAAGGGTTCCGATCTCGAAGCCAAGGTCGGACTGGAACCTGATCACGTGGACGCTGGGCCTGGGTTCATGTTCGTTTCGCAGAGTCCGCGTCACCAGCCTGCGAGAACGCACCGTTTCAGCTCAAGCACGAATTGTGACTGCAAGGACGTCTTTTGTCAGTCGGCATTGGAGAGGTGTGGAACTTGCCCAACGTCTGTAAAAGCCTACACCACCCACAAGGCAGTCGCTGGCTGTTGTGAGAGCTTGGCTCATGTTAGTCGGATTCAGATGACATGAGAGCAGGTTGAGAGGGAGCTGTCTGAACTGTGCCGTCTGCTGGAGCACAAGGCCAGGCGCAAAGCAGTAGCTCAGTAGCGCCTGCGGCACCGTTTGAGGCAGCATCGCTGGCTTCCACTACATGTGACCCAGATCAGGATGCCAAGCGCTGAGCCTCTGAGCCCCCCCAAGCTTGGGCACTGGCACTCGTCTTTCTGGCATACAAGGACACATCAAGCTCCAAGCACACAACTTCCGAGGCAGGTGTATCTTGCGGCATCTCAAGCAATGGCTTTCGAATGCTCCCAGGACGGAGATTGGGAACGCGATCCTGCGGATTTTCTGGCCCCAGTTCAGGCAGAGGCACGTTGGGGTTGCAAGTCATGCAGCCGTCGCACATGGGCACGGTGGCGTCGAAAGTGGCGATGTGCCAGGCCAGCGCAGAAAGCGATACGACGATATCTGGGTCTGCTGTCGTTGCTACCAGAGCCGAGCGGGAACGCGAAGCAGATCCCGATGCAAGCAGGCCAGTCCTGATGCTTGTGCTGGTAGCTCCGATGCAGTTCGAGATTGCTCCTCCCCTCCCGTCAGGCTGAAGAAGCCCGGGTTCATGGTGTCTTGGCAAGAAACATGGCATGCGGCAGTGGCGGTGAAGTCATACTTCGTTGACATTCTGAGTCGGCAATGCGAGAGAAGGTGCACAAGGTATTTTTGCATATTAGGGGGATCTTGAGGTTTATTCTGCAATATTCTGCAAGAAGCAACGATTTCTAGAAAGTCACACTGCAGTGTTCCAAGGATCGAATGTTGAGGACCTTTTGCCCTTCGCTTGTGAAGTCCAAGGCCAAGTGTCAGTGTTGGCAGGGGGCTGTCCATGCTTCCAACAAAAATTGGAAGAGAACACACGGTTGGCTTGTGGAGCCGAAGCTCGCGAACTTGCAGAGCACTCGCACCTCGCTTGGCAAGGTCACGATCGGACAAAGGCCGGCTTGCTTCCATGTGTGCGCTGGAGCCTGTTGTCATCCCATGATGTGCATGACGAAGCTTGTCTGCTGCCATACCAGCTGTATTTCACGGCAAAGCACATGCTGAGCAGTGGATTGCGCGTCCCGGAGATGGGAGGCGAGAGAGGCGACGAGGTCGCCAACTTGCCGAGGCGAAGCAGCACTACTCATACTACGGGGTACTACCGTACTCCGTCTTAGGTGCAGTTTCTTCTGTTCCGCTGGCACTCAGGTTCGCAGGAGCAGAATCCAGTTCGGCTCCAGAGCCCTTGAGGCATTCCGGCATCTGTGTCGTGCACTTGTGATTCAACTGTCTTTCCACTCATCTCATTGCACGAGAGACATGCAGCTTTCGGGATTGTGTCGAAGCCCTGGGGCAGGCCTGACACGTCGCCGGGTTCTCCGAGTTCTCTCGGAGCAGGCATGAGCATGAGCGTTCCCTGTGATGACAGGTTTCAGGTGTGTCGCGGTGTTGCCGGAAGGTGTCGGCGACATAGAATAACGCTGCGGGGCGGCCTGAGATGTAGCAAGACAGCGTGGAAACAGCCAGCTACAGAAGCCACAGCGAAATCACAGGAGTTCCCACGTGTTAGGAATTCGTGAAAGTCTAATTACTCGCAGGGAACTGAGCTACGCCCCTTTACCTGATAAGGGCAATAAGGTAGCTTCAATTCCCTTGCAGTTTGCATGCGCTTGCCTCGACTGGCTGGAGAAGACTCTCGGCCAGGCTGGCCTAGTTGGAAGCAGCACCTGCCTTCCTGCTCGATGCATGTCTGGTTTTCTAGGCCGCTGAGTCGAGACCCTTCCGCCCTTAATGGGCCGAATGAGTCTCAACATTTCTGCGGTTGCGTTGTCATGCCCTCTCTCCGAGCGCTACAGATCATGAACGAATGTTACAAAATTCTTGGGGAAGTGTCCTCTGCGGTTTGCGGAGGAGAAGCTAAGTCTCGTCTGAGATGAGACTTGGAGCAACAGGACCAGGATCTGGCGGACTACGCGGAGAAAGTTTCTCTCAGGGAAGAGTCCTTGGCTTGTGGAGAGACCATGTATTTGATAATGTCATTGCTTGTTGGGGGCGTGTGATCTTGACAGCTGAGGCGGGCTCTGTCGAGGCTACGAAACGCTGTTTGCTCTCTGCAATGTACTTCCAAGGATACGAAAGCGCATTTGTGGCTTCAAAAGCTCTGAAGAAATGCAGCCGGAGGAGGAGGGGTCTTGATATCTTCGTGTCCGCAGCAATTATCGAAGCTCAGGCAAATGGTTGGCAAGCCGGCGTCCACCAGCGTATCTTCGCCATGGGTCCTCGACAGCTGCAGACTTTCCTGAGCAAGACGGTGGCACCGCAGATTATTGATGTCGATGATGAAGTCCGAAGTCATGGACAGGTGGGGCTCGTCGTAGACTTTCCTGCCTTTACATTCTGGCTACTCGGGTACCACAACAACGAGATAGTTGCCTCAGACCTCGGTCGCGTCACCGCTCTGGCCCGAAGGTTGGTCGAAGGGCTTGCCAGCCGCGGAGTACGGTTTCACTTTGTTGAGGATGGTGCGCAGGGCTGCAATGGGCCTGAGGAGATGGAATCCAAGCTGACGGAGTTGAAATCGCGCTTTGCCCAACGTCAGGCTGACAGAGCAAAACTGAAGCATTTCTTGGAAGGCACTGATTGCGATCCGGGGCAAATCCACGGTGGGCCCCTCTTTGCTGACGCAGTTCGTGCTGGGATTCGGGAGGCTGGCGCTTCTGTGCAACTTGCACATGGAGAAGCGGATCCTGAATGCGCTCGTGCTGTGGAGCAGACAAAAGCACTGGCTGTTCTTGGCAATGACACGGACTTTGTCATCATGCAGGGTGGTGCCAAGCTTGCTCTCATTTCCAACTTTCTTGCTAGTCCCGACTGTAGTCTTCCAGTACAAGTAGTTTTGTTCTGTAAACTTGTGGTCCTGAAAGCTCCTTCCAAGGCCGACTCGTGACCTTCCAGAACTTTGATCCGCATTTCGCCGTTCTCCCCGCCCTGTTGGATTTGCGAAACATCAAGGAGCCTGAGCCTTTCAGAAGCGCCAGGGATAGCCTGCAGCTTCGGTTCCAATCCACAACAGGTCCTGGGGCGCAGCACAGGGGTGTGCTGAGAGTCAGCAACAGCCACTGTTCATCCGCTTCGAAGGACTTGCAAGGCGAGCGCCAGCACGAGAAGAAGTTTGTCCTGAAGGCTTTGCCTGCAGGGAATTCAAGTCCACAATGAAGTGAATCCTAGTGTGTGAACGGCTCTTGCAACGGTAAGTCGCAGCGAAGGACCAGAAGGCTTCGCTTGGCTATAGTCATCTCGCTATATGTCTGTACAGGTTGCAAACTCACCATCGGGCCTGAACCATGTCTGCGATGCGTCGCGCTAGAGGTGGCCGTGTTTGTGAATGGCTGTTGGCACGGATAAGCGGAGAATGCCAAACGGCACTCGAAAAGCCGAACAAGGAAAAATCGAAAAGTTGCAGTGAATAGAGGTTTTCGCGAAAAGCCAGAAAAACCGAAAAGGCGAAACGTCAAGAACAGCAAAACACGAACAGTCGAAATGCCGCGAAGAGTCGAACGATGTAGCAGGGCGCGAAAGTGGAAACGTAGAGCCAATAGTTAAACCGTAAATTCGCAAAGTCAAAATCTGCGAGCTGTCGACAAGTACAGTGGAACGCTACAAGGCGAAAATTCACAAACGTCGAAATATCGAAGCGTTAAAAGCCCAGAACCACCGAAGAAAGGGACACCTGAACAAGTCTGGTCAAACCTCACTGAGACGAGCACTTTCGGGGAGCCTAACCCGAAGACCCAGCTCGGCCAAAAGCATCTAGGTTTTGGATAGAGGTCTTTATAAAAACCTCTAGGTTTTGGATTCTTGTAGCTGGTCCTTCCAATGCCCGACATTGCTTCAAACTCAGCCAGGCTTGACACATGGTGGTTCCCAGACCCGAAACAATTTGGTGCTGTCGGAACCACAAAGTTCTCAAAAATTAGTGCAAGTTGGCGTTTTACGGGCTCCGGAAACCAGAAAATCAAGCATGTCTATGGTTTCGTTGATGTCAGGTGTTCCGAGGATACCCAAAATCATCAATCACCAGATGGGAATTTCGCGAGCCTTGCTTGGTCGGCTGCTCCGACACGCCAAACAAATTGAAATGCCCGTGTCTTCGTCAGTCTTTGGTGCTTTCGGGCACACGAAATTCTCGAAAGTCATTGAGACTTGCTGTTAGGATTCCTGACTTTCACCGAGATACAGGTGGCTCCATTCGTTTTAGGTTCAGAATACCAAATCTCTGAAATTTGCGAGCCCGTGGTGCCCAAGCCTATTGAAAATCAGCCGAAGTATCCCAAAACCGGGCAACAGAACACTGCATATGTTTCTGGTATTTCTGGTTGATTACAAAACCACGATGAAGAATATGCAGCTGCGCGGCTCCTAAGACCCGAGCAGCAAACCAAAATTGCATACGTTTTTGCTACTTTCTGTTGTCTGTTGAAAAATTGTCAAATAACGCTGAAAGAGCACGCTTGAAGAGTTCGCCTCATCCGAAAATTCAGCAGGCATGCATGTTTTGTCCACTTGTCGGTGGCTTGGGCAGAACCCGAAATGGTTTGATATTTAGCAAAGTTTGCCGACAAGCTCGATTCTTCTGAAAGTTACTGCCGCGACTTGTGACAGTACTACTACGACTACTGCCGACTGCTA
The DNA here is from genome assembly GCA_905221615.1 of Symbiodinium sp. CCMP2592. Classification (NCBI taxonomy): domain Eukaryota; class Dinophyceae; order Suessiales; family Symbiodiniaceae; genus Symbiodinium; species Symbiodinium sp. CCMP2592. Next base: position 29,287 of record CAJNDT010000048.1, on the reverse strand, counting down.
CTCGTTGTACTTGCTTCCACCACCAGCCCTCGCTTGTCCCTATCCGCCCAACCTCTTGGCCTGCCTACCCCGGTCTAGCCCTGGGCTTGCCAGGGCTTGCCGCTGCTGCGCTTTCGCCTGGAACAACAGCCCAGGGTACCCTTGCTTGGCCTAACCGAGCCCAGCCCTGGGTACCCGGCCTGGAGCTTTTGTGTGAAAACCTGAAAACATCGGCGAAGCCGAAAAGTACCGAACATTCACGTAGAGAACATAGCGAAAGTACAGAACAGTTCGAAAAGCAGACAAGCTCGGAAAGCACCCAAAAGTGCGAAAAGCGCAGACAAACGCGAAAAGTCGAAAAGCCCGAACAGCACCAACAAGTGCGAAACACACAGAAACAACGCAAAAAGTCGAAACGCCGAACCGTCAAAAACTTTTCGACTTTCGGTACTTAACTCGGTTCTCCGCTTATCGCAACCAACGCCTGCTTGCATACTTAGCCCAGGGGAATGAGTTACATAGGTTCGCATATTCAGTGCATGCCACTGTGCCTGCTATTGCTTGCTAACGGCGACCTTACCGCCTCCAACAAGACTTACCAAATGCAACCCGCGGCAGCCTAAGCAATATGTTGAACAGCCCGGACATCCAAACAACTGCAGTTGAGTTCCGCTCCATCTTGAGGTTTGGACACGCCAAGCGCTGGCAAACGCCCTTGCCGTTCCCGAGGACCGTGTATCGACGGGCGAATCGTTGGTCTGCATGTGAGCTCTCGTGATTTGCGGGAATGTCCCCCGGACGATGCTGTGACGATGAGTCCGAGATGATACCTTCGGATGTTGGCCTTTGGTCCGATGGACAGACAATCTTGAAGCCAGGTTCCACAAGAGGATCAAGCATTCTGCTTAGGCTTAAGCCTATCTACCTGGCCTTCCGCTGCTCCCTTCTCCTTCCTCTCTCTCTCTCTCTGTCTCTATCTGATAAAGTTGCGCTTGCATTTTCGCTTGACCTGTCAGCCTTTTCTCCGTCGCCATTCGGCCTAAGATGGGCCCTCTTGAGTCTCTTACCTTTGTGCGAGAAGCGGAAACATGTCTTGCTGCGACTGACACGTCTTTTCTTCAGTGCGAGTGTCTTGTCAAGTTGGCACCGGAGCCTGCTTCGAGCCCGCATGCCGAGCATTCCTGAGATCTTTGCGATGAACGGCGAGGACTCTGCTGATTCTCTCCCCGACCTCGAGAACCAGGAACCGGCATTGCAGACGGCTCATCCAGGGACCACCGGCCAAGCCAGACAGGCGGACCGTTGGAGATGCGCTGCTTGTGAAAGCAGCAACTTGACCAAGGACCCCGCTGGCTTTTGGAGTTGCGAGGACTGCGGCTCGACCCTTTATTATTCAGTGGACATGCCTGCGTCGAGAAGGGCGGTGCACGGGCTGGGGACATGGCATTATGTTCCTGCAGGCGGTGCGCCACCGACTTCCCCGATGGCAAGGACACCTGGTGATGGAGGGCCTCCGGCTGCAGACCCGAGCCCCACTACGACTCCCACAGCGAGGCCTGGCGCCGGCAACCGCCGGCGGAGACGACGGCGACAAGGACGACCCAGACCACCGGACGACGACGATGGCGATGAGGCCTCTGAGCGACCCGAGTCGGAAGCTTTGACCTATGATCCTACGGTGTCAGCTTCCTCGGTTCCTTCGAGGCGCGCTGTGCGTCATGACCCGTGGGCGCGGCTGGTTCCTGAACGTCGCCCTCCACCAGGCCTACCTGTTGCACCACGAGCTCCTGGCGGCCATGATTCCCGACCGCCTGGAGAAGACGATCCTCCCGAAGATCATCCTGGTCACCTGCTCGACTTGGAGGCGGCACGGCAGGGTACACCTGGTGCCGAGAGCGGGAAGAACAAGAAGGCCGGCTCAGACTTTAGCTGGAATAGCCGCATGGGCCCCGAGAAGCACATAAAGTGGCGAGGTGGAACCCCACCTCAGCCGCCAGCCTGGCGGTATGATGTGAATGATTTGAGGGCCTTTGCGAAGTGGGCGCGGAAGGTCGAGATCTGGCACGTCCAGATTTCAGTTTATATGCCGCCGAGGGAAGCAGCCTTGCTTCTCTATACGAGCCTGACAGGAGAAGCTGAGGCCGAGCTCGAGCACACGCCGCTCGAGAAGATCAACCACGAGGGCGGCATCGACTTCATCCTCAACACCTTGAAGGCGCCGATGGAGCAGAAGGCGGTATACCAAAAGCGCAAGTACCTGGCAGACTTTGAGCAGCTGAACCGGTACCCTGGCGAGGGCCTCCGCACCTTTGCCAATCGGTACCGACGAGTGGAAAAGTCCCTCGAGGCGCTCGGCGTGGACATCACCGGGATGTATGACTCCGAGGCCAGGGGCAACCGCTTGCTGGAGCGTGCCAGGCTTACCCCTGCTGATCAGCGTCTCATTTTGGTGGGCTCAAGGTACAGTCTGGCCTTCGACGATATATCGGACAGCATGTTCATGCAGTATCCTGAGTTCAAGGCGCCCCGTGATGAACAAGGACGGCACACTTGTGAGCAGAGCCCCAGCCGGGAAGGACAAAGGCGGCGGCAAGGGGCACACTGCCCAGCAGCAGCCGCAGCACCCAGGCGGCAAAGGCCAGCCGGGCAACTTTGGCAAGGGCCAGCCTCCTCGCAGAGTGTTCGTGGCTGACCATGTGGATTCCGAGACGGCCGGCCATGACACCAGCACGGCCTTTGAGGCGATCCCCGAAGGCCAGGCCGAGGACGAGCCAGAGGACCAGGAGGACCAAGAGAGGGGCGATCCGGCCCCGGATGATGGCGATGATGATTCCGAGCTCGAGGACCTTGCCCAGGTCCTCACGGTGACAGCCCGCCGATTGGCGAGCACCCGTCTTGGACGGAAGTACAGCGGATCCAAGGTACCAGCAGCCGAGCTCAAAAAACGCACCAGTTGCGCACCATGTGGGGAAACCGGGCATTGGAGGGGCGATCCAGAGTGCCGTGTGTCCGGCAATAAGGGTTCAGCGTCGAGCAAGCCCCCGGCCGCGAAAGGCGGATCGGCGAAACCTTCAGCAGCGGCGCCAGCCGGCAAGTCAGGCGACCGAGGCGGCAAAGGACAGCCACACCAGACCTTTACGGTAACCCACAGTGATCTCGGCAGCTATGAGCTTTATTCTGAAGAGTACGGCCAGACCTTTGCAGATCCCCAGTACAGCGTGAGCGTAGTGTTTTCGGCACAGATGCTTCATGATGTTGGCTCCCAGTTCGTCGGCTACATGGTTCTAGATACAGCGTGCCAGCGAAATTGTTGTGGCAGGAGTTGGGCGGCGAAGCACTTCGACCTCCTCAAGAACATCAACCTTCAACCGGTCAAGGCCCCGCTCCATGACAAGTTCCAGTTCGGGAAGGGTGCCCCCGTAGAAGCAGATTGCCGTGCATATGTTCCAGTAAGCTTCAACGATCACATCCCGCTGCTGATCGGCACAGGCGTCCTCGATGCCGAAGTGCCACTACTTGCGAGCAACGTGCTGCTCAAGGCCCTCGGCATGGTTCTTGATTTGCCCTGCATGACGGTTACTTTTCGAGCTTTGGGTTGCAGCGCGCCAGTGCATATGATCAACGGGCACTTGTCAGTTCGCATAGATTGCTTCAGCCAACATGCACACCATGATTTTGCTGAGCTGTTGTCCCGCACTTCGTGGCATGACGCACCTCCTGAAGCGATTTTTGGCCAGACTGCAAGGGCACACCACGAGGAGCCTCGGCATGCTTGTGACTCCCCCGGCATGGCTCGTGGGCTGGCGCCGGCTTGTGAGGTCCTTGCGCAACTTCACGACCCACCTGTATGTGACCATGGTGCGTGCGGTCAGGCTGCACATCTGGGACCATCAATGGATGCTGGAGGCTACTCCTCCGAGGCTGGACCCCCAGTTTCAGGTGCGGCAGGACACGTGCCGCCACAGCGACATTCAGCGGTACGGCAATGCAACCGGAAGGTACAGCAGGTGCAAGCTGTGCGGGAAGAGATGGGTGTGGGACTACGCGGTCGACCGATGGGTTCACAAACCATACGCCGCATCTTCGCGCTCATCGGCACTGCCATTGCCCTCTTCGGACAACACCCTGGAGATCCCGCGGCAGGCGCCCCCACCTTCGACTTCATTGCGGGCGGCCCGGGCCAAGACGAGTACGGCACGACCCAGGCCGAGCACAGCAGCACCATCAACGGCATTCGCGCCGACTACGAGGACCCGGCGCTCCCAGGACCACGACATCGACCATTGGGCACTTCTTCACGGACCGGGACCCAGCGATGCCACGGAGGAGATCAGCTCGGAGGAGCTCGACTGGGACAACGTCGCCGCCTGACCGGCGACCTGGAACGTGCAACCAAGGTCTACGAGAAGGAGCTCTCCATTTACGATGCACTTCCGACTACCTGCTCACGGCCCCCTCCCAAAGTCGACATCCTGGAGATCTTCGCTGGAGAGGCCAAAGTGTCGGGCAATGCATATCATTTCGGGCTAAACGCCTGCCAACCTGTCGACTTGCAGTTCGGTTGGGACTTGCGGCAGGAGGATCAACAAAAGGTCGTGACCAACCTCGTGCGCCGATTGCGGCCATGGGCTATCATCGTCGACTACCCCGGCCTTCTGTACAGCGTGCACGCCGAGAACTTGAACTACCACAACAAGCCGGGAGAACTTCTACGACTCCGTGCCGCCGACCGGCCCATGCTGAACTTCGCGGCGGCACTTTGCCGCCACCAACATGATGCCGGCAGGCTCTTCTTCTTCAGCAATCCGAGGCAGAGCAGACTTTGGGGCCAACCCGAGATGGCTTCGCTCCTCAGTTCGCCTGGCATCACCACGACCACGGCGCACATGGGCGCTTACGGCGCCGAAAACAAGCACAACGAGCCGGTGAAAAAGGCGATCCAAATCGCCTCCAACTACCCCGGCCTCGACAAGGACTTTGGGCGACGACTTTCAGCAACCGACCTCCTCTACTGCACGCCTCTCCAAGGACGAGATGCACTACGATCCCAAATTTTTCCGGATGCCTTTGTGAATCAGCTGCTTGCCTCTATCAGGCAGTGGATATCACAACGGGAACCACAACGCTTCGGGTACTACATGGTCCTGGCCCTTGCACGGCCAACTACGGACACTGCTGCCTGGAACCACGTCTTTGAGGAGATCGAGAAAAGCTTCACGGGCACCAGCCGGCGCCCCTACATCGTTGACCCCGACTCCACCTTCGGCAAGCAGATTCAGGACCTCTTCCGCATGGACGCCGTGCGCATCCAGGTGGCCAACACTCCATCGCAGCGCCGCTTCCACTCCGACCTTCCGCATGTGGCCCGAGGTGCAGCGTTGCAGTACATAGACAAAACACGTTCAGTGGAGGTGGAGCAGCTAGATGAAGTTAGGCAGCCCAAAGGCCGTTTCAGTAAACCAGTGCAATTTGCAGTGTTCATTTACGGCACTTCACGGCAAGCTTCGGGAGAGCAGCAACCACCACAGGATGATCCCGGCCCTTCTGTGCCAATCTCCGGGCTCCCGACTGATGTGACGTTTCCGGGACTGAGCGATAAGGTGCCGATTGAGATAAGGAGATCCGTGGCACGCCTTCATGTGAATCTCGGACATCCCAGCTCGCAGGAGCTGAACCGATTGCTTTGCCATCAAGGCGTGCCCAGCTCGGGGGTTCAAGAGTGTGTGCGCAAACTCCATTGCGCCACATGCCAACGTCTTTCGGGACCCCAACAGCCTCGACCTTCGACAGCTCCCAACCTTCAAGCAGGACAGTTCGGCGACTTAGTGCAGGGCGACTTCTTTTGGGTTCGGCTGTCGAGTGGCACAAACGTGCAAGTCCTGGGACTCGCTGACACAGCAACGGGCTATCACCAAGCGGCAATCCTTCGTGAAAAATCCGCTCGGGATGCCTACGATCTACTCCACACCGTTTGGCTGCGACCTTACGGGTTACCAGTTCGGCTACTTTTGGATCCGGACCCCTTGTTTCAGGGAGATTTTCAAGAGCTTCTTTCTACTGTGAACGTGCAGGTGGAGTACTGCCCCGCCGAAGCCCATTGGGTTATCGGCACCGTCGAACGGCGCAACTGCGTCCTCAGGACAATCCTTGAGAAGCTGATCAACGACCATGTGGTGGACGACCTGGACCGCCTGGACCACGTGCTTTCGGCTGCAGTGCACGCCTTGAACTCCTTCGTGACCGTAAAAGGCCGCAGCCCTTACCAGGCAGTGTACGGGAAAATTCCCAGAATTCCTGGAGGATTGTTCACCGACGACGGCTCATTGGCTCAGTCCGTGATGGACCCGGGCCTTGCAGCCGAACGTGCTCGCTCTGAGGCCATTGGCCACCTAGCAGCCATGAACGTGGATCAAGGGCTGCGACGGGCAATCCTCCGAAAGACTAACAACACAAAGATTGAAGGACTAATTACAACCAGGCCAAAAGATTGCTTTTTGGCGTTGGCGAAGACGCGGACTTCGCAAACGCGGTGCCTGGACTACGGGACGGTTCCTTGCTTACGACCCCTCACAGCCGAACAAGCAGTGCTGGATCAGATCCGGCAACAACACCATTTTGGTGGCCATGGAACAGCTGACGTTGGCAGCTGGCTGGGAAGACTGGTGTCCCGACGAGTCAGACATCAAGTGTCTGAAGGACGCCACCCTGGACATCCGCGACAGCATCTTCCAAGATCAACAAGGGCCTCCTCCTCCTGAAGACGAGTTGCCCGACAAAGAGGAGGACATCCTCGACGCGGAGTCCTTACCACCGACTCCGGCAATGGCGCCTGGACCCTCAGTTCCCTTCCTGGTACCGCCAAAGGAGCAGAACACACCTCAGCAACCACAAGCACCACAAATACCACAGCTACAGGCCACCAGAACCGACAACTACAACCTCACACTGAGCCCTACTTACCAGCAGAACACCTACGTCCAGAGCTTTGGTGACCCCTCCCGCGCAGTCAACTTGCCACCGCGAACTCCGAGGACACCAAGACAAACACGGAGCCGTTCACCAGCAGCTCGACCTCTACTACAAGAAGGACCCAAACCACCAGCACTACCTGCAGGCGCTTCCTACGACGAGGCGTTGCAGAGCGCAGCCTTTGACAGCGCCGCCTACGACGACGAGCCACCACCAGGCCAGCACGGAGAAGACCAACAGCAGTCGCGACCAACTTCCGCGCAACCTGGTGAGCCTCAACAGGAAGCAGCACCTTCTGAACCACCAGCTGGAGGAGAACCTTCATTACTACCTGGAGACCAACGACCACACAGTTCCACAGCAACGACCTCGCAGGTGCCCAGTTTAGCACAAGGTGACCAGCAGCAGTCACGACCAACTTCCTTGCAACCTGGCCACCCGACGAGCAGTGCTTCTTCAACTTCTAGGACACCTACCGAGGAGGTCCCAAGTTCACAGGCAGCTTCTCAACCTTCTCCAGACGCCGCTGAGGCACCTCCGGTACTACCTCAGAAAAGGCCCTTCGACACTCTGACAACCCTGTTGGCAGACGGCGGCGAGCTACACCGTGTACTACCTGGCGAGACCTTCCACAACGGTGTGTTCGGACCACTACGGCGCCCCTTCTACGAGGCGTACCTGGCTTCAGACCACCGACCAGGAGACGTACCACCGGACAAGGACCCCAGGGAGAGCGACACTAGCGACTCCGACGTCGACAACACCACCAAGGCAGGCGGACGCAAGCTCTCGAGAAGGGAGCTCAAGCAACTTGACCGCGAGATTCCATGGACGGTGATCATGAAGGGCCCCCACATTCAGGACTACTTGAAGGCGGTTGAAAAAGAAGCTGAGTCCTGGAAACAGTGGGACAGTGTGGAGCCGCTGTCACACGAGCAGGCCAAGAAAGTGCTGAACGACAAGATCCTTGTCAAGCGGATCCTGCGCAGCAGAGCTTGTTACAGAGACAAGAGCAGGGGACAGGGGCAAGTTCGACCCAAATGTAGGGTAGTTTGCCTGGGCCATCAAGACCCGGATTTATTCAGTCTTAATCGCCAGGCTCCAACACCCTGCAGAAATAGCGAGCACATCGTTCTGATGATCCTCGTTTCGGGTTCCAACGGTGAGTTCGGCACCACAGGCCACAAGTGGACCGGCTGGCTAGCAGACGCCTCGACGGCTTTTCTCCAAGGACAACAGCCTCAAGAAGAACGAAGCCAGCCTCTGTACATGAGGCCACCCAGTGACGGACTTATCTCTCAGACTCCTCACTGGAAAGCACCGCTGTACCTCATCAAGTCGAACATTTACGGCTTGGCGAACGCTCCTCGCCTGTGGTGCGTGGAAGTGACGACCAGGCTCGTGAAGCTCGGGTACACCCAGCACTCCTTCGACCGGATGGTCTTCTTGAAGAGGGATTCCCGAGGCAACTTGATCAGCATCATCGTGGTCTACGTCGACGACTTCTTGGGAGTTTTCCGCGTCGACTATGACATCAGCGAGGTGCACAAAGCCTTCACCTGGGGAAGTCTCAGCTACTTCGAGCTCAACACTCCTTTGACCTTCAAGGGCAAAGAGCTTACGCTCAGGCTGAACAGCCGGGGAAAACACGTCCTCTACATCTCCCAGGCAGAGTTCATCCGTGGACTCGACAGCGGCAAGATCCCGAAGGACGCGGACTTGGAGCAGCCCTTGACTCCCGAACAACAGGGAGAGCTGAGGTCCGTGGCAGGCTGTTTGCAGTGGCTCTGCGGACAATCTCGCCCTGAGCTGTCTCCTTACGTGTCGCTTAATAGCCTGAACTCACGAAGCAACCTGGGCAACCTCAAGTCCCTCTACTTCGCCCTCGACTTCGCCAAGAGCACCGCCGAGCAAGGACTCCTTCTGCCAGACGTGCCGCTGAACCTAGCAACCACATTAGTTTCGTACAGTGACGCTTCTTTTGCCAACTCCCCTAACGACTTAAAGTCGCAGTACGGAGTTCTAGTGCTCGCCACCACGGCCCACGTGTCCTCGACTCCTTGCCTAGGCTTACTGTTGGATTGGCGTTCAGGAAAGAGTGCCCGAGTTTGTCGTAGTACCCTAGCTGCCGAAGCTATGGCTGCTGACGAAGCTGTAGATCGTCTCCACTACACAAACCTCTTCCTGACCGAGATCCTTACGGGAGAGCTGGCCTACAAGGCAAAACCAGCACTCCGCATGCTTCACGCCGTGGATGCTAAAAGCCTCTACGACTCGCTCATTCAAGAGAGCCCTCAGACCAGTGAGAAGCGAATTTTGGTGAACATTAAGTCTGTGCAGGATAGCTTGGATGCTAGCTCGATTCATTGGATCCCAACTGAGTTGATGCGCGCAGATGGGCTCACCAAACTTTCGGCTGATCTACTGGCGGCACTCCACGAGTGGTTTAAGGCCCCGTGGGTGATCCTCCGACAGGTCAAAAGAAAAATTGACCAGTGATAAAGTTGCGCTTGCATTTTCGCTTGACCTGTCAGCCTTTTCTCCGTCGCCATTCGGCCTAAGATGGGCCCTCTTGAGTCTCTTACCTTTGTGCGAGAAGCGGAAACATGTCTTGCTGCGACTGACACGTCTTTTCTTCAGTGCGAGTGTCTTGTCAAGACTATCTGTGATGCTCGCTTGCTCGTGCTCGTTTGTGGATGCAGGATGTGCTCCCAATGGTGGCGGCACTTTGCGGCAACGACCACTCGCGGCAGCTCATCGATCGATGCCGACGACGTGGCTTGCCAGGCACTGTCCACAGCCTAGGACAGCCTTGCAGGGTTTGCGGTAGTCTCACAGACTTTCCTTTTCCTCCCATTTTGGCAAGGTGGTGCCACGTGTATCGCTGACCTTGCAGCACTGCCTTCGGTAGTGCTGTCGCTCAAAAAATGACGGCTGCAGTTCTCGTCAGCACAACTTTGAGAACGAACGAACCAGATCTTCAGAAGTTTGCTCACTGACATCGAAAGAACCAAGTACTCTAAGTGTGCATGTGCCCGTGGGCTCGCAGTAGTCGCAGTGCTGGCATTTTTGAAGGCCCTGGTGGTGGAGAGCTTCCAGACAGCTTCGAGAAGTTGGCCAAGCTTCTGGAGTGCAAAGCGAGACCTCCGAAGGACGGCCGCGATGACGGGCCTTGCAGTGCCTTGCAGCATGTAGGGCTGTACTGGTTGCCCCCCCCCCAACTCGTTGCGTCTTGTTTGTCTCAGCTCAAACTCAAAGAGGAGGCAGCACTGGACTTGCTGAAGCCTGCGCTGAACAATGAGGCGGAGATTGAGCAGGCGCAGAGAGTGTTGGCAGATGTCCAGAACTTCTACATACCACAGAGAATACTGCCGAGCCCACACATCGGAGACGACAGCCTCGCACTCGTCGCGAAGCTGCATCAGCTTGCGGGTGGGCAATGCGCTTCTTTGCTAGGTGTTGTTTTCGTTCTTCTAATCCGATGGCCTTTGGCATCGCTGAGGTGTACAGCGAAGTTGAGCAAGGCTTACTTCCGAAGTGGTGCATTCCTGTGGCGGCCCACGGCCTTTACCTCTCCAGCGACTTCCTGTCGGACCCAGCCGTGGGTTCCTGCAAGATGACTCTCCTCTTAAAGCTGAAGAGCTGTGCATTTGGATTGCTGGCGCCTCCCTCTCCTGGAGTTCCTTGCCCTCCCATCACGATTGGGAGCCTCGGTCCGTGCACACCATCGAGCCCTCGGGACAAGTGGGGCAATGTCCAGGTCCGCATCCTGGGCAAGTCGGAGCATGCCAGCTTCGACGACGTCCAGAAGCCCTTCGGTTGCTCGCCCTTTTTCGAAGCTTCTGCCGTAGTCCTGTGCTCCTGTCCTGTGCTTCTGTCCCAGCCCCCTTTTTCGTCCGCGAGGCTACCTGGGAAGGCTCGGTGGCCTCAGGGCGCAGCCGCTCCGCTCGCGCTTTGCGCTTCTGCGGCTCTTCGTGGAGGCCAGCTTCCGCCTGGAGCTTTCCGAGGCTTCGCTCATTGACTCCGAGGTGTCCTTGAGCACGCTGCACGCTTTGGCCTTGCGCTTCACGGCGGCCATGGCGCAGGAGCTCAAGCTTCAGGAAGCCGACTTTGATGCCCTCCTTGTGACTTCTTACATTTTGAAGAGCACGATCGTGCCCGAACTGGTGGATGCTCCCGACTTCTCGAGCCGCAGATGCGCTGACTTTCGCTGTCTGTGCCTCGGCGCTTGGTTTCAGAAGGTGATCTCCTCAGTGCTGGACCTAGCAAAGCTCCTGGATGTGGCACCGACCGTGAGACCGGCGAAGCTCTTTGACGGCCGGCTCTTTCTCCACGTCTTGCGAACCTTCCGAGAGAGAGGGGGGCCCGGTCCCGGGGAGGCGGAGGCCGCTCCGGCTGTGAAGCCTCGCGCTCGGCGTGGGAAGATGGGCCCACGGACCGGCGAGGTGACCGAGGTGTACCAGGCGCCTGTGAGCCTGGATCGCTTGGATGCGGAAAACCTGGTGAAGCTGCGGACCAGTGCGGAAATGAAAGCGTGGCGAGATGAAGTGTTGCGAGGGCTGGTGGTGCAATTTCTGCCCTCCATACCGCAGGCGGCCCCGGCCAGCTTGGCAAAAGATGCCGTGATCGAGGACAGGTTCACGGGATCGGCCGAGCTGCCTATCACTGCACGCAAGGCAGAGCTCTGCAGAGACCTTCTGGAAAGTCGCGTGACTTGCGTTCATGGCGAAACAGGATCCGGCAAGAGCACACAGGTCCCGCAGTACATCCTCGAATGCTTCACAAACGCTCAGGTGGTTGTCACACAGCCCCGTCGAATGGCCGCGATCAATTTGGCCAAGCGAGTCGCAGTGGAGCGTGGGGAACATCTGGGTAGAACTGTTGGGTATCGGATTGGTGGAGACAGCATGCCTGGCTCGCAGCTGAACTTCGTGACCACGTTTTCGACTCAGTTGAATCGCAGCACTGTAGCATGGTCGATAAAAGTCCGTGATAGGCTACGCATCTTACCTCGCTTCGTGTCTGTGTCTCCCTCCCCCTCTCTCTGTGTCTCTCAGTCGGCCCAAGCGATCTGAAGTAGTAGGGAATGGCCACGACAGAAGCCTAAGTCTAAGTGTCCTGTCCTCCCGCATCAATCAGGACGACCGGCCCGCCGAGTTTTTTTTGTTCTCTTCTCTTGTCGGAAAGTCTCGTTGAGCCAGTCACACATGCTTAGCCACTAGAGGGCTTGATGTCTCACGCCGGCAAGAGCACACTCTTCTGCCCCGTACACCGATGTTCCTTCGAAGAAGGCTTGATGATGTTCGGAACTTGTGCATATTTCGTTTTTCAGAGACCCTACGGTAAATCTTCTGCAAGCTGCCTCTGATTTCCCGTGTACGTCCCGACGTTGTTTGGTGCCTCGGGGTTTGTGTCAGTGGGAGGAGAGTTGCGAGGGAGTCCAGCAGCAAGCGAGAAGAGCCGAGGGCAGTGAGATCGGTCTGTTGTAGACTCTACACTCTACACCTTGTCGACAGTCAGTGCCTGCCTGCACTGCGTATGCACATATGTGAATGTGTGGCTTGCTCTGCAGGGGCTGGCTGTTGAGAGCCTTGGTGAGCAGTCCAGAGCGGATTGGCCAGCTCACGCATGTCGTCTTCGACGAGATTCACGAGCGCTCGGCCGACGCAGACTTCTTGAGCATGGTGGTCCGCTTGCTGCTTCACCGCTCTCCGACTGTGCGCCTCGTGATCATGTCTGCAACCCTCCAAGCGGATGTTTTCCGTTCCTACTTCCAGCAGCTGCAGCCTGAAGCCTCGGATATACCTCTGGTCGCAGTGGGCGGCCGCTGTTTCGACGTTCAGAAGGTCTTCCTCGATGACATCCGGGACTTCTGCAAGGGCAAGAAGCTGAGCAAGCCGGGGCAGGTCGCTTTGTCGAAGTTACTCTTGAAGTTTCAAGAACGCAAGTTCGAGAACAACAGCTCCAAGAACTTGTCTGACGTCTTGCCCGTTGCTACACCGCTCATTCTCGACCTGCTGGCCTCTTTGGCCGAGCCGGGCTGCACAATCCTGGTCTTCCTGCCTGGCCTTGAGGAGAGCCGAAATTATCAAGCTGTGAGGATAGAAGCAGGCAGCTTGAGTTGCATGCATGCTTGCGGCCATGCATGCTTGTGTGTGTGTGTGCGTCTGTGGGCGGGTTCGGCTCGTTACATGAAACAAGAAGCGAAGCGCTTCAAAGCAGGGCATGGCCAGGGCGGGTGCATGTGTTATTGCGCCTTCATGCAGGCACACAGCGGCAAGAATCCGGGAAGGACGAATGTTTGTGTGGGCAGTTTACGTATGCATGTGCATGCCTGACTGAGGTTTCGTGCACTTACACGATCGTGGTCGTGATAGCTTGGACTTCATGCGTGAGTGTATTTCGTACTGTACTTCTGCTCATGCGTGTGGAGTTGCGTCCGATGTCATAGATGTGTTCGTCATGATTCTAGGAACAGGTTGCGTATGACATGTGTTGCTTTGAGCTTTGGATCTGTTCGCATTGGCAGATGTATGCATGCATGAACTTGGGTAGACAGATGGACGGATGGATTGACAGACAGACAGGTGGATAGATGGAGTGGAATGGCTTGAGATTACGTACGTGTGCACCGGTGTATTCATTGCCACTTGCCCTCTCGGGTCGTGTGCTTGAGATCAAAGCATGCTTCTCTGCTGCGACTGAGTACTCTGCGACCCTGACGGCAGGAGATAAGCAATTTGTACGACGACTGCCAGGCTTACCTGCACGCGAAGGATGGTGCATTGGCCGACTCGGAGGAGGCGGACCCAGAGCCTGAGCCAGGATCCCCCGAGCAGGCGCACTTGGAGCTTAAGGCTTTCGCTATGCACTCGCAGATACCTATGGAAGACCAACTGGGGGTCTTTAAAGGCCCAGGTCCACGGGCATGCCACCTGGTCTTCGCCTCCAACGTGGCAGAGAGCTCGTTGACACTGCCAAGCGTGTGCGCAGTCCTGGACCTGGGTTTGATAAAGCAGATGGTCTACGACCCACGATTACGGGTGTCGTACCTGGCGCTGCGGTGGACAAGCCAAGCATCCGCCCATCAGCGAGCAGGTCGTGCAGGCCGAACCCGAGAGGGAACCGTTGTGCGGCTCTACCCACGAAACTTCCATGAAGGAATGGTGGCTTTTGACCGGCCGGAAACTTCTTCCTTGCCGTTGCCAAGATTGTATTTGCAAGCCAAGCAGCTGGCATGTGATTTGGGGGAGGGCGATCTTGCCGGAGGTGCCTCCGCAGTTTCTGTTCTGGAAGACCTCGTTGACCCACCAGACCTTGCTATTGTCGAAGTTGCCCGCCAAGAGCTCGCAGAAGGCTGTGCTCTTGCCGCATGTGCGGAAGACGCGGACATCACCACCCTGGGGAGACTCTGCTTGCGGCTTCCCTTCGAGCTGGCTCTTTGCCGCCTTATCTGGATGAGCTGTCATTGGGGCTGTGCCGCCGATGGAATTGTGCTGGCATGCAGCATGGCCGTGCAGGACCCTTTCTCGCAGCCCAACCCATTGGCCATCACCGATGCCGTGGAGTTGGGGCAGAAACTACGCCGGAGCAATCAGAGCCGGCGTCATTTTGATGGTGGAAGAGCTTCTGAGCCGCTTGCGCTTCGCAGCCTTTTCCGTGAGTTCTACCAAACACTGCGTACTTCAGCCACGGATGGTCTCCTCGGAGGTCGCCGCGCTTGGATGAAGCACGCGAACACAATGGCTTCGAAGCATGCGGTCATCCCCAGGCGTTTGGCAGAGTTCTGCGTTCAGGTGGATGACGTTGCTCAGCGCGTCGTGTGCTTGCTGGCACCTGGCAGTCGAGTGGAACGTCAAGTTCGTCTTCTGCTAAAGGGCTTAGGAAGGGGCCTTGTGGATACCGATGATGCCGGCAGCTTCCCCTGCGAGGCGCAAGAACCAACAGAGTGAGCCGGACAGGGAGAGAGTTCAGAAGTTGAGAGCATGGCATACCTTCCCTTTCTGACACGAAGTTGCCAGGATCTGTGGGGATTGGATGAATGGGTCAATGTAGACAAGAAGCCTACACGCCGTGCAGATGTATTTTCCCCCTTCGTGGAGAACGACGACCTCTTGCGCGGTCTGTTGTCCGCTTGCTTCACGAACCAGCTGGTGATTTCTTCGAAGCACAGCCAGAAGGATCTAGATCTTGCAAATGGCATGGCTCAGCTTGCGGACCCTGCCCGCAGCGCTCTCCTCGATGTGGAGCATCTCAAGGACAACGATGCTCTGCGAGAATCGGCGAACTTCTTGAAGTACTTGTCCCGTCTCAGTGGCGGATGCATGTTTGAGTGTAAGGGGATGGTTGGGAAGCATATTTGCATCCAGTGCGTTGACCCAAGCGCAAGTAGTCTCAGCGAGACATCCAATGAGTCAGAAGAGGAGGATGAGGAAGAAGATAAGGAGATATCAGAGATGCCTGTCGACATCGCAATGGACCTGCACATATTCAACCAATTCACGCGCGGCAAGCAGTCGGTATCATCGCAGATGGACCTGAGTGATATTCAAAGCAGTCACGACTCCCAAAACGAATGTGAAAAGGCTGAGCCAACTCCTATCGTTGTCAAGAAGCCGGTACATCCATACCAGATCAAGTGGCAGGTACATGCAGCGGGGGAGGAAGATCGCAAAGGACGGGCCGCAATGAAGAGAACCGGTTTGCCCGGCTGCTATCATCCCCTGGGCTTCATGTGCGATGTGTCCAAACGCAGCTGGGTGGCCTGCTGTAGCCATGTGCAATACACCCAAGGCAGCATTTGCTTCCTTTCCGGCATGACCCTCCTCAAGCCTTGGCAGGCCAAGCATTTCCTGCTGATGATCGACCCACAAGCTGCAAACGTGGCGCTTCGTTGCACTGCGGATGGATCAGTCAATGCTGTGAAAATGTTTGGTCAACAGCTGCGTATCGATCTCACGAAGGAGGACATGAATTTTGTGGACAGTTTCCGTTCGAGGATGAGAGACGCCTTGCTGAGCTCCGAGAAGCTGAAGGAGAGCCCGCTGAAGTCCAAGTTGCATGACTTCTGCAGGGGAGGCGATTCTACCGAGGGTGGTGCACAGGGCCGCTGGTTTCAACCACTCCGCACTTCAAGCAGCTTACCGGGACTGCAGCCACTGCTTCAGAAGATGGATGCAGAGTCAGAGGCCGCGGCGGCAGCTGAGATGAACCTGCGTGCCATCATCGACTTGATGATGGCTAAGAAGAAGAGAACGACAAGTCGGAAGCTTGCAAAGGAGGCTGGCTGGCCGGAGGAGCAGTTCGGCCCCCTCGAAAAATTTTTGTCGCAGCGCCCCCATCTCTTCCGTCAGGATGGAAAGAACTGGAAGTCTGTGAATTAGCTCTTTGTCTCGACAGTCTCAGCGTGCTGTGTATACTTCTGGTGTGCCCGGATCTATACTATGCGATGCAAGACTGGCATTGGCTTTGTTACAGCGCCCTTGTCCCCTCCAAAACCTGATGCTCAACGCTTCAAGTGATGAGCTGTTGGAGATTGTACAGTAAACAACTGGGGGCCAAGATGATCTTGACAACATCTTGATGATTATCTCTGATATTATAATTCGACACGATTCGGTCGGATATATTCGGTACTTTTTTCAAATCGCCTCACGAGATAAATTTTATCTTGTGATATAATCTTCAGGACATTATGAAAATTACGATAGTAGTAATGAGCCGCGGGCCGCGCATAAATTATCCGGAGACTTGATTTTTCTAGGCCAAAATCTCCGCCCCGTTCCCCGCAAATACGTGCGTAAAAATCGAAAGACGGAACGTAGGTTTGGCGAATTTATAATGAGGAGAGAGAGAGAGAGAGAGAGAGAGAGAGAGAGAGTAGCCATTTTGGCTCAAGTGGTTCAAGGACCGAGGGGGCCGCTCCGCCCTTTTCTCCCTCTTCTCCACTTCACGCAGGCCCCCCGGATCCTCAAACCCGGCCGCCTGCACTCTTCTCTTGCCAGTCTCTCTTCTGACGCGATTGCTGCGGGGGGACATCAAATAGTCTGTGTTCTTCCAGCTCCCCGCTCCTGCCGGTGAGATCGGTGTGCAACAATCCACGACGTGAACCGCTGCGGCCGTGCCCCTTCGGGACTTTGACGCTAACGCCGTCTTCGTGATCGGCGACACTACAGGAGTTCCTGCCAGAGAATACGATTCGGGAGTACCTTCCCACCACTTGTTCCCGGGGAAGCCCCCGCGCTTTCCATCGTCCCGACCGCCATGGCAGGGAAAGGCAATGGAGCCGCAGACCAGATGGACCAGGACTCGCCTCAGCGCAAAAGGGGAGCGCCTCCTGAGCCCGAGCCTATCAGCCTGGAAGCAATCCGTGAAGTTGTTCGCGGTGAAATTCAAGGCGCTGTTTCAGGAGTGACCGACCGAGTCTCTGCACTGGAAAGAGGACTTCAAGCCCACAACGACCGCACTTTTCAGGCCGTCGAGACACTCTCTTCAGCTCAAGCTCAACAAAGTTTCCGCCTGGAAGAACTTGCCACCGATGCAAAAGAGATTTCCGGCAGGCTTTCCTTCCTCGAAGGCACAGTCAAGCACCTGCAATCTTCGGGGAGCACCCCGTCCACCGCTGATTCGGGGAGAATCCCAGCACTCGTGATGGGTGGCTGGCCTCCGGACACTTTGGCCAGTGAAGTGATCCAAAAGGCCAATGAAATGGCCCGAGATCTACAATTGCAGTTGAATCTTTCTGATGCCTTTGTTCCAGGAGTCAGACGAGGCTTCGTTCTCATTCCTATTGCTCCCAACTCAGATGAATCCGACGAGGCTATGAAGCAGCGTGTGCAAGCTTGCATCCGCCGTGTCAATACGGCAAATGTTACACTCGGGCGCAAACCCGACGGCAATCCAGCCAAATTGTGGCTTTCCATCAGCCAGCCACCTGAGCGCCGCCGGCGCGCCGCACTTGCAGGAAAAGTCAAACGACTGATCATTGAGGCAGGGGGTCTCCCCTCGCTGCACCGCATTGAACCCGAGTGGGCCACAGGTACAGTCTGGTTCAAAGACGTTAAGGTCTCCTCAGGTAGCAGCGCGGCCCCTCACGGCGCATCCACTGCGGGATGCGGCTGGATCGATCTCTCAGCCATTGCCACCCAGCTTGGAATTGAGCGCAGTGCCCTGGAAAAAACCTGGGAGCCGCTCCTTGCGGCGCTCCGCTGATTGGACGAGACCTACCAGGCCGAAGGGGAAATGGCCCCTTCAACGTGTCACTCTAACGTGCCTGAGCCGCGTCAACATGAGGCGGCGACCTTGCCCTTTGCAACCTGGAACCTGGGGGGTTTGAGCCCAGAAAAAGTGCTCGATTTGCTCACCGGTTTCCACGGCTGCCCATCGCTTTCAGCCCTTCAAGTGCTTTTTCTCCAAGAGATTACAGTCACAGTAGGGGGTGGCCCTTTCTTTGAAGCTAATGATGTTTGGGTTCTTATCCATGGGAAACTACCCACCGAGTGGCGCGGCTGCGGCATTGCCTACCGCAAAACCCTCGGCATGCATGAGTCCTCGTCTCTCTGCATAGCAGCGTTGAGCACTGTGCTCCGCCAACCAAACGCCAAAACCATCGGGCTCCTTTCAGGTCATGTATCCCACAGATTCACAGTTGAGAGGACAGCCGAAGCCTTGCAGGCATGGGAACAGATGCCTGCCCTCAAATGCGGCAAAATTATTTTGGGGTTTGATGCTAATGAGACCTTCCTCCAACCTGGAGGTGAATTAGGCAACACTACTTTGTCCTGCACAGCTAGGGGCGAACAAATCCTGCAGTGGTGCCTCGAACAAGATGTTCATTTGCCGTTGCAAAGCATGCACATCCCCTCCCATTTCCCGTATAATCCCGAACTCTCCGCGAGGCGACTTGATTACATTGCCACTAGGGGTGTAAAAATCTCTGAGGCTAAGGTTCTTCCGGCCCGAGACAGAGCATCGTCTGATCATGAGCCGATTGCCGCTACTGCGCATGTTCCCCATCCCTCTCCCGTCAAGCTGGGAGTCGTGTGGTGTGCCCGGCAGCTCAAGGCCGAATGCCATTCCTTGCTAGACGGCTTCAACAGCACAGCAGCCGACCCTCACCATGCCATCGCTGAAGTGGCAGCCTGTATTACGGAACCAGCCCACCGTTCCCTTAAATTCCACGAGAGTAAGCACCTTAAATCCCTCAGGCGTGCAGTTCGGGGAATTCCCCCAGGACCAGACAATAGAAAAGCTTGGAAGACCATCTCCAAAGAACTGCAGCGTGAACGCAAGGCTTGGAAGGCAGAACTCGCCGATCGAGCCGGCTCCCATGACTGGAATGCGCTAAGATCTCTTAAAGCAAAGAGCTCCAAAACCGACTGGGCTGCCTCCCTCCTGGACGACCCGGGATGGACCCACAAGCTCAGCGCGCACATGTCCTCCATCTTTTGCAAGCAATTGCCAGAGGTGACCAGAACCTCTATGCAAGCCATGCGTGACCAAGCCACCCGCATGTGTAAAGTCACGCCATGGAAGCCCTTCACGGAAGCAGAGATGCGTGTCACTATGGCAAAGTGGAAAAACCACAAAGCCACAGGTCCGGATGGCATTGCTCTAGAAGCGCTCAAGCTGCTCTTTGAACACGACACTTGGCGGCCCAAGCTTGCCGAATTGATTAATGACAGCCTCTACAAAGGGGAATTGTCCCCTTGGATCCTTGCAGGTGCCTCAGTGCTCCTCCCGAAAACGGCACAACCTCTTTCCTGGTCCGATACCAGGCCGATAACTTTGTCTAGTGCCATTTTGAAATGGGTTGCACAGTTGCTCCTCCTGAGGGGCTCGCCCCTGCTGCAAGACTGTTGTCACAGACAATTTGCAAGCAAAGGCAAGCAAGGAGTTGAATTGATACTTTCTTTGCGAAAGTTGACTAGGGTTGCACACGAATGGAACACCCCTTTCTATGTGGTTAAGATAGACATCGCCAAAGCCTTCGACAGCATAGCTCAAGAAAAGCTTGCGGACCTTGTTATGCGCAAGATTGCCTGCAATGGATGCCAACCCTGGGAAGCGCGCTTATGGCTCAGCCTATTAGAGGCCCGAGAACTGAACTTTTGGGTGCAGAAGTACAAGGTCACGGTGAGCCAAACAAACGGCATGCGACAGGGCAGCCCAGACAGTCCTGTTCTTTTCGCAGCCGCCATAGGGGAGATTTTGGATGCAACCCTACGTGCAGTCAACGGCGGTGGCCCGCCGCATGTGGGCAGGCACGCGCACCTTGAGCCGCCCCCCCACTCAGGCTCCGCCTTCATGGACGACACATATGTATGGGGAGAATGCCCCAAGTATGTCCAGAAAGTCCTGTGGGAGCTTGAAAAATCGCTCCTGTCTCTGGGGCTCAAGATCAATGCCAAAAAAACCCATGTCATCTCCAACACGCCAGAAGACCCCTTCCGCTTTGTGATAGGGGGAGTCCAGGTAGCCCCTGATGGCCCTGATGCCATTATGACCATCCTAGGTTCGCCTATCAGCATGTCCGGGGATGTCGCCCCAATCGTCGCTGAAATGCAAGGACGTGCCAGAAGGTCTTTCCACATGCACCGAAAGATCCTGTGCTCGCGAGCTCCACTCAAGGAGAGACTCTTGTTACATCAGTGCCTAGTTCGGGAAGCCGCTTTGTGGGGTTGCCCAGCGTGGCCCATCCAATCCTCACTCCTCCAAGCTACCAACAGCACTCAGCTGTTACAAATTCGATCCATGGTTGGCGGTGCTAGGATGCCGACCGAACGCTGGCATGAGTGGCACATTCGCACCATGCGCAGGGCGAGAGCCCTTATGCACCAGCACAAAATCGTGCGATGGTCTTCCCACACGCTCCAAATGCAATGGAACTTGTGGGGACATGTAGGCAGAGCACCTTTCCAGCCAACCTTCCACATCATGAGGTGGAGAGACCTTACCTGGTGGAAAGACCAGCAGAACCTTACGCCCGGCCCGGCCCCTAAAGGTGTCCGTCACATAGGCCACCATAATCCCCACCGAGACCCCGAAAGGCAAATTGGAGCCATAGCTGGAAGGCAGCGAATCGTGCACTGTGGCTACATCTAGGGGAAGCTTTCCTCGACCAGAATGACCCGCCCTGGGCTTCTGGGAACCAGCTTGTCTTGCCTGGAGCGCCAAACCTTGCGCCTAATAAGCGTAGCCCCGGCCCTAAACCCGCCGCCCATGCCAATCACATTGCCATCCGGGGAGCACCCCGCCGTGTGCTTGCAAGCAACGCCCGCCGTGCTCTGCTGAACGGATGACTGCATCGACAGGAACAGTTGTAGCACTGTCTTCAGGAGGGCAAATTTGCCTCTTTGGCAGCAAACCGGGATGTACCAACCCGACGCAAAACAAGCCTGTCACATGCTTTGTTTGACCCTTTGCATCTTCCTGCGTTCAGTGCTTTTCATGCCTGCCCACGGAGAGCGCGCACATCTTAGCTGTAGTGGGAGTGACTTACAGCGTTCATGTCGGATGCAACCCCATGCCTTGGCCCTGTGCAGCCTGTGATGCTTTTCCCGATGCAACCAACTATACTGCCTGTCTTCAGCCCAAGCCTGCAGCCGAGATCGACGATCTCTCCACGAGGCCTTTTCGGTGTCGACTGCCATGGGCTCTGCGACCGCCGCCGCCCCCCGGACTCCCTGGATGCGGCGAACATGCGGCCTGAACGCAAACAAGGTGGGCTTCCTTTTGGGAGCATCTGGCATGCTGATCCTTACATGCTGCGCGGGAATGCCCTCCTCACACCCTGGAGGGAGAGATGCACAACCGGAGGACAGTGATTCCTCGGACCCTCCGCTCGCTCCTCCGGAGCTGCCGAGTGAAGAGGACCTGCCCATGCATGTCTTCGGCCTGCAGCAGGACGCTTTCAGCACTCAATCTACGAGTGGTGACCATGACAAGGAAGCAATGCCGACCTACCCCGACCATGATCGAGATCACAATCCAGCACTACATGATGGAGAAGTCGCCAACCTGCCGGTTTTGCGCCGCGGGGGCACCCAAACAATACCTGAACCACATCCTGCCCAAGGGGAACGACCCCCTAGAGGAACCATGCAGCAAGACTCCCGGTTCCCCGCTCTTTTCCGACATGAAGCTACTACTTCCCCCCAATCGTCGCGGCCCTTGAGTCCCCCCTCGGCGAGCAATGATATTCTTCTACCACAACAAGCACCTCCCCAACAACACCCTGAACACGATCAAGCACTACCGCAACGGCATCCTGCTCAACATCACGATCCTCGACTACATGATCCACGCCAAGAACCAGCGCTTTCTGCACAACTTCACCAAGAACAACCATTTGCTACTTCCGCGAGCTCTTCGTCGGCGACTACTGACCCTACGGCCCACGCGGCATCCGACCTGATGCCACGAAGCCAGGACACTCTCCAGGGAAAGGACCCGCCGCTCGATCTACCTCTACCCCACCCACGACAAGGTGCTGAACAATTTCCCCGAGGAGCTCAACCAAGTGCCCTACGACATGGCTTTGCCAGGGGTTTCCCTCTACCCTACTCGGCCGACACCGACCCGTGGCACAACGACGGCTATATCACCACACAGGAACTGGGATATCTTCCAGAAGGACACGACCCTCCTTTACCGTTGGAGCAAGCACAACAACCTGTTGCAGCCTCGACGACACCACCTGAACTACCTCCAGAACGACAATCACCCACAATGGACCCCTGGAACTTTGTGGCCAGACGCTACGCGAGTGAAGGGCCCATCCTCCCACCGCACCTGTGGTCGCACAATCCATTGGGACTACATGCACTACCCCATCCTGACCATCAACAACCTCCAACAGCTGATCCTCTACAGATGCCAGCGCCAGTGCAGAACGACGAGAACACCCCAATGTCCTCGGCGACCTCATCTACATGTGCGCCCGATGACACACCGCTACCGCAAGAACAACAGATACCACCCCCAGAGCTAAGCAGGGACACAGATGCAACCGCTTCCCCGCTACCGTCTGCGACGCCGATTTCTCCCGAGGACATCGAAGATGGCGCCACCGACAACTTTGACAACGCCGAGCCCACTGCACACCAAGGTACTGTCGCAGCTGCAGAAGCTCATCAAGCCGCTGGGGACGCAAGCCACAACGACCATACCAACCCCGACGACAACAGTGACGATGGCTCATCCGGAACAAGTTCCAGCTCAAGCTCCAGTGGGGACGAACCCCAACGTGATCCTGGCCTACCTCCCAAGCGACGCGCAGGACATGGAAGCCAGCGAGTTAAGAACAAAGGGCAAAAAACTGACATTAAAGCCCTGTGGCACCAGCTGAATTGGGGAGATAAACCCCCGTGGCTTTCCTGGCGTCGAGCTCTCCCTTACATTCAGAGAGGGGAGAAACCCCCTTGGCGACAACCTCGACTTCGACCTGAACATGGCGACATGCTAGCAGCACTCAAAAATGCGCAGAACTACGAAAGGGATGCCACTGGCAAAGTGATTCCTCGTAGCTCGGCGTCCAGCTCTACCAGTTCGGCAACGACACAACAAGACCTTCCTCGAGACGCCGCTCCGACGAGACCCAGCCAAGACTCAGGTTCGAAAGCCAACACAGCAGCTGCAGAGGACCACAAGCGCCGCCAGGCTTCCAATCCCTATCTACAGCCTCCCGACCAACGCCCAACAGCTACCGCATCGACTTCTTCCTCTTCGCGTGAAGTACAACCCTCACCAAACCATCTTCAACGAGATGACGACAGAAGGGAGCCGGGCTCGCCTGGGGATAGCCGCCCCGAACCTCAGCCACCACGTCCTCGAGTGAGTTTCCAACTACCACACGACCACCGTGAACTACCACCCAAGCCAGCGAGAAGACAGCCAATCCTCAGGAAATTGGCCAATAGCTCCCACACGCAGCTGCGTATCGACGGTGTGCACCGCAACCCCATCATCTTGGTGGACAACAGACCTGCTTCTTTGCACCAGGACACGGCGGACTACATCGACATGTACCACAACCGAGAACATCTAGGGCCAGGGCAAATGCAAGGAGCACCTCTCTTCTATCCACCACCTCCCTTGAAGAGGAATGCCAGCTCGAGTGCCAGTTCAAGCTCCGAGCCACCGGGACAACGCGCCGACTCCCGCACCGCTACGCCAGCCAACATCTCCGACCTCGAGGTAAGGGCAGCGACTGCAACTGAGCCGGGGAAATCCCCCAGACTGACAGAGATTGAAAAAGAAGGGGATAATTCCCTCCAAAGCACGATCCGTGTGGGAGCCAACACACAAGATCACTCATGGCTTTGGGGAGCAACCCCCGCTACTATCCCTCCTGCAGTCCCGCTCGATGTGGCAAACGTGCTCACCCTTCGCAGCTCCTCTAATGGTGCTTGGCGCGGTGTTGTGTGGACACCACAGCAAAGGGATCAAGTCCGCCATCCTGGACGCCTGCGCTCCGAGCCCACCGCGGTCATCTTCAATACGCTTAGTGGCTATGCCGAAAGAGGACCGACCCTGGCTCCCAGGACCAGA
Organism: Symbiodinium sp. CCMP2592; assembly: GCA_905221615.1. Classification (NCBI taxonomy): domain Eukaryota; class Dinophyceae; order Suessiales; family Symbiodiniaceae; genus Symbiodinium; species Symbiodinium sp. CCMP2592. Next base: position 4,789 of record CAJNDT010000048.1, on the reverse strand, counting down.
CTGACCCTTACACCAGTGGGACCCTGGATCGCTACGACCAGAATAGAGCTTGGCTTCGCAAGAACACCGAGGTATTGGCTGGTCCTAATTGACGAGGCGCCACCACCTGATACTACACAGGGGTGGATCCCCCTCAGCAATGGCCAAAGTTTCTGGTTGGAGTGGAAAGGTCAGGACAGGCTCTGGTCCCGCAGACCGCGCTTCGAGGATGACATCCGACGACTTGGTGGCCCTTCTGTAATTCCACCACAAGAGCCACCGCGACCGCCAACGCCGCCAGAACGACGTGAACCCACCGGACCTCTTCAACGGCAACAACGATCGAGCACCTCCGGCCGACCACGAGCTCCACCAACTCCACTTGAACTTCCTGAAGACCCTCGCCAACGTCCAGAGCGACCACAGCCACGACCTCATGCACGACCGGAGCGGAGCCCCAGACCAACAACAACCGGCTCGGAGTCCGAAACAAGTTGGCCAAGTGAGAATGACTCCACCGCCATGATGCAATCCCACAACAGCCAGCTCAAGCCCGCGAGATCTGCCCGAGAAGATGAACAACAAGGTGGCGAGGAGGCAGACACACCGGGGGCAGCCTCGTCTACAGACGCTTTTGGCCTGCCTCCTGAAGCTGATCAACCCCAGATCCTGGACAACCTCGAAGCCGTGCTCCATTCACTGCTTCAACAAAGTTTTCTTCAACCACGTGAGGACGTTACCACCTTGGCATACAAGGCGTGCGCCAGGCTTCACCGTCTTCGGCAACTTCTCACAACGTCAACGAGACCTTCGACCACTATGCCGAACACCATGCAAGAACCGTGCCACAACCCTCTTGCAGAAGTACAAGTACACCTTCGGCAGTTCCTGCACAACCTTCATACTCTACCCCTACGAGCACAACGACGACACGCTGACCGGCTCCGCGAAATCCTGGACAAGATCAAAGAAGACCTGAAGCGAGCCCGGGGTAATTACCCCGAAGCAGCCTGGACCTCAACCGAAGCAGGTCTCAAAACTTCAATGGCGCGCAAGCCACCTTTCTCGACTTAGCCATCGAAGAAGGGGGCATGGCTACAATCCAAGAGGCGGCGGAAACCCTGTTGGCAACGATTGACCGCACCGCCTCCTACATGGACCGGTGTATCGCCCAACCACTGCCACCTCCACCTTCGCTTCCTCCGCGAGTTCGAGATCCACCTGCACTACCTGCGCCACCAGGACTACCTGCCGGAGAAGATCCAGCCCAACGACGTCATATAGGGGAATCCACCCCTTATCAGGTATTGCGTGCACAGCAAATCATCGAGCAGGTTATGCCCTTCCTCGAGCAAGAGACCGCAGTTGCTCTGGCAGAAGCTCACCACTTATTGTTCTCGTGGACAGCTGCACTATGGGGTTCTCCCATTTACCTCGTCGACCACAACATTGAGGAGACGGTGGAACCCAATGCTGCCAGGAACAACACCAACAATGATGAAGCGCAGGCTGAGGGATCGGCCTCGGACGCGCCAACGCAAGCTTTCAGGTCTCGCAGTCCGAGACCGCGTGTGCCACCTAGAGGAGGGCCACCAGCCTTGGCGCGAGCATCGTCCCACCGACGCAGACGACTACATGCTGCCTTCTATGGCACTCCTGAAAGTGATCACGAAGCTGAAGATGCACAGGACTGAGGACCTCCGCCTGATTAGGGAAAACCCCTAGAGCCAAGAATTTTGGTACAAGAATCACCTGGCATACTGTGATCTCTTTCAAAGTTTGTTATTTTCCCGTGTGTTCCTTGTTGCTGCCCGTGTCGAGCCAGGTCAGTAGAGACTTCCGCAAGCTTACAAGCAACCCTGCGTACGGCCTTGAGTAGTACACATGTCGTGGTCTTTTCCACCTTGTTGCTGTGAGCGAGCCAAGCCCGGGAAGAACAAACTCGTGGAAACAGGGGGACGCCCCTCGTGCATCCAAGGTTCAGTCGACTGCTTAGCCACCTCTTATCTAGATACCTATTTCTGTTTTGGAGGTTGTACTTTCCTGTGATGGCTAAGTAAACGCGAACCTTCTCGAGAACAACAGCCGCGACGAACTCCGCTGCCACGAGAGCAACTCCTGCTCTCAAAGCCTGGAGCCCTGTGATATCTTATTTAGTTCTTCCAATGTGTTCCTGTTCAGAGCCTGTTCATGTGTTGCTGACCTCGTCCAACCAGGCAAGTAGTAACTAGTTGTAGTCCAACTTTTGCTGCGTGCAAGCACTCCTTACAAGTGCCATGTCTCACCGGCTCTTTGCTCGCGACCAAGGGAAAACCTACGGAAGCTTACGCTTGAACAACAGGGGAGCACCTCTTTGCCTCCATAGCAGCCCTTGAAGGCATAACAACGCCTTCCGCTGCTAGACCTGGCGTCCTGTGATCTTTTCACCTGTCTGTTTCTGTTCTGAGTCAGTTCTTTTGTTGCTACCCTTGTTGAGCCAGGCAAGTCTCAGCCCTTCAGTCCCTAAAGGAAGCAGTGCTGCACGTGTGCATCTCTCAGGTTTTTCTAGCTGCCCGACACTCTGTGCTTTTTAGCTGTTACTTCTTGCTTGGCCAGTCAGCACAGACCCCAGCAAGCTTCCCCTGAAGCATACCCACGGCAAGTCTCACAGAGTTTTTCTTTGACAAGGGGGACGCCCCTGGACGACAGGATGTGCTGGAACCTACCCGTCTTGCTCTGACCCACGTCCTTTTGTTGTTATCATGTTCTTTCTAAACCGATTCCAGAAGCACACCGACGTCGATCCTTGCCACAAATCTAATTCGATTGCCCGAAGTCACAGGGGAATGCCCCTCTTCCCACAGTCTTTTTCCTAGTCACTGTCATCCTCTACAGTTCTGTATTCCCCCGAAACCCGCCCTGTACTTGTTTTTTCGAATTGCAGTCGCTGAGGGAAGCTGCGCTTAACTACAGCATGCAGTGCCGAGGGCATGTGGTTGCAACTTGCTCACCCCCCACCAGTCGGGGGCGCTGACGCGCGCGGTGTAGAGGGAAACCTCTACACCATAGCCCTGGCGAAAGAAAGAGAGAGAGAGAGAGAGAGAGAGAGAGGAAAAGAGAAAGAATAATCATGAATAATTTTAGTTCGTCTGCACTCCCTATATCTCGTGTATCAGAATCTACGGATAGATTTGAAATTAGGGAAGCCTTAATGAGCCTATCCTACGAGAGAGAGAGAGAGAGAGAGAAGAAAAGACAGAATATAGAAGAGAACAAAAGAGAGAGGAGATAGATTAATGAATAATAGATCTTTTATTCTGATTTTCTTTCGCTTCTCGCGCTAAAATCGAATATATATGCCATGTGTAGAGTTTGGCAGGCTTGGGTGCACATGGATCATCTGCGATCGATATTATGCCTTTTGGTTCAAACCTTGGTAATTGAGCCAAAAAGGCAGGACTTGTTTGCCATTAGCTCGCGGAGTCGACCCGCTTATTATGGCACATGTCTTTGATCAGGAGTCACCTGAGGTCTTCGCCTACGTTTTCAGCCGCTTCGCGGTCCATACCGAGGCCCAGGTGTTGCACCCAGCGGCCATGCTGGATCTCAGGGCCCAGCTTCGGCTTTTGGTTTCCGAGGGTCGGAATGTGGATGCAGCCAGGCTGTGGGCATCAGCCCTTGAGATCCAGCATTACCCTCCCCCCCCTCCACTGCTTGACGGCTTACCTGCAGGTCTGCCACCTATCCGCACGGTCCCGTGTGTCGTCCCGGACTGCGCCAGGTGCGCCCAGAGCCGTGGAGGGTTTCAGCTGCCTTTTGTGGGTACATTCACACATGCAGCAGCGATTGTCCGCCCAGGGAGTGACCCGGCTCAAGCGTGGAGTGCTTACCATGCATGCCGCTCCTATTTGTCGCCGGGCGATATTACCGCCCTGCATTCGGGCCTTTGGCCTACCGACTTGCTGCCGAACCACCTCTACGCGCTCTTCTCTCGGGTGGCGGAGCAGACACATCTTCGGGCAGCCAGCTCAGCCGAGCTCTGGATTGTGTTCCGGCGGTGGCAAGCTGGGAGCCGAGTGTGGATCGAGCCCGGAGTCGAGGTCCCTTCTTGGGAGGCCGGCCGGGAGGATGAAAGATCAAGGGCACACAGGACCATCTGGCTGTGGCTTGGGGCCGTGGCTTATGGGCCGGGACTATTGCCGGGCGCCACTTCCAGGGTGCACGCGCGCCCGTGTCCAAAGTGCACGCGCTTCTGTGTCCAACCTGCACGCGCAGCGCTGGAAACCTGCGCAGGGCCGAGTCATCCTGCATGCGCCGGGTACGCCCACCCCCCGTGTCCAAGCTGCACGCGCAGCGCGGGAAACCTGCGCAGGGCCGAACTTTCTTGTATCCGGAGGCCATGCAAACACAGACAGAAAATCCATGCCAATGTAGACCAAAGTGCTGGAAACCTGCGCAGGGCCGAGTCATCCTGCATGCGCCGGGTACGCCCACCCCCCCTCGAAGCCGTGTCCAAGCTTAAAATCCATACCAACGCAGACCAAAGTACTGGAAACCTGCGCAGAGCCGAGTCATCCTGCATGCGCCGGGTACGCCCTCCCCCCGCGTCCAAGCTGCACGCACAGCGCGGGCAACCTGCGCAGGGCCGAGCTTTCTTGTATCCGGAAGCCATGCAAAGAAACCTGCGCAGGGCCGAGTTATCCTAGAAAATCCGTGCCAATGTAGACCAACTTCTGCAAGTACACACGAAATCCTTCTAAGAATTCAGCAAATTATAGTGTATTTTCTGTGGCTAACCTGCCCGCGCAGTGCTGGAAAGCTGCGCAGTGCC